>CM034352.1:65347847-65947847 GCA_019925275.1 Mytilus edulis
GGATAAGTGATGAAAAACGTCAACTTAAAATTGAAATAATTAAATCAAAGACAAAATTAACAATTTTTCCCTCAGCAATCGTCACTCGTGTAACAATATTAGTATATGATTGGCAGGCTTAGCGTCAAAATTTGTCATTGAGAGGTGAGGAAACCCTTGATAATCAAATATAACGGACTGATATGAGTTCATATTCTTACTTAACACTTATAATAGATATTTATTGCAAGCATTGATTTCAAGACGAAGTAACGGTTCTATTGCTGTCACTTATAATATTAGAAATAATTATTTACACAGATTACAATTTTCTTGCCTTTGTATGTTTTCCGGGAATGCTGACAATTCTATTTGGAAATAAATGAAATGATGGCATGAAATTAAGAATGATATGCTCAAAACAGTGTAATAAGCCTAATAACCGAAAGCAAATAGATATAAAAACGCCATTGTATAACATAATTTTGTTTCGTTGCTGTAGATTGTCACAATAAATTTGTAATTTAAGGAATGAATTAATTTACTACATATAACCATTTATAATTGTTTCACGTCGATTCGCCGTGTTCTAAACCTTCTATATAACCAACTATGGTATTGTAGTTTGATAAATACGATTATTTTCTTCAATCTTTGTATTTTTTCCAAACAATTTGAAAACACCATTCGTCTGCACGAAAACGGATATCAAATATTTCTAAAGACATCCCAACAGTTGATTAATTTTTTTAGAAATGTTGCCACCTGACATTATTCTCCGGTCTTGCAGTAAAACTCATCCGAAAAAGAATCGTTCGTTTGACAACATGCAATTCTGCGCATTCATTTTTAGTCCGAACTGTAGGTGCCATTTGATCGACGCTCTCGTGATATCAAAGACAACTGCATACGGCTTAGTCGATTGACAGAATCTTCTGAAGCTCATGTTTAGAGGTTTTTTTTGTAGATATGTGCCGACTCTAGATCAAATTTACAAACTTAATAACTTATGAAGGATCATTTGTTATATTATATTATCACAATTTTATCGCCCCCCCCCCCCCCCCCCCCCCCCTGACTGGACTTTTTTCAATAACAACAATGAATGGCATCAAATGGCATCAAATGGCATCAAAATCATTCCATTTAAAGAAATACTAGTGACCCTCCATTGTTCATAAATCATCACATTATTGAAGCTGACAAAATGATTGCTGTATAATTACGAAAAATTGCGGAAAGTCATAACCGATATGATCCGATATGATCTAATACAAAAACTGATCGTCAGATATGTCATTTCAAATTGTTTCCTCGACAAAGAATTGATATAATTCAATAAAAAGGAACATCATAACTATCGAATTTACACGAATATGATATTTAAGCCATATAAAATAAGTTTTTGTTAATAATGAGGCTATGGTGGAGATAGTCTTCAATATTTCCGATATAGATATATGAATGAATAAAAAGGAAATAAGTGTATTTGAACCAATGCAGTTTGCGGCATAAGCATTTGACGACATAAAAGGGGCTTCAAAATGTAATCTTGCCCACATTTTTTTTTCATATTTGATGGCTTATTTATTTAACTCTAACGTCTTTGTAAATGTATAATGCAAAGGATAACTTCTATAAATGATTAAAATTCCTATTTGTCACGGAAAAAATTATGAATGCCGAAAAATGGTTCCACTAGTTTTGCCTCTTTTAATAATGTTTATCCCTAGAAAATTCTTAACCAAATTCTTAACCAAACATCCTATCTGAAGTGAAGTTATGTATTGTCTTTCGAATAAAAAAATGAATGCATGTTGTTTGAGACTTTTTGTCAAAAACATGTAAAATTTGCATATTATTTCAAAATAAACAGCAGCGTTGAATGAAATAAAGTTTTTAAAGTAATTAAGAAAACATTGGTATCATTGGTGAGAAGTTGGCTCTACCTCATTTCATAAAAAGGATGCTATAGATCTCTGGAGCTCATGTCGACAATGTTATGAACTTACGAGAGGGGACAAACACTTCAACAGTTTTACCCCTCCGGTGTTGAGTATTGTATTTGAAAGTCTCTTTTTTCTTCACAACTTGGTGTTAATTTCAGCTTTAAATATTGACTAGATATTTGTCTATAGTTGACCTTATATGATATTTTTTTTGCATCTTGAGTGGCTTGCACCTGTCCTTAGTCAGGAATCTGATGTACAGTAGTTGTCGTCTGTTTATGTAGTTTATACGTGTAACTGGTTTCTCGTTTTTATATAGATTAGACTGTTGGTTTTCCCTTTTGAATGGTTTAAACTTGTAATTTGTGAGGCCCTTTATAGCTTGCTGTTCGGTGTGTGCCAAGGCTCCGTGTTGAAGGCTTTCCGTTTAGAATTTTCCTTGGAGTTGGGTATTTTTGTGATTTGATTTGATTTTTTTGTGTTTTAACGCCGCTTAGGCACCGCTTTTTACTATTTCGTGACGGCCAGTTTTTAAAGGTGGGGGAGCCGGAATGCCCGGAGAAAACCATCGACCTTCGATAGAAAAACTGACAATCCTAGTCAATTAAGATTGGAGTATTTTTGTGATTTTTTTAATTATTACACCTACTGCAATATTCTTATAAACTGTTCAGAAAGGAAACCAGCATGTACGGAATGACACCCGCTTTTTCATTACTTATTAAAAAGTGTATTTGCTTTTTGTCTTTTTATGGTTTCGCACTGATGTTTTTACAAAATAGTTTTATATCAACACAATAAGCAATCAAGAACATTGGTGAATTTATATTGGTATCTTCAGAAAAGAAATCTTACAGTATTTATAAGATTAATATAAATTTTGTTGAGTGTCTAAAACGCCAATTTCTGTCAAACATTATAAAATTCCTTTTATAGCTGTTTAATGAAAAATTCTGAAGATTGAATGTTTACTTTGCATGGTAGGGTTTCCGCCAATTTCTTAATTAGAAATGAGTTTATTAAATCTGTTTTTAAAGATTCAGTTATTACGCTGAAAGGGGAATAACTTTTTTTCAATTCTATAATGGTATCTGATAATATAATGTTTATTATCATGACAAAAGATGAATTGTGCGATAGCATAAACAGTAGTACCAATTGTTCTGCACCAAATACCGGTGCACCAGATGCACATTTCGACAATCATTGTCTCTTATTTTGCCTTTTTAACTTTTTTGGATTCGAGCGTTACTGATTAGTCTTTTGTAGACGAAACGCGCGTCTGGCTTATATACAAAATTTAGTCCTGGTATCTATGATGAGTTTATTAAGTGATGCTCGAGACCAAAATATTTGAAAATCAAAGGCTTACTAAAAATATGAAGAGCTATAAACAAAAAGGAACCCAAAGTATAGGCCAAAGCCGGACAAGGAATCAGAGCTTTGCATGAGGCAGATACATTCATTAATTTTAAATAATTTCCAAAATTTTGCAATCTTCTCACAGCATGTTATTGCCAAAGGCGTAAACAACTGTTCCAAATATATTATTGAATTACCAAAGACGTTGACTGGTAAATGAAAATAGTTTCCTAACTAGAAGATGATCCATACTAGAGCAGTGGCGGATCCAGAACTTTTCCTAGGGGGGGCTGACTTACCTAAGGGGGGACCAGCTCCAATCATGCTTCAGTGGTTCCCTATATAATCAACCAAATTTTCCCCCCACCCCCTGGATCCGCCTATGTAGAGGGGCATTCGTTTGGCTAGCTTACTTTTAAGCACACAAATGAAGACGCACTCTCTCTCGAGTCTCTATACGTTTGAATACCCTTGCTGAGAATCTACGAGGGTTTGCAGGAGGTCATTTGCAAGACAGCATTTCTGCTCCTATCCGACGTATTATTAGTTTCCAGTTGCAGTCAAAATCATGTGGCGAGTCCTCCCTCCACTAACAGTCCGATTTGCAAAAAAGATCTAGCTGTTTGAAATTATTTTGGGTTAATTTGTTCCTGTCCTCGATCTGCATTGTCAACGGAGTTCAACAAACAATTACATTATAATCCACCCATGCTCCTCTTCGTTAACAGTATTAAATAAATAATTTGGGTTTAATGTTTTACTGCATTTCAGTATGTTATCAATGAAAACATATTTTCAATAAAACTGAAAGTTGATTTTAGAAAATCTTTAAACCATGAAAATGAGGTCCACATGCTGAAATGTCTCGCCTTCTTTATTAACCATTAATATTATATTGATAGTCCTTAGTTAATGTAAAGCTTTACTATAACTATGAGGGGGGCCCCAACTATCACATAAACTTAACATGATCCAAGTAAAATGAGATCAAGGTCATATAAACCGAAGGAGAAATACATGTACAACTTACAATCATTCAATACGCTAAATTTACCTATTGCTTATAGTTTTTTTTTAAACTGACTTAACCAAGAAAAATTAAACATTGACCAATGAACCATGAAAATTAGGTCAAGGTCAGATGAACCATACCAGACAGACATATACAGCCTACAATCCTTCCATACCACAAATATAGTTGACCTATTGCTTATATTATAGTTTCAGAAAAACAGACTAAACACAAAAACTCAACACTGAGCAATGAACCATGAAAATGAGGTCAAGGTCAAATAAAACCTGCAAAAATTATTTTCATACACCAAATATAGTAGACCTAAATTGCAAACAGTATAAGATAACCAGACCAAAACACAAAGACTTAACTATAACCACTGAACTATGAAAATGAGGTCAAGGTCAGACGACTTCTGCCAGTTGGACATGTACACCTTACAATCCTTCCATACATCGAATATACCAGACACATAGCTTATAGTATCTGAGATATGGACTTGACCACCAAAACTTTACCTTGTTTACTGATCCATGAAATGAGGATGACGTCGAGTGAAAACTGTCTGACTGGCATGAGGACCTTGCAAGGTACGCACTTACCAAATAAAGTTATTCTCTTACTCATAATAAAAGAGAAGTTAACATTACAAATAAATTGTTTTGCTGAGGGCAGCCAGATACGACCGCAGAGGTTGAACCCTGAACAGTTGGGGCAAATTTGGACACAAAATTCAAGCTTGATACTGTCTGAATTTGGATTGCGATCACATTTTTGAAATAATATATGTTTCTTACACAAAACAAATGTTAAGATCTTACAATTTTATTGTGCTATAATGTGCAAATAAATATTTCTTCTGAAAATTTTCAAAAATTTGAAATTTGAAAAATTTTGAAAAAAAATTGAACCCCTTAAAAGAATTGGACCCCCTAACTTTTTGTCTCCCCCCTTGCAGTAATTACCCCCACACTTGATTCCAGCCTTTCCTTTGTAATATAGAACCTTTAAGTACAATTTCAGAGAGATTCATACACTAAAACACAAGTTATGGTCTGCCAACTAGAAAAATGCTCGTCTTTGGCCCTTTTTAGGCCCCTCATTCCTTCTAGAATGGGACAATAACCCCAAACTCAATCCCAGCCTTCTTTTTGTGATATAAAACTATGTGGTTCAATGTCAGAGGGATCAAATAACTAAAACACAAGTTATTGTCAAGAAACTACAAAAATGCTTGTTTTTGGCCCCTTTTTGGCCCTTAATTTCTAAACTGTTGGCACCATAACCACCAATATGAATCCAAACCTTCTCTTTGTGTTACTAAACACTGTGGTACAATTTCAGAGCAATTGAAATACTTATACATAAGTTATTATCCTGAAGTAGAAAAATGCTTGTTTTGGCCCCTTTTGGGCCCCTTATTCCTAAACAGTTGGGGCCATCATCCCCAAAATCAATCTCAACCTGCCTTTTGTGGTATTGAACCTTATTACTAAATTTCAAAGAGATTCATTTACAGAAACTAAAGTTATTGTCTGGAAACCAAATGTGCCTTCTGACGACAACGACGATGCAGTTGACATCATACCATTTTATGATCCCAAATTTGTTTGCGGTCCTTCATGTATAAAAGTCTTTTTTTCAAGTAGTCACTGAACAATGAAAATGAGGTCAAGGACAATGGTCATGTGACATAAGGAAACGTCTTAACATAAGGCATCCAAGGCTTCCACTCTTTAACAAAAAATAGCTAACGCAGCTGCAGGATCACTATCCCTATGTCTCAGGCTTGACAAAAATGGACATATATTGACTAACAAAGGTGAATGTATATGCTCATTTTACTTCAAAGGAATATAATATAAAGTATAAACAAGACTGTATATACTGAAATGTCCTGCCTACTAAGTGAGTTTATGATGAAATTTTCAAAGATAAAGGCTAACCTACAAGTATCACATAAACTTTAACATTGAAAATTACTATAAGGTCAAATAAACCCTGACAGACAGCCATGTAAACCTTACAATCCTCTCATACCCAAAATAAAGCTGACCTATTACTTCTCATGTCCAAGATATAGACCCAACCACAAAAACATAACACTGATGAATCATGAAAATGAGTTCAAGGTCAGATTATACATGACAGGCATACATGTACACCTCAATATACTTTTAATTCTGAAATTATTGCGTGCATTTATTTTTTCGATTTTGTCATTTTAGACTTAAATGCGATTTTAATTTTTACGAATTTGAGAAAAACCCTGTTTAATTCATATAAAATATTTCAAAATGCGAGTTTAAATCATTGCGTTTACAACTCTGTCGCATTTTTCGCATTAATAAAAACCTCGCATTAATTTCTGAATTTACAGTACTTGACTTACTAGTATTACTAACAGTACCTTAGAAGGACTTAACAAGGAAACTAAACATTGAGGAATGAACCATGAAAATGACATCAAGGTCAGATAATTCATGCAAGACAGACAAATTAACCTTTCAATTATTCCATGCACTTACTATATATAGCCTACTGCTAATAGTATTTACGAAGAGGACCACACTATGGAAACTTACATTGACCAATGAACCTCAAAAATGAGGTCAAGGACAATGGACATATGACGGACAAATAATTCTTATCACCAGGTGTCTGTATACAAGGTATGAAGCATCCTTCCCTCTGAAATATAAAGCTTTATACAAATACTTCAAGTAACTGACAAATGATTATCCACGTGTCTCTCATTCTGCAGCATTCTTCACAAGGAAGATAAAAATAAGTTTATGAAATAATAAATCTATTATTACATTTGTATTATTTTATTCAGTTCTATTTCATTCAAATCGGATTTTGAATAAAACAGCATATTCACCTAAGGAATGGTGATATTCACAGCTCTAAACATCACATGTATCATTATGGTAAAATGTTTGATAAACAATTCCTTTTGGTTAATAATTGCCATTCAATACCTTTTATCTCTTGGAATACGGAATAAAACTGTTGGCCTCAGTCAGTCAGTGATAATGAGTTTTAATAAGTCAATTATATTTTAACCAAACATTTGCAGTACCTCATCTGAAGACAGCAATTGTTTTGTATGTTTTATATTTCAATCTTTAACAAAATTCTTCAAATCAATAACAAAACAAAGATTAATAAGGGAGCTACCATTTGATTTTTATGGGGGGGCTAGGATGAAATTTGAAAAAAATAGGCAGGACAGGAGTTTTGAGTAAAAAAAAAAGGCAGGATGAGCAACTTGGTAAAAAAAAAAAAGGCAGGATGACAATTTGTGTAAAAAAGAGTCAGGATAAACTAGTAAAAAAAAGGCAGGACCGAATAGTGTAAAAAATAAAAAGGCAGGACAGGGATTAGAACTAAAAAAAAAGCAGGACAAAATTTTTCATCCTAGCCCCCCCATAAAAATCAAATGGTAGCTCCCTAATGAGATATATAGTCCTTTATAGCTTGCTAGTAGGTGTGAGCTAAGGCTCCGTGTTGTAGCCTGTAATTTGACCTACGGTATAATGATTTATTTTTATACAAATTGTGACTAGGTTGGAGAGTTGTCTCATTGGCACTCATAACACATCTTCTTATACTTATGAAAGTTATTCTGAAAGTTTAAAGATGTTTAGGATTTTTCATATGTAAATTCTATTCACAAAACTTCCAGCCCTTTATGCAGGTTGACCTATATTACATGACCTTTCTATTGTACTAGACGTCAATTAGTTCTCGTCCTGAATGTACATGATTTTTTTCCCTAATAGACATAAAGCAAACAACAATTATTAAATGGATACCTACATGTATGTTGAACCTTCTAAAACTTTGGATGCATGCTAGTAAAATGCAACAGTAACGAAAGTCAATTAAACAAAAAATGTCAATTATTTTGTGGCAAATCAACAACCTGTACTGGTACAGTCATAACATGCTGTGGGGATAACATTTGTTCCATCATGCCACCATGTTCTGATATTGGAGAAATGTCAATTGTTTGGTGGCATATCAACATGATCAACAACCTGTATTGGTACAGTCATAACATGCTGTGGGGATAACATTTGTTCCATCATGCCACCATGGTCTGATATTGTAGAAATATCAATTGTCTGTATTGTTGCATTTGGTATTTCATCAACAGATGCAACTGATGTAGGAATCATAAACTGTGCAGAGACTTGATTACCTAAAGAATCAACAAGCTCAACTACTTGTGTTTGAACAGAGTTAGCAGGGTTACCAGATTGGGGCATCATAGTAACACCTGGATGAGCTACAAGTTGAATTGTGTGTGTATTTTCATTGGCAGGTCTTAAAAGTCCAGAACTGACAATTGGTTGCTCTATATTGATTTCTGGTATAAACTGGTGCCCTAACTGAGGAATCTGGTTCCCTAAATGTGGTCTAACTATTTGTCCATCTGGTAGTTGCATTAGAGGCAAAGAAATATTTTGCACCACTTGTATATTTGGGACTTGGAAAACAGGCTGCGGCTGTGGCACATGATCTCTGTTTTGCTCATTCAATGCCACAATCCTGGTTTGTTCACTGTTGTGTATTGACCCTGAACTCAAATGACCTTCAGCAGACGTCATAGAATGAGAACGTTTGTTTTTCTGAGATCTTGATACCTTTTCATTACCATCATTTCTCTGATTATTCAAAGTTTGTGTATGCCCACTAGACTGTCTATTTGACCTAACAATACTACTATTGTATGCACTGTCTATAAATTGTAGCCCTTGTTCAAATCCTTCAATATCTCTACTAGACCTTTGTGAAGCTCTTTCCTCGCGTAACAATTCTCTAACGGGTCTACTTGAACTGCTTAAAGTGTCACCAACACTTTTGTTTCTCTTTGAAACAGAGTGTTCAGTATCACTGGGAAATGAAAGTCTGCGATGGCTTAAATCTTTCTTTGATACAGATGGCGTTTCAAATGAATGACGCTTGCTTGATGCATTATTGCCTCTCCCAGAATCAAAATTTAACTGTCGCCTGTGTGTTTGACTAGAATTTCTATCTTCAACATTTGGCATTTGAATATTTACATCTCTCTCTTGTCTATAACTTGATTCTAAAATACCGGTATCACTGTTAGAGGTTGGTTCTGTTAAAGTGGACGCCTGATCATAATGATGATACTGACTATAAGTATGTGTTATTGACCTTTGCTCTCTATCAGGTGGCATAGCTAAACCTTCTGCTTGTTGGTTAGTACCATGCGTTGCTACAGAACGCAAGGTGAAACTAGCATTTTCATTTGCTGGAGGATTTAAACTATGACTAGGGAGTTTCAAAACTTTCTTAGTAGTCAGTTGTAAATTATTACTAGCTAATTCTTTGTGAAGTTTGACATGGCTTTTTAACGAGTCCTCTCGCACAAAAGATTCATTACAGAGATCACATTTAAATAAACGCTGAAACTTTCTATAAACTAATTTATCACTTCTGACCTCTTTCTTTGAAGAACTATCTTTAGACTTCTTGCTACTACTATTGGTGGTGTTTCGTTTTGGTCTGTTCTCATAATAATGTTCGCCATGTTTACGTTTTATGTGTTGTTCCAAATTTTGTTGATGTCGAGTGGTAAAGTCACAATGGTGACATTTTAAATAGTCAGACTTATGCATTGTCATATGCTTTTTAAGAATTTCATTGCTTGCACATTTAAAATCACATATTTGGCATGTATTGTCAGGATCAAATGGTTCATGAATTTTGGAATGATTCCACAGTGAACGCTTTGAAGAGGTTTTATATGAACAATGACTGCATTTCAGGTTTTCAGCAGAATGATGGACTTTCATATGGCTGTGTAGGTTACCTAAAACAAATACAAAATAAAAATTTACACAGCAATGAACCAATTCAGATATGGTGTTGTTCTATGAGGATGTTTAAATGTTTGTAATGTTTAACCATGAGATTGTCAAGCTATCTATGACAGTATTGGTTACACAACTTTGCCATTTATTATCTATAATTTGTTGATATTATCCAGTAACTGTTATTTTCCATTTACATGTGTAGTGTGATCCAAAGCAGCAAGGAAATTTCACTTAAACCAATGTTTGGGGTTGCCTTAGAACTTGCAGTATGGTGACAGTTTTTGCTCTTTGTTAAAGACCTCACTGTAACTTTGAAATGAAAACAGCATAGAAATGCTGTTACTGTGAATTCATTATTTTTCGTTGGATACCAATTTTCGTGGGTTTCGTAGGTACAGGTGAACCACGAATTAAAATATTCAACAATTATCATATTTTTTTAGGCTTTGTATACAGAGATTTGCAAAACCATGAAATCAATTATCCACGAATATGCAAGTTTTCAGCAATCCACGAAAATTGATACCCACGAAAATAGATGAATCCACAGTACTTTGCTCTATGCTTTTTCATGTGCATTTAGTGATTCCGTGTTTCGAATTGATATATCATATCCCTTCTTTTTCAATTTATTGTAGGAACATATTAAACTGTTTAAGACATTTTGTTTGGTCTAAACAATATTTATGTTGTCAGCTTAATGTTTTTATTTCTATCATGTAGGCTGTTTAAATTCAAGACTCACTGATGAGTCTTTTGTAAAATGAAACGTGTGTCTAGCCTAAAACATTTTAAGCCTGGTATCTATGAGTTTATTTACTATGAGGAAGGTGCAAAATGCATCAATGATTTTGTAGTGTTAAAATTAATAAGTTTGTCAATAATGCATACAATACCTTAAATTCCATATCATTGTCATCTCATTGGCAATCATACCACATCTTCATATTTTTATATTGAACAATTTTATTTACATAATAAACCCAAAAATGTATCTAGTGAGAAATATCTTATCACATTTCATATCTATTGTTCTACAGAAAAGATTATCTTAATTATGTCATAAGAAATGATGACATTATATCCTGTTTTGTAAAAATCAAATTCTATCTATTTTACCTTGTGTGGTACATTTGACTTGACATTTATCACATTGATACGGTTTTTCTCCTGTGTGTGTTCTCATGTGTCTCCTTAAATCTGATTTTATTTTGAACTTTGAACTGCAGCATGGACATTGAAATGGACAATCTCCAGTATGTGTACGAAGGTGGACTGTCAATTGGCTAGATGTTCGACAACAGTAACTACATAGTTGACACCTATAAAATAAACATATTTCTAAATTTCACAAGTTGGGTAGGATCAATTCTCCAATTAGGAAATCATAACCCATGATAGAATGAAGGAGAAATCTATGATAAAGAAAACATGATTCATTACTTTCCATTTTAATCCTGATCTTAGCCTCAAACACTGAAACAGCCCTTGGCTAAGCCTGAGAGCTGATATGGCAATGCAAAACTCATACTTTTAATATAAATATATAGACTTTCAGCTTGATTGAAAAGGAGTGGTTTAAAAAATAAAATGTACACTTAAAAAATAATGACACAAAAGGACTATTCAAAACTGTGGAACGATGGTAAAAATATTTTTAAATTAAAGAATTATGGCAAAAAAAAACCAAATCATTCCATAATGGTAACATGGTTAAGTGTACATCCCACATATGTGCAATCATTCTGTGAAGTTTCAATGATCCTTGTCTAAAGGAATATACTGGATAAACAAAACAGGTCCTTTACTAACCAATCCAATACAATTCATAAACCCCAAGCCAGATTTGCAACACAGTGAAAAAAAAAGCAATCTACTATAGTACATCTTACATGTGAGGTCTTTCATCTGTATGTATGATAGCATGTTTCTTCAATGTACTTCTATCTACAGCTCTGTATTCACCTGGCAATCAAGCAACAATATTAGGTCAGATTAAAAAGACAAATGGCACATCCCATTATTCCTTATTTTTTTGCGAGTATGGTCTTAAGGAAACGATGATAGTCCGTCTGAAGGGGACTTTAAATGGCTGACCCGTGTTAAGAGAGAGCCATATCTCTTGCACGTTAAAGACACCCTTGTAGAATTCAAAAAAGAGCAGGCTAATGCCGCTACAAGGCAGCACTCGCACCTGCAAAGTGGAAAGGGATTAATATAAGTTGCAAAACTTGTTTCCCAATCCACTATAAATAAATATGTTTAAACTAATACCTTATTTTTTCTAAATACACACCTTTTCTAGATAGACTGGAAAAATTTTAAAACTTCATCACTTACAAAGTAGTAAAACAATATTCTCTCTTCAATTACAGTTATGATGGATATTTCTCGCAATGATTTACCCTTAATATAATTAACAATAGTAAATAAACTCATCATAGATACTAGAATTGAAATTTAGTATTTGCACCAGACGTGGGTTTCATATTAGATACAAATAAGGTTGATGAATTGATTTCTACCTGAATTTGAATATTGATTACATAAAATGCTTTCTTTCTTAGTACATCCTAATTATATACATGTATATAAGATATTACATGTTTAAATGTACTTACAAAGATCACACTGAAATGGTCTC
This sequence comes from Mytilus edulis, assembly GCA_019925275.1. Lineage (NCBI taxonomy): Eukaryota > Metazoa > Mollusca > Bivalvia > Mytilida > Mytilidae > Mytilus > Mytilus edulis. Next base: position 65,360,652 of record CM034352.1, read on the forward strand.
TCCCCAGTATGGTGGCGTATGTGGAGACGTAATTTATCTACACGACTAAAACTTTTCTCACACATTCCACAGCGATAAGGCTTCTCTCCTGTGTGAGTGCGGATATGTCTAGTCAGATCTTTGAAGTACACAGTTGAAAATTTACACTTGTCATACGTGCAAACATACTTCTTTTCTCTTTCCTTGCTGGGTTTATTTGCTGTCTTCTTGGAAGATGAACCTTTAAAAAGAAAAAAAGGAAACCATCACTATATAACAGAACTATTTATTCATCTCACTACCTACTCAGTGTTCTCCCTAGAAATTTTGGATAGCATCACATTTGGCGTAAAATATAAACTGTATTTTTTTCAATGTCATTTGCCGCTTCGCAGCGATGCTCTATTTCCTTTATATTATATGTTTATATTGTTCAATTCATAACTGAGAATGCAATTAAACTACAACCATGATAACAGTTGTTTCAATTTATGTTTTCTATATTCATTTATAGTTACAGAATTATTTTTTTCCTCTTGGGCCAAATATAAATATAAATATGTGTGGTTCCAGTTACCCTACACGTACCTACCCAACTAAAAATGAATGAATGCATTTTTTATAAATAAAACTAGAGGCTCTAAAGAGCCTGTGTCGCTCACCTTGGTCTATGTGACCATTAAACAACTTAGAGGAAGCAGATGGATTCATGACAAAATTGTATTTTGGTGATGGTGATGTGTTTGTACATCTTACTTTACTGAACATCCTTGCTGCTTACAATTATCTCTATCTATAATGAACTTGGCCCAGTAGTTTCAGTGGAAAATGTTAGTAAAAATTTACAAATTTTATAAAAATTGTTGAAAATTGACTATAAAGGACAATAACTCCTATGGGGGTCAATTGACCATTTCAGTCATGTTGACTTATTTGTAAATCTTACTTTGCTGAACATTATTGCTGTTTACAATTTATCTCTATCTATAATAATATTCAAGACAATAACCAAAAACAGCAAAATTTCCTTAAAATTACCAATTCAAGGGCAGCAACCCAACAACAGGTTGTCCGATTCATCTGAAAATTTCGGGGCAGATAGATCTTGACCTGATAAACAATTTAACCCTGGTCAGATTTGCTCTAAACGCTTTGGTTTTTGAGTTATAAGCCAAAAACTGCATTTTACCCCTATGTTCTATTTTTAGCCATGGCGGCCATCTTGGTTGGATGGCCGGGTCATCGGACACATTTTTTAAACTAGATACCCCAAAGATGATTGTGGATAAGTTTGGATTAGTTTGGCCCAGTAGTTTCAGAGGAGAAGATTTTTGTAAAAGATTACTAAGATTTACGAAAAATGGTTAAAAATTGACTATAAAGGGCAATAACTCCTAAAGCGGTCAACTGACCGTTTCGGTCATGTTGACTTATTTGTAAATCTTACTTTGCTGAACATAATGGCTGTTTACAGTTTATCTCTATCTATAATAATATACAAGATAATAACCAAAAACAGCAAAATTTCCTTAAAAATTACCATTTCAGGGGCAGCAACCCAACAACAGGTTGTCAGATTCATCTGAAAATTTCAGGGTAGATAGATGTTGACCTGATAAACAATTTTACCAAATGTCAGATTTGCTCTAAATGCTTTGGTTTTAAAGTTATAAGCCAAAAACTGCATTTTACCCCTATGTTCTATTTTTAGCCATGGCGGCCATCTTGGTTGGTTGGCCGGGTCACCGGACACATTTTTTAAACTAGATACCCAAATGATGATTGTGGCCAAGTTTGGTTTAATTTGGCCCAGTAGTTTCAGAGGAGAAGATTTTTATAAAAGTTAACGCAGGATGACGACGGACGACGACGCCGGAATCCGGACGCCAAGTGATCGGAAAAGCTCACTTGGCCTTTCGGCCAGGTGAGCTAAAAAGGGAAGAGAAAGTATCATATAGCAATAAAATTTCGATTTTTATCTTTGTCATGTTTATGAAATTCGTTGTTTCATGGTACTCAATTGCAATGAAATAGTCCTATTTGTTTCTTTATATCAAAAGAGGGACGAAAGATACTAAAGGGACAGTCAAAATGATATATATTTTCTGAGAATACTTTAACACATATTGTAATAGTAGTCTCAGATATTTTTAACAAAAGTTAAGCTACTTTAATCAGTATATTGAAACAATGCATTTTCTAAAAGAATACATTTAGCCAGAAGATCTAACAATAAGTCTGTTAATGCGTTTGGAATTTGTATTTTGAGATCATTTTTTCTGTCTACTGTGCCATTTGTGCATCTGTAATTATTATCGTAAAAATGCAAATTTTTGTTGTATCTGGTCCGGTTCCGATCCGTAGTTTACACAAATATTTCAATGTCGGTCGAAGAAAAATTTACAAAAATAAACAATATTTGACAAGAGATTGGGAATATATATAACATTTAAATGCATCAAAGGGATGAGACATTAACTAAAGCCAATTAAAGGTGATACAATTTTATGATCACTAGTGGTAATTAAATGAAAGTTCAAAATTTCGAAAATGGTTTTACGATAGAGACAAGAAACTAGAGGCTCTAAAGAGCCTGTGTCGCTCATCTTGGTCTTGTGCATATTAAATAATGGACACGGATAAATTCATGACATAATTGTGTTTTGGTGATACTGATGTGTTTGTAGATCTTACTTTACTGAACATTCTTGTAGCTACAATTATCTCTGTCTATAATGAACTTGGCCCAGTAATTATAGTGGAAAATATTTTCTACAAATTTACAAAAATTTATGAAAAATGTTAAAAATTAACTATAAAGGGCAATAACTCCTTAAGGGGTCAATTGACCATTTTGGTCATGCTGACTTATTTGTAAATCTTACTTTGCTGAACATAATTGCTGTTTACAGTTTATCTCTATCTATAATAATATTCAAGATAATAACCAAAAACAGCAAAATTTCCTTAAAATTACCAATTCAGGGGCAGCAACCCAACAACAGGTTGTCCCATTCATCTGAAAATTTCAGGACAAATAGATCTTGACCTTATAAACACTTTAACTGCTGTCAGATTTGCTCTAAATGCTTTGGTTTTTGAGTTATAAGCTAAAAACTGCATTTTACCCCTATGTTCTATTTTTAGCCATGGCGGCCATCTTGGTTGGTTGGCCGGGTCATGCCACATATTTTTTAAACTAGATATCCCAAAGATGATTGTGGCCAAGTTTGGATTAATTTGGCCCAGTAGTTTCAGAGGAGAAGATTTTTGTAAAAGATTACTAAGATTTACGAAAAATGGTTAAAAATTGACTATAAAGGTCAATAACTCCTAAAGGGGTCAACTGACCATTTTGGTCATGTTGACTTATTTGTAAATCTTACTTTGCTGAACATTATTGCTGTTTACAGTTTATCTCTATCTATAATAATATTCAAGATAATAACCAAAAACAGCAAAATTTCCTTAAAATTACCAATTCAGGGGCAGCAACCCAACAACAGGTTGTCCCATTCATCTGAAAATTTCAGGGCAGATAGATCTTGACCTTATAAACACTTTAACTGCTGTCAGATTTGCTCTAAATGCTTTGGTTTTTGAGTTATAAGCTAAAAACTGCATTTTACCCCTATGTTCTATTTTTAGCCATGGCGGCCATCTTGGTTGGTTGGCCGGGTCATGCCACACATTTTTTAAACTAGATACCCCAATGATGATTGTGGCCAAGTTTGGTTTAATTTGGCCCAGTAGTTTCAGAGGAGAAGATTTTTGTAAAAGTTAACGACGACGGACGACGACGACAACGGACGCCGGACGCCAAGTGATGGGAAAAGCTCACTTGGCCCTTCAGGCCAGGTGAGCTAAAAAAGCATCTTCAAAATAATTATTATAGCATCACAGTAAAAAAATATAGCGTCACTGTGCCGTGACGCTAAAACGGCCTGGGGAGACCACTGCCTCCTAAGTATGATTTTTTTCTTAAAATCGAGTAAGAATATTTTTTATGTATCACCCTCTCTCTTCTCTTGCTGTGGTCTAATTTAAAACCAAATAGTGATAGTTTTACAGTTAAAAGATCTAGGAATTTTTTTAAATTAAGTACATCTTTTATGAAATGATTAATCTTATACAAACCTGTGTTTTTCTTTGATGGTATGTCAGGGTGTTTTTGTGGAATTCTCCCTTGTGTTGTCATATAGTGTTTTTCTGGTGATAATACTTGTATTATACTTCCATCTGTAAAATAGATTTAAAAGCATTACAAATAAAGTAACTTAATCAAGGATTGACAGTTTTCAGAAGAAGTGAAATATTTAACACCGCAACATTCTGTATGTGCCTGGTCCCCAGTCAGGAGCCTGTTATACAGTAGTTTTGGCTGAATGTGATATACGGTATATTGTTTTGTACATAAATCAGGCCATAAGTTTGAAATGTTTTACATTTTTCATTGTCAGCATTTTTATAGCTTGCTGTGTGGTATGGGTTTTGCTCTTTTTTTTTAAAGGCAACACAGTGACTTATAGTTGCTTACTTAAGCCTCCTTTGGTTTCTCATGGAGAGTTTTCTCCTTGTTAATTGTATCATATATTAGTATTTTTATAATGTCCAAGAGAATTAATTTATTCCAAACTCCCTTAGAAATCTTCATCTTCCATTCTTATTTTACTGTTTGTAACGGTGTTAATAAAACATTATACTTACCAACTGGGTGCACTTGATGTAAATGAACCGTGTACTGAATTTGTGCAGGGGAGGCAACTTCGTTAGAACCATCTTGGTGTAGAGGAATATTCTGATTTTCTAATTCCTTTGAAAGAAAATATTAAAAAATAATGCTTTGCTTTTAATTTTCAAATGCAATTGCAGTTAAAAAGGCATCCTTTCAAATGAATGAAAAATACACATAACTGGTACTTCATTTTTTTATTGCAAAAACATATTTCAATAAATAGTTCTTCTAGCAAATAATCTATCTAACTTTGGTTATTTTTTTGTATATTTTTGAGAATGTTTATAATAGCAGAAATGATAAGAACCTTTTTTTTTAACTTGATGATATTTCAAACTGAGAACGGTAAATTATTTATCCTTCACAGGAACAAATGTTTTCATGGAGCCACAGACTTCAACTGTTGCCAAGGCAGGCCTGGGGCCATTACATTGCAATGTAATACATTACATTACAATTACTTTGTGATTCTTCCATTACAATTACAATTACAATTACATTTTTTCTCACATGTAATGCATTACATTACAATTACTTTGCCTGTGTAATGCATTACATTACACATTACTTTTTCAATATAAAAACAAAAAGCATTTCAAAAACAGAGGTATATGTACATATGTATACAGTGTTAGAGACATAGACTTCAAATACTTAATATGTCCATTGCACTTTATCATCATAAGTGGTTTAAATGTGATGCCATTAAGAGAACAGCGATCAGTTCTGTACACCTTTCTGGCAATACTTAAAAGCCTTTCTACAGGCGCTTATGTGTGGGAAATGGCTAAATACTTGATACCTGTATTAACCAAAGAAGAAAGGCACACTGAATTTGACTTCCATTATTCCAGTGCATTCATTGAAATTTCTTCACATTGCTCAGACAAGTAGATGTCAACATCATGTACTGCACCTTACCTGCGTCTATACCCTTTGATTGAGTAGTAGGAGGCATGAAACTGAAAAAAGTCACTTTTAAGTTTCTTAGGTGGTGGTAAAAAATAAATAAATTATCATATAATTTTGTTTCTAACATTGATCACTTATTCATTAAGACATCATTAAGGATTTCAAGGGGATAACCTTTTTAATTTTGTAAATCAAATACGGATGAAAATAATTACGTAACCGTTTCGGGTTATACTCGACCAAAATATATGGTTTGTTAATGTTTTGATATAAATATTTTTTAACAATATCCCTTTTTACAATATTTGAGTTAAGACCTGATATAGGTGAATTACAGGTAATTATCACGATGCCAGTCCTTATAAGGACCCCATAATCCCTGATGTTGTTTTAGTCTAATTATCAAGAAACGTGACTAAAGTTGAGAAGATTTGATTGCAATAAAAACATTGTGATATTAATTAGGTGAAATAACAACACACAGTTTGGTTTAAAAATGTTGTTTGATACATTCAATATTTCATTGAAATAAATGTAAGGTGTGTATAGAATTATGAAATTTTCATCTTCATATTTTTTTCATTGATCTATATAGTTTGTTTGATAATTTTTTTTATAAGATTTTTCAAAGACCACCTAACACCAAAATATTCCCATATCATATTAAACAAATATCAGAAACCAAGATCAAAGACTTGATATTGTTTACCATTTTATATTTCTTACCTTATTTAATACAGTAATTAACTGTGACAAAAATTTTATTCCATACTTTCTTTTGTTTTTGTTAATATTTTATTTTTATTATACAATATTCTTCAATTTTATCTGTTTTACCAATTTGTAATGAAAAGTAATGTACTGTAATGGAGGCATTACATCAATTTTTAACTAAAGTAATCATTACATTACATGTAATTGTAATGCAGAAAATGTGCATTACAAATTACTTTGCATTACATCCCAAAAAAGTAATATTACAATGCATTACAATTACAAATTTCCATTACCCCAGGCCTGTGCCAAGGTATACAATTTTAAATGTTTAATGGAGGTACTGATGTTTCTGTTTCTGTTTTATTTTTGATATGCTGAATGATTTTAATGGTTTTATTCAAGTATTCTAAATTAACCATGTTAACCATAGGTTCAATTTCACACATTTAAATGAAAAAGGCATGGTTATTTTAAATTTAAAATATCTAAATTGAGAGGTTTTGTGTTGCTAGCTGCTATATTCAAATCACTATATGATTAACTGTCCATACCTGCACTGGTTGATAGGTCTGTATATCACCTTCCATCCTAGACTCAGCAGTGTTGATGGGTAAGAAATAGTTTTTCTCTGGTGTTTTATGTAAAACATATTGTATTCCTGATGCGTTTTTTTCTGAACTTTGGTCTGTATTCTTAAGTTTCTGGTTGATTTCTGGTTGTGTATTTGCTTCAGGCCTATCTTCTGAATTTCCTCTCTGTACACCATGTGCTGAATTTATATTTGAATAACTTTGCCTATTATATTTTTCAGAACTCTCCTGTTCCCTTTCTGTTTCAATATTTTGTAAAAGAGGATCATTGGAACTCTGAATTAAATTTCTTTCAGGCAGAGGATCATTTTGAAAAAAAGAGATTTGTCCCATGGCAACATCATGAGCCATTTTAAAATTTTGTACAGATTCTATTTGTTTATCTGAAGATTGATATTTACTAGTTGAAGTAGTCATGTGACTTAATGCGTCAATAGTTATTACTTTTCCTTTAGTAACTCTTTTTCGTAACTGTTTTTCTTTTAGTTTTTCAATACAGTCATTGTTTATTAAAGAAACACCCTGTTCATTCTTATCATGTGTTTTATTCAAGTTAAGGACTTGCTCTTTATGATTTCCAGACTGAACTAGATCAATATTCATATTCAAAGTAGGTTTTTCTTTCTCCTTTCTTCTATCAGATTCCAGCTTTTGTGTTACTCTTATAGGTAATACAGGAGTGCTGTTTTTCACTTGTTGTTCTGGTTCCTGTCTCAGTACAAAAGGTTGATTCTCCCTTGATCCAGTCAGTGTTGCTTCATACCCATCAAGAGCAATTCTATTGTCTGGTCGTACGGTTAGAATACCAGATTCTAATGAGATAATGTCTTGTACTGGATTTGTGTTGGCTGGAATCAAAACTTGTTTCACTCCTGGAGTGCCATCTTGCAAATTTACTTGAGTAAGATGAATATCTGGATGTTTCTGACTTGGCTGACTAGAATTTTTTTCATGAACAACAACAAACTGTGGTGGATCATACACCTGAACATGTTCCTGCCTAAATGATGGCACTGCTGTGCTGTTTGGATTTAGATTAATGTTACCTGACAAGTCATGATCTAAACAACGACCATATGATTTTTCATTTTTTGCAATAACATTTAGTACTTTTGATGAGGCAGCTGAACTGGAAGCTAGAAGTTGTGTAGTTGTTGCCGGTGTATCCAGTGCAGCAACACTTACACTGTTGTCTTGGTAACTTGTAATTAGATTTCTTACAACTTTCAAAGGACCGGTAGATAAAGTATTCAGTGCATGATCCTGTTGGGGAATGTTCCCAGAATTGCCACTAGAATGCAGAACAGATTGAGATCCATATTGCTGTAATCCCAGATTGATTGTTGATTTATTTGACTGAGATGGCTGTAAGTTGTGCTCTTCAACAACAGCAGAAACAGATGTACGCTGCAATTTACCGGAACTGAGATACATTTCATTTTGAACTGCAATTATCTGATCAGAAGTGATTTGTGGAGACGATCTATTCAAGTCATTTGACACACTCAATATCATTCTAGATTTGTCTTCATAGTTGGGAAGGTGAACCACTTGTGGTATGTTGTCAATTGGAATCAACTTTTCTGCCAAACGTGATCTAGGTCTGGTTGTATCTTTACTGGGAAACAATGATAATGGTGTAATAGGGCTGAGAAATTCTGATATCTGTGATCTTGCAACCAAAGAATAAGTGCCATTATGATCAATGACCATGTGTAAAGTTTGTGGAATCATCTCTTGTGCAAAATTTCCTGAAAATAAAAGGGAAAATTTGTCAAGTGCTATGAAAGAAACAAGCATATTTTTTTTAATGATAAATTTTGTGCCATTAGCACATAGTGCATCTGTCAACATATTTAAAATCACATCCATGACATGTTTTTAAAATCTGAATATTTCATTCAATCTAGAATTTAGAAGTTTCCATTTTTACCAGGGTTGGCAAAGTATTATATTACTTGCCCGGGAATTCCCGGGTGGGAAAACCCGGTTTTCCCGGGCCTGGGCAATACTCCCAGGAATGGGTTATACTGGACATTACTGGGCAATATGATTTTTTATGCTTATTTTAACACAAAATAGTAAAGACTTGGTGTAGTTTCATAGTAAAACAGATAAATATATACTTTTTATACAGATAACCATTGACAGTCATTTCTAGAAGAAAAAAAATCAATTTCATTCTCTTCTCTATTAATTCTATATGTAGGAAGAATTCAAGATTTGCACATTTAAAAAAAGATACCTTTTTAATTACCAAACATTGTTTCTATAATCCTAAATTTGAAAAAATGCATTTTATTGCAGTGTTTAGGTGAATTGTTGATTTTAATTCTTATACATTCATATTGCTAAATAAACATCCTAAGGGGTCATGCCATTAACACTTATAGAATTGAAAGGGCTGATTATTGTTATATAAACAAATCTGTGTCCTAATCTCAATAATTACTTATTTTAAATTAATTAGTGACAGTACATGTACATATTCATTATTTAAATGTAATGTTTCTTACAGGTTATTGTTAATTCTTAAGAGGAGTTACATTGAATATTTAATTGAAAAAAAAGGTGTTTTTTTGCTTTCTATTTACAGTTTGCCAATCTAGACAAATGCTAAACAAACAAAATAGGGTATAAATATCTTATTAAATGTATTAGATTTGTGTTTATCACTGAATCCTCTATAAAATTCAGACAAGTATTTTAAATTACCCAGTATTGCCCAGTATTACCCACAAAAACCCAGTAAAACCCGGGTTTTCCCAGTATTTCCCACTGGGCTGGGCAATACTCATAAAACCCGGGTTTTTGCCAACCCTGATTTTTACCAAATTCCAATAACTCAAAAATTTATGAAGTGAAGCTGCTTTATTTAACTACCAAAGACTCCTAGTAGAAGTTCATACTTTGACCTACCAGTATTATGGTTTACTTTTAACAAATTATGACTTGAATGGAGAGTTGTTTCATTGGCACTAAACTCAAATCTTATATATCTATTTTGTATAAAAATCGTCAGACCAGCTAAAAAAAGAAGACCTGTATGCTAGTGAAAAATAAATAGTTATAAAGATAATGACAGACAATTCTAACTTATAACATCTTAGGCAGCAACCATTTGATTTTCTGGGGGGGGGGGGGGGGGGGCTATGGTTTTTTTTGGAAAAAAAAGTTTGTTTCCAGTTTTCGGAGAAAAAAATAATTTGTTTTTGATTCTGAGAAAAAAAAATTGTTTGTTTCCCCCTCAGCTGCCACTATATGTAATGCTAAAATTGCAAGAAAAAAAATGTTTTCGACTTGTCGCGAAAAAAATAGATTGTTTTTCGCTGCAGGCGAAAAAAAAAAAATTCCAGAAAAAAAAACCATAGCCCCCCCCCAGAAAATCAAATGGTTGCTGCCTTACCTCTAATGTCAGTTGACAGATCTTGTTGACACACATCACTTGAAAGTACCGAAGATTTTGAAGTTGACACGGCAGGTGTCATCTTAACCAGCATCATTGAAGACTCATTAGTTGACACTACAGAGGTCATTTCAGATGACATAGTAGTTGATATCCCCTCGGCTGACATGTAAGTTGACACACCAAAGGGCAATTCAGTCGATGTCACAGGTGATATAGTAGTTTCAGTTGATAAATAAGTTGATTTCAGAGGTGAGCTTTCAGTGGTCAATACTGGTGGCACAATAGTAGAAATAGCAGGAGAAACCTCTGTTGACATTATAGGTGACATAAGATTCAGAGCTGTCACTTCAGTTGACATGTTTGAAGAAGATGTGTTGTTTAGCCTTGTATGTAAAGCGGGTGAAGTCTCATTTGTTACTGACCATGCTGACGGATCTTTGTATACGATTCCATCACTTGCCAATCTGTTTTGAAGTGTAGATTGTATGTATTCATGACCAGGAGGTGGTGTACAAACAACCGATTCAGCTGAGGAATATTCAAGATGAGTACTTCCTTCACCTAAATGTTTTGATTCATTCTGATCATTGTCTGAATAATGATCCTCAACTAATGAATTTGAAACAGATTCTTGTAATGTTTTTTGTTTTATTTCTGGTGATGCACATTTAATGTCTGATTCTTTAGTTGGTGTACTGCATGACTTACTAGCAGTTACAGAGTGTTCATGTAATGCATTTAGATCTGAGCTTTCTGTTGGTAAATGGTGCAGGTTTCTTGATTTATTCAATACTAACTGTATTGATTCAGCTGAAGTATATTCAGTACAATGATTCACAGATGTTTTATCCACATGCTGTTCTGATTCCGATAATTCCTGTTCTGTACATGGATTGGCTGGTTGTTCAATATTTGATTCCTGAATCGGTTGAATTTTTTCATTTTCAGTGTTATCTGTATCTGTCACTGATATATTATGCTTATATCCAGAATTTGAAGGTGAATTTGATTCTGAGTGTTTTCTTAAAATTTCTTCACTTGTCGTCTTAGGTATGGAAATGTGTTGAAATGAATTATTGCTATTTTCTATTTCATTTTCTTTTGAAAATTGACCCTGAAATTAAATTCTAAATTAGCATTTTTAAAACAGATTTAATAGAATTTGATTTTGATAGTATTTGTTAAATCTATTATCAATTTTTATTAAAGATATGGTTGAGAGACTTGTTTATTGTTATTGACAATATGATGATGTCCAAATGTCATTTTTAGTTTACTTGTGCTTTGAGGTTGTAATCACATTGTCAAATATACAATTCTTATTTTAATCATATGAACAGTCAAAGCAAAATTATCTGGTTATTTAGTGTAGAAAATGTTGAGTTACTTAAAATAATATGTAATTTTATATACAAACATCTTCCTTAGTGAAGATTAGTTAAAGGAAATCTATGTGTGTATATACATTTGATTGGACATAGAAAATTATATTCATCTGAATATCACAAACATACTAGCCGATTAAAAAAAAAAAATAATTGTTAAGATATATTATTTATTCAAATGTTCTCTTATATCCTTGAGGCATCGTCCCCTGGTATCAACTGCATTCAAGTTACCTATGATGCTTCCTTGTTTGCTTTTGATACAGGTAGGAAAGAGACATTTACACACATTTTACATGCCTATGGCCCATAAGGTATCGCCCCCTGGTGTCAGCTGCCTTTAGGAAACCATAATGCTTTCCTATTTGCTGCTGACACAGGATGAGTCATGGACATGTTTAATTTCTACTTTCTTTTTGGCTAATTATTATATATTTAATTGATCCAACTTTTTGTGTACTATACATATGTGGATATCTATTTTTCTTTTTTTCTTTTTGGGCTGCTTGTTTGTTATCTATATCAACCACACTTGCAATAAAATGCATTAGTATTAAAAAAAAAAACATACTATAGATTCTTTATCTACGTATTCTTTAAGAACTTAAATAGTTCTCGTTTAACTTTTTTTTTTTTTATCTCATTGTTTGTATTGTATTATGAAAAAATTATTGATGTTGTAATGTTTATGCCCTTTGGGGCCCATAATTGGAAAATAAAATATCTTATCTTATCTTATCTTATCTATACATCCCGTATAGACATTAATTCATATCTTATCTATACATCCCATATAGACATTAATTCAAACTATCAATTAAAAATATTATACAATTTCTCTACCAAATGTGGCTTATGGTTAAATCTGTTGTATTGTTTGCTAGCATACCATTCTCTTATAAATTTTAATTTCTCAGATCAGGTTATCCATTTGTTATCCATTCATTTGATGTGTTTGAACTTTTGATTCTTGCATTTGACTAGGGACTTTCCAATTTAAATTTTCCTCAGCAGTAGGTATTTTTGTGATTTTACTTTTGCAATCTCATTTATTTTAACTCAACACATATTTTTAATTTTTTTGCAATTATTGCAATAACTGAAAAATTGACAAAATGCAATATTAATTATTGCTACATGTTGTATAATTTACAGAAATTTAGCACATGAATAAAACTGAAAAAATTTATAAAATGTAACCTATCGTTTTCGCAAAACCTATACATGTTCAATAGTGATTTTTGATGTTTACAAAAATAATAATAATGTCTCAATTTACAGTATTCATAATTCCTTTACATAAAGTATATAGTTTTTACTCAACTCGAATTCTATGACATACCGATAGGCTAAATAGAAATAAATGAAGATTTATCATTAACTTACTGAGTCTTGTGATTGCTGATCATGTCTGAATTCTTTCTGGACTGCATGTAACACAGGACAAGTTTGCTTCTTGTGAACAATAAATTCATCCAAATCATTTATTTCGGCCTTGCAGGCACCACAAATATGGGTATCCATAATTAATCTAAAATATACAGTAAACTGTTCACACACTGACAGAGATATGTCTTGCTTTATGTAATTTTGACAGTATGAAGCAAAAGGGTTTAGTCACTTTTAGGTTAATGAGAAATCAACCTTTTCGGGTAACAGCCTCTAGAGCACTTCTTCAAAACATTTAAAAACATGTATCTATTTAGAGCCAAACAGGGGCGTACATGTAGCTAGAAAGAAAATATGTGCAAGCAACTACCGCTGAGCGAAGCGATGCAAAATATTGTTGGGACCCTTTTATGTGTTTTTTTTTTTTTCGGTTTTCAGTCATAGGACGGTATAAAGAGGAGCTACATGTACATAGGACTTATAAACAATTCATGAATGCAAAACTATTCAGAAATCTTCTGAATAGAGTAAAGCATGGTTAATTGAATACGTAAGCAACACATTTTTGTGATACAGAAATTACTCAAAATTGTTCTTCGGGTCTTAGCAGAAACGAACTTCTCTATTAGTTTGTCAATATTCACAAAGAAAATCCAGATGAATATGCATTAATGCAAGTCATGATAACCTAGCTATAGTTGTTCATGGTTAATCGTAAATATATTTTCAACAGTCGTAGTACACTGAGAATCTCTCCGAGGTAGCACTGGCTATGTGTTAATCCAGTGTGTTCGCCATCGAGCTACCTCCTGATTGAATTTGACAAATTATATGCCAGGTCAGTTTCGTATGTCTCAGCGATTTGTTCGTTTTTTGTATTTCCTACAACATGAGAAAGTGGATAATGCGTAAAGAAGCAATTTTCTGATGATATCAAACACAACTCCAGTTCCATTATCATGTGGTCTATGAACACAAAATATAATGAGACTTTCCAATAGTCTTTTGGAATGTTTGCAGGGGATTGGCTCTGGTAGTCTGTCGAACACATCGCCTTGGCATATTTTCAACGATATCGAAGGGTTCTGATAAATCTAATGCTGATTGGTACATCATATTCCAAACAGATAAACCGTACTCTGTAAAATGTGTTTCGAAACTACAAGTGTATAACAAAATCAAATCTTGTAATAGATGCAAGTTACTGTCCATTTTGTTTATCTCCAATAAAACTTTAATTTTTAAACCAAATGCTGCTATTTAATGACACTGAGACTACTATAACACATCATTAAAATAGGCGACAACATATATATACATTTAACATATAAATTTTTATTTTACCATATTTTTTTTTGAATGACAAATTGATATGAACACAGCTGCGTGTTAGCGTATAGGGAGTTACGCGCCTGCCAAAAGATGTTGTCTTTCACCTCAAAAGCTGACAAAACATGTTTAACCCGCCACAATGTGTGCCTGACCAAAATCAGGAGCCTCAGGCCATTGCTAGTCTTGTTTGTTTTTTTAGTTCTGGTTCATTTATATGTTTTGGAGCATATCATCTATTTTTGCTGAACTACATTGTAGTACACTTTTTGGTCAGGGGCAAGCTGAAGCCAGCCTTTCATGTTAAGGGTTTTCACATTGTATTGACAATGATTGAAGACCCATTGGTCATTCTGCACCGTTAGCCAATAGTTTGATGTCCCAGACTAGTAAATTGATTCGGACTAGTGAAAATTTCCAAAAATTTTATATAGTCATGATAGTCATATAAGTTTGATGTTTAGTTTCCAGACTAGTAAATGAAAAGGTTTTTGGTGCAGACTGATTGGTAGCCTTGGACTGGTCTTTGGGCAGTTTGTAAATATTTTAATAACGCAATTTTTCATTTTCTTTTTCAGCATTTTTTTGCCTACCCCAAGATTTTGTTTTTTACTAGAGGCACAATGGTGGGTTCTGAGGGACTTAAATTGGTTTGAATGACAAATAATTAAGACTGAATTTGATCATATTTTATTGAGAAACATCAATAGTTTTCAAAAATCTGCCCTTTTGTTTTTTAGCTGCAACAAACCATCCATTGCCTTGTCTAAATTGACCTCAAAATCACGGTGGATGTGCATTAAACCCAAAGCCGACAATCTGTCATTTCTCATTGTGGAACGGATGTACGTTTTCAAACGTTTCAGTACCCTAAACGACCGTTCAGCTGTAGCACAAGCAATGGGCATTGTTAGGATAACACACAGTATTGTATCAATAGACGGATACAATGCGGGGTTAACATGGTTAACGATATCAAGCTTTGACACAGTGTTGTCGGCACTTTATCACTTGGTAGAACTCGACAGCGAGCTCTCCAGGGTTCAACTTCTCTCTTGAAATCTTCTAAAGACAACCCAATATCCATCAGGTAGGTCTGATGAATTGTGACAATTTGATCATTAGTTATCTGTTCGACCACACACGGAAGAAGATACTGTGCATTAAAACGGTTTTCTGACTTCAAGATTCGAGAATCAAGTTCTGTGATCATGTAATCCAGAAACAGATAGTAGAGAGAGATTCGCCAATATTGTTTAGGTGTATCTACTAGATGGTTAGCTCTTGGTGTCTGCCTTCCACACCGTCTAGGAACATTTTCAACTATATCAAAAGGCCCTGCCATATCTAGAGCGGTTTGGTATAGCTCGTTCCAAACATTATCACCATTTCGCTCAGAACGCAACATTTCAATTACGGTTTTGCATTCCTTCACAGCCTCTTTCAGCATCTTGCAGGAAAGTTGACAAATGAACTGTACTTTGTAACACATGCTCTGATACTACTAATGCAATTACAAACTGAAACCTCATTAGCGACACAAGATGCTGGCCCGCCTTGTCGTCTAATTAGAACCCGTTCTAATGAGTGGACAACTACCGGAAACGCTGTTTTGAACCTTTACAGAGCATCTGCGCGACTAGTCCACCAAGTTTTGCATAGAGTTCGTAATTTAGTTTGTTTTTCCATATTTTCCTGTCTGATGAAAGCTCGTCAAGAAAGGCTTGTAGTCGCTTTGCAGAATAGTCCAAGGCAAACCCTATTTCTTGGACGACTGTCATGACGTTACAAATCGAATTGTCCTTTCTTTTTTTTAGACCCCACGATGTGCACGCCATGGCGTGACAGCGTATATGTAGTCCAAATAATTATGACGTCTTGAAAGGCTATTATAATTTTTTTCTTTGACGCCTTACTTCCGAAAATGGCGGCTTCAGCATTATGACGTCGAAGTAAGGCGTCAAAGAAAAAAATTATAATAGCCTTTCAAGACGTCATAATTATTTGGACTAGCGTATATGGAGCTACGCCACAGAATACACTCATCATTGCTAATCGAAAGATACTATTAAGCTTAAAGTAAAGTAAAGTAATCTTTATTTAAAGTCGGGTTGCATATATATACATAATAACAATGAACATGAGCTCTTAAGAGCTCTTTAACCGACTGATATTAATAAACAAAACATACATGTAATAACATCAGATACACATACAACACAAACATACAGACATCACATATATATATTAATACATAGATAGCACATGCAGAATAAAAGCTAAGCAAGATTTACTGTGACTAGGGTGCCAACTAAGGAGCAGGATCAGCTTACCTTTCATGAGCACCTGACATCACACCTTGTTAATGATGGGATTCATGTTGCTCATTTATCAGTTTTCTGTGTATAAAGTGTGTTGTGGTTTCTGCAACTGATTATATTTTTTTTTCTTTTCTCGTTTTTGCCATGGCATTTTTATTTGTCAGTTTGTTTTCGACATCCCTTGGGCTTTTCCAGTTTGGTAGCTTTTTTCTCAAGTTGTTCTTTTTTATATTTTCACTATCCCTTTTTACCAATTTATAATGATGTGGTGTGGTGTCTTGATTTATTTTTCTTTCTTCTACTGGAATTTGTCTACATATTCGATTTGAAAAGGAAAATAGAAAGTCAGGCAATCGGTACCCAGTTGGAAAGGAATATTAAAACATACCACTGTGACGGACCAACAACTCCGGAAATGATTAAACAGCAGGCTTGGGTCAAGCTTTTATCTATTTAAAAATTTAACCTTTAAAGGAGAACAAGGTGCGAGATAAGATATAAACTAAAATATGTTTCAGTGTATTTCAATCATTTATAAAAGCATAATGAAATAATAATTCGCTTTATCAGTCATTAGACTCAAAAGAAACAAATAAACATCGCTGATGAATTATTCACTTGCAAGTGAACAATTCGACCTCATTGAATCCGTATTCATGTGACTTTTAATTAAACCAATTATCTAGAGATTTCGTATAAGTCGTGTTTATTATGAGAAGGAAAAGAATGTCAACATTGAAAGTGAAACGAAGGTCACAGTGAACCATTTTGTTGACTGTCAGTTTCGATCCACAAAAACCATTCTTAACAGGTAATAACGATAATTATTTTTTTGTCTTAAATCTATAACAACAAACCAAACAGACATAAAAAGGTTGCTTTTAACAAACTTTAATGTTTATATCGCCTGGTTATGTGACCGTCGGCAGTCTTGGGATGTCATCTCGATGGCGTCTAGTCTAAAAAAAAACTTGACCAACAACATGAAATTCTGATATGTGTTGTAGTATGTTATAAATAAAATATTAGATTTTGAGTCAAATCGGTGAGCATTATTATGACAGGTAATGCCCCTTAATATTAAAAAGGTGATAAATTTGTATAACTTGAAGATTTCTTTCCAGCATATCCAGTGAAAAACATGGGGGAAATTGTAGAACAAAAGATTAGCCCGATGAATGCCAGTCAAGGAAAAACATACGTTCAAGGCTGAGAATACGACGAAAAAATAATCATTGATAGTCAACAAAATACCTGGCACTGAAATGACTTAGGTGCCCAGGACGACTGTACAGGTAAAAGTCCCGCTCCAAAAGAATTTCTCCAAGCTCCTTGCAAGTATAAGATGATTCATAAGTTGTATTAAACTGTGGGAGAATACTAGCATACTTAAGACCGGTGTAGATGTGTCAAGAGTAAAATAGTACAGCATATGCTACAAACTGAAAATATAGCATAGTCAGAGTTTGTAATATAGCATATGCGATTAAGATGCAGCATAACCAGACAAATATATATTGACCCATTTGGTACGTAAAATATAGCTTATGCTTTTGACAATTGTCATGTAGAATTAAGAACAACACTATAATTATGACTCTGTATTATGTTAATGCTTTAATCAACATGTAGTTGATACTCGTTATGTAATCATATCAGAGGCATACAATACAATGTAGTATATGGTCTTCAGTTATGCTTCTCTTTTTACCTTTGACCCTTTCCGTACGCCATAGAGATGCTGAAGAATACATATTAAACTTATCTGAAAAAATATTTAATTGATTGGTTTTTTTTACTTAATCTAACAATTTTCTTATTAAAAAAGGCTCCATTCGCCTCTGCCTTTGTCTTGTCTTGAAAAATCAAAATTGTCACTTATAGTTACCGCTTAAGAAAATTCACAAGATGTGGATATAGTGCGTTATTTTAATGAGATATGTTTTCTGTTGAACCAGTTCCTAAAATACGCGTTAATATTGATATGGAATATTGAAAAGGAATCATTCCTTAGTCATAAATAGCATGAATGTTTACTTTGATCAGAATTCTACTAAATTCACAAGGCTTGACAGCAAAGCTTGGACACACCTAGGATATGTGTTTTAATCAGATTGCTAAAATAGATTTCACTGTGATAAATCTTATTCAATAATTATGTATTCATATCTATTGTAAGTAAAGCTAGCTACAAGCGAGACCAGTACATATCTTTAAAACACTTAGTCAAAAGGAAGCTAATAACATGCTGTTTCCGAGATTATGAAAAAAGTGTCGCACAACTTAGGCTTCTTTTTTATTCATTTTTATTTGCGCTGCAGGATTTGGAAAATCCCTTTTCTCAAAAGAAAATGTATACGAGGTATGTGAGAAGAGAGATGTACTATACATTGGCGAAATATAATTTGATGTCAGTGATATCTATTTTTATTTAAAAAAAAAAGTAGGTGATAAAACTATAAATACATGGTACCTAATTCTCGTTTTCTTGCTACATGTACATAAAGTAAATCCTTAGCAAAGCATAGTTTAAATGATACAGCAACCCTATAATGCAAAAAGAAATCACTCATTTTCCAAAATCCATGGACATATAAGTTTGTGGTCAATCTTTAATAGGTGACATATATTATCTTTGATATATAACCGCGAAAATTACCAAAACAAAAAAATGAATTCGAGCATACTTTCCATTAACAGCATTCCTTATAATATTTGTAACTATTCTTGACGACTGAATTCTAAAAATGCGTAAGTTAAAAAAAAAAATTATATATATTCTGTGCCTATATTCATATATTTTTAGTTTTTACGAGGTACTTTAGGTGTTGAAATGAATTTTGAAACAAAACTAAACTTAACTTGCTTAAAGAATAAATTTAAGCGTGATACATATAGCTACTGACGACAATTAGCTAGGTAGAGGAAACACTTGTACTCTAAAATTTCAATTAGGGATAGTAATGAAACTATATGTCTCTGAAAAAAATTACCGCCGATTTACATAAGCTCTAAGGATTTATTTTTATTTTTGGTATACAATTAAGTCCTAACTTTTCTGTGATATTTCAAAAAGGGGGCCATTGTCTCCCAGTGGATGTGCCAAGTTTTTTAGACATAAAAACGATTTTTAAATATAAACTTATTCAATTGGTCGCAGATGAAAGATGAGAGACTGACTACTGCTGTTCGTGGACGTGACATTTTCTAATCATTCTCATAACTAACGATTGCTGGGGTGTGTTTATATAGCATTCGATCTATGGTATACGGCCTTGTTATGACTTAGTTTGCTGAACTTTGTAAATAATATTTAATGGTAAAATGAAACTCATCAATGAATACATCAAGACATTTGAACTCCCACAGATAAGTATCAAAAGAGGTTAGAAGTCAGTTTCATGGTTCAATGTACTTAATTGACAAAACATTTGCTGTTTTATTTGAAGTAAAAAAATATCAGGTGTGGGGTAAATTAAAAGATGTTATGTATTTAACCTTGTAAAATAAAATAAATTCTTTAACCTGATTGAAAAATGCTGAAGTGTTTTCCCCGTTTTTAAAATGTTTGTGAAAAGTATTATCATCAGAATTGCGAAAATGATGAGATGCATGAACCAAACTTTTAGTTTGTTTTGTTAGGTCGCTGTCTCATCGACGTTTACCTAACGTCCACTTCATACAAGATCTTGACACCTGTTTCAATGAAACACAGGCCCAAAATGTCATAAGTATACTCCACTAAATTCCTTTCCTTTAGGATTAAAACTATAACATCAGTAAATACTGTCATATAACCTCCTTGCTGTAATATAATAGTTTGTTTTCTAAATGATGCATGTATATGATAAACAGTTTTTTTACTGAATGGGATTATTAAAACTATTTTTTTGAATAAAAACAACCTCATTCAGTTGGCAGTTTTCTAGCTTCTTGTTATCTAAGACGTCAAAATGTTGCTACCAATCTGCAAGCTTTTCTAATTTCTATAATCTATTTCATAGGTTGAACTTGATGAAATTTCTCATTTAGATATCAAGGGACAAAATGATAAATACATGGTACCAATTTTGCAAGTTTACTTAATATAAATTGTATCTTTATTCTGTGCAGTCAAAAAGTGAGATCATAGAAAAAGGCAGACAATCACCATGAAATTTAAGCATATAGTTTACTTAGGGATGCTTTAGGCCTGCTTGTCAAAAATCAAAACACAACCTGAAGTTCTCTTAAAGCTTAAGGCCAATATAACATTATATTCTTCACAGGAAATAGCCACTGGATGTTCAGCAACTAACAATCAATCAATCTATACATGGAAGGAAACTAATTTAATGTGTTTCCTGGAAGAAAAACACCATGAAATTTAAGCATATTATAGTTTACTTGGCATGTTTTGTGCCTGCTTGTTGTCAAAAATCAAAACACAACCTGAAGATCTCTTTAAGCTTAAGGCTAATACAAATGTATTGTATAACATTGGATTTGGCCAAACTTAAGGAATTTTGGTCCTCAATGCTCTTCAACTTCGTACTTTGTTTGGCCTTTTTAACTTTTTTGGATTCCAGCGTCACTGATGAGTCTTTTGTAGACGAAATGTGCATCTGGCGTATATAAAAAATTTAGTCCTGGTATCTATGATGATTTTATTTTATACAGGAAATAGCCACTGGATGTTCAGCAACGAACAATCAATCAATCTATACATGGAAGGAAATTAATTTCAAGTTTTTCCTGTTAGCTTGTGATTAACCTATATAGCATTATTATTAGATCTCACTTGTATTTGAATATACAAGAAACTGATCAGAGGTCACAACTTTGTTTACTACACAGCTACTTTTGCATAGGTACTATTTCTGTACCAAAAATCTGTAGTACTTGAAATCTACTTTTAATATTCAGTACTATTTTGTTACCTTAAATTATTGTAATATTTAGGTACCTGTATTTTACAGTACTTGATTTGTACTTGAAATTGAAGTACTGCAGATTTTTGGTTGTACGGTTACATTTTCAGCATTTTGAAAGTTTGTCTTTTTCAAATCTCAAAACGTTATGATGTTCAAACATGGAATACTGTGATCATTGTTGGTATTATTTTTGTACCAATATTTTAAGTACAAATCAAGTACTGGAAAATACAAGTACCTAAATATTACAATAATTCTAAAGTAAAGAAATAGTACTAAATATTAAAAGTAAATTTCAAGTACTACAGATTTTAAGTACAGAAATAGTACCTATGCAAAAGTAGCTGTGTATGAACAGGAAAAATTTTACAAAATGATTTAAGGTCATATCTCAATGTGATACAAGCCAAATTAAGAAACTTTGCAGGAAAAGGCACTTTTTGTAACCACTTATGTACTTTGTAAACCCAGAACAACTAATCTGTAAGGGTTCCGTGGAACCCAGTGTCTCGCCTACTTTAAGAATGTAATTAATGTTTTAAGAACTTTAACTGCAGACTGTGCTGTATGTAATGTTAACTGGAAGAAAACTAAGTCACATACTGAAAAACTGCAAATATATTTTTACAAAATTTCCTTCTGCATACTAGCTTTTGATCAGAAACCAGTTTCTGTCCAAGTTTGGTAGAAATCCATGATAGTTTAAGAAAATTATTAAATTTTTTGAAACTTTAACAGAGTGAATGTAATGTTAACTGGCAGAAAAACTAAGTCCATTTATCATGAAGTAAAATACGGATAAACAGGATTTTTTGTCACAAAATTTACTTCTTGATGCTATCTTACGATCATAGACAAGCTACTGTCCAAGTTTTGTAGAAATAAAGGATAGTTTAAAAAAGTTATTAAATTTTCAAAACTTTAACCACAGAGTGAATGTAATGTTAACTGGCAGAAATACTTATGATAAATGACCATAAATGGATTATCATGAAGCAAAATACGAGTAAACAGAATTTTTTGTACAAAATTTACTTCTTGATACTATCTTAAGATCATAGATAAGTTGCTGTCCAAGTTTGGTAGAAATCCAGGATAGTTTAAAAAAGTTGTTAAATTTTCAAAACTTTAACCACAGAGTGAATGTAATGTTTACTGGCAGAAAAACTAAGTCCATTTATATTAGTTCAATACGGATAAACAGGATTTTTTTTTACATTATTTAATTCTGGATGTTATCTTGTGATCATAAACAAGCTTCTGTCTACGTTTGGTAGAAATACAGGATAGTTTAAGAAAGTTAACAAGTTTCAAAAACTTTTACCACAGAGTGAATATTTGTTGCCACACCCGGCGGCGGAATGAAGGATCACTATATCTTGCTTTTTCGACAAAAATCGAAGGCTAGACAAAAAGTCTAATTTTCAGTAGGCGAAGCAACTAAATAACACTGTATCTGTGTACACATCTTTATAGGCAGCACCTATACTGAACTGTGTGGTATTTATTTCACTCTGAACAAGTTACTTTTTGTGTTGTTCATCTGTAATAACTTTAGAAACAGTGATATGTCTACCATGTACCAAACTTTGATAGTACAATTTCGAATGTGAACTATGTAAATCATTCAATTAATGAACCAGGACCAAGTTTGCAGGACAAATAATCTCTGGGGCCTCCCAAATTTTTATTGAAATGGTTCTGCTATAACTGACCTAATCACAAACATTCAAAATTTGTTGATTTTGGATATGATCCTTGCTACAATTCGGTTCCCTTTTCATGAATGTGACCTAAAGAATTAGAATATTTACCTGGTTTGTAATGACATGAGCAATGACAGATGCCACATGTGTACCCTTCAGTAGAACCTGAGATCACTCAAAAGTTTTTGGTGGGAACTGTGTTGCTTAGTCTTTAATTTTCTATGTTGCATTTTGTGTACTATTGTTTGTCTGTTTGTCTTTTTCTTTTTCAGCCATGGCGTTGTCAGTTTGTTTTTGATCTATGAGTTGGATGTTCCTCTGGTATCTATCGCCCCTCTTTTGAGGATGCCTTCTGAAACATTCGGTTTGACGAGACAAAAGTAATAATGGTTTCAGTTTCAATTTTGAAGCGGACGTTGAGATTACAGGGTCATTCATTTCAAACTTGCATGTCATCTCATTTGTAATAAATGTGTAATAAAGTACAGATTTATGGACAATACTAATTCACCATTACCTTATTTGGTCTCTAGTTGAGAGTTGTCTTATTGGCAATCATACAACATCTTTAATATTTATACATTTGCATGCCATTTTTATGATTTCATTACAGCATCCCTTTAGTTATTCTGAATTCAATCAGAAAAAACTACTTAATTTCAAGCAGTATATAAAATTTGCCAAGTATGTTTGTATTTTTGTTCTGTAGTCTTAACTTCATAAAACAAACAAGCCAATCAAACATTTGCTGAAAAAAACTATTTTAGAATGGAATGGCTCTAAATGATAAAAAGATTTGTTAAGTATATTACATTTATTTATGATGTATATGATACAGGTAAAATGAAGACATTTATATGAAAATTTCACAAATAAAATACATCTATCAAATGTTTTACCACATGAAAACATGGATTGGTTTAAAAAATATAAAATGTAGGTGGATTTAAATGAAACTTTGATTGACAATAAGGATTTATAACAAAAACATCCCAAAATCCTGTCTAAAAAAGAGTGTGCAAGTCCCATATGGAAAATCATGAACAACCATCTCATTAGATCTTAATATATTTAAGGTTTATGAAAAAATACCCCTTTTGAATCTATAATATTCAAATGTTAAAAAAATATGTGTTAAAGATTGAATTCACACTGAAATGAATTAAGTTGACATTGTTTCTATATGAAATGTTAAAAGTTTATATACCATACAATATGTTTTTACTCAAACTCATTTTTTCTCCAATTTAGTTAAGCACTTCTTATTAACTTCAAATTGATTCACTGAACATTATAATTTATAAAGTGTGAGAGAAGTATCATTTTCTTAGTTATTTTTTTTTTTTTGCACTTGTTCCCTTTTTCTCCCATAAAGCAAAGCATCTTTCAGACTGACAAAATAAATAAAATCTAGAAAAAAAAACACATGTAAAGTACAACAGTTTAAAATTTTTTATTGAAACACCGCTATCATAATGCTGACAAAAAGTAAAGCAAAGACAAAATAATTAAAAACTCAAAATGCAACCTAAAAAATTTAAAACACAATATTGATATCACTTGTAGCTGTTTTACTGTAAAACTTATATTTTCTAAACTAAAATACTCAACAAATATTAAGAAAATTTGGTGCAAATAAATTTTGCGTAGCTAAGCTTATTAAATTGATATCTTATAAAAGCACTATTTTGTACATAATATATTTATCATTATATATAAAAAGTATGCAATGTTTCAATTTATACTGGATTGAAAAATTCATGAAACAAAAAAGTATTTACAAAATGTCATTACATGTATTTACATCATTTTAAAAAATCTCCTCTTTATTGACTATTATTCCAGAAAAGATTGTCTGTAAAAAAACAAGTTTTAATAGGTATTCTAAATTGACTTTGTTTTAGTCATAAATATCTTCCCTTTCAATTTCTATAAATCTTAAACAAATCAGTTTAACCCTCTACAGTAAAATGTAAAATGAAAGATTTATGAAGCTTTATATCTGAACACAAGGCACATAATATGTAACAATCACTTTCAGAAAATATACCAATACCTCAAATTGACTCTTTTTTTTAAATTTCAGTCACTGCTTTAAAATGGACCGTTTAAATTTAATGTTTAAGTTAAAAAACAATCTAAAAATATCAAAATAAGTCATTCTAATCATTCATGTAGAAAATTTCTGTTTTATGCAATTTACTACGCTGCTATGAAGTTTAAGGACAATAAAGTCACAAGAAAAATGTGTGTATTCAAACAAATCTTTTTTAAATACTGACAGTGAGTGACTTCTCATAAAAGTGACAACCTGAACCAGACAAGAGTTCGCCTATGAAGTATCTACTCTACATCTATAGTAATTTCAATACATGGTTAAATGTGCGATCGATGACATTAGCTGCCACAGGTTATGATCGATACACTAAATGTTTGGTCAATGTTCTTCTATTTTCCTGTCTGAGAACCTGTAGATTTGGTTTCAGGTGATGATGGAAACACACTAGTCATCATCAGAACTAGACTGTTGAAAAGATTCTTTAAGTATTCCCATATTGCTGCAAAGCTGAAATGAAATAATTATACTTGATAAATAACCAGCTTCAAGATGAAGAGCAACATAACAAGTTAATATGTTTGTTTGTGTGAACATTGTCATTATGGTCTTTTTTCTATGTACAGAGTTTTTTTTTTTAATTTCAGAAAAAACAATTAGAACAAACTGAAGGATGGTGAGACGTTTTGGAGAGCAAACTTTGACCTATAATGGTTTACTTTTATAAATTAGGACTTGGATGGAAAGTTGTCTCATCTGCACTCATACCACATTTTCTTATACATGTATCTATTGAATGAATGTTAAAACCATGTATTAAGTTTTCTAAAATGTTAAAAGAATAACTTACTCGACTTTATTTTCCAAAACAAAAGTCAGTGTTATTATAGTGACACAGGTAAATACTATAATCATGGCATAATCTGAGTTGTAATATCGGCCAACGTCTGGTAAATTTCGTTTCCATGTTGGGGCAGAGACTGAAAATCTATTGATGGGTGATTTTTTCACAGAACTAGTAACTGTTTTCTCTTCCGTCACTGTCCTTGTTACTATACCAATGTTATTCTGTGAAATGTCCGTCTGCAAAATAATAATGTACAATATATCAGTGTCTTCCCTAGAAAATGTTTGATGCATGGTGGTATAAGGTGAATTTGCAATGTGGAGCGCAGCGTTGTTTTGTAGAATTATTTTTATTACAATAGTGAAATGAATTGTGCATGTCAGTTTAAAAACTTCACAAAAATCTGCAATACAGTCAGGAATAAATGAATTGTGCATGTCAGTTTAAAAACTTCACAAAAATCTGCAATACAGTCAGGAATAAATGAATTGTGCATGTCAGTTTAAAAACTTCACAAAAATCTGCAATACAGTCAGGAACAATTCTTAACATTTTCTCCAAAAGCCAGTCTGGGTCCAAAAGTTTTTTTCAAGGGCCCAGACCCTGTATATTCTTTTTAGGCTCTATCAGGTCTGTTTTTACTGCAGGTACATACTTATTAATAGTCTTGAATGTTCTTATATAAGGGCCAATAATATATGTTCGAAATACCTTATACATGCATGTAGCTTGTTTCTGATTATGATGGAAATAATAAAGGAATTAAAAAACCATATTGAGTTTTTCAGAATTAAAATCCATTTTAATAACAATGTATTTTCAGACTGGTTAACTTATATTTGTAATATTATGAAAAAAAAACTACCCCCCATCCCTTTCCATACCCTAGATGTAGATTATTTTAATAAAAAGTATTATCAGTTTCACCCCAAGAAATTATTAATTTTTCATGAATAAATCTTAGCAGTTAATCAAAATGATTCCAAAATGAAATTCTTATTGTCTATAAATAACAATGAAATGTAACTGTTTCCCGTTATGAGAAGGAGTTTCACAATTTTCCCGCCAAAAAGCACATGGCTTTCAACAATTGTAAACAAAGCATTCAATTTGTGATCGTGGCTTACAGCTTTAATAAATTTGATTTGGATATAGATATTCAACTGAAGGTACAGTCAAGCAATGTTTTTACTTTCTTCTGGATTAAAATTAGTTTGAAAGATCTGTTTAAAAAATAAAGTAATCTTTGACATCAAAACAACAGATGATCTGAAATACATTGTGAATATTCAGTGACCCATACATTTTTTTAACTCTGCTACGGAGGTCAAAGTTACATCATGTTTCAACCCAATGATATGTATTCTCTGTTACAACTAATCAACTGCGTTTGATATAAATATTTCAATAAATTAAAGATGTCAGTCAGACTTATGATTTCAAAACGTAAAATTTATACTGCAAAAGGTTTACTTTTTATTTTTCGCGGAATTTATTTGGAAGCTGTGTCAGGCTTTAATACTTATCATTACAACAATTTGAACTCCCAATTTCTATTATGTAATCAAACGCTTGAAAGTTTTTCTATCTAATCCAAGTGGTTGTCAGAGCGTTGCATCTAATTATGATCAATTATCAGTCCAGTGAGTTTTAAACACCTGTAGAGTTTTGTCACTAGTCACTTCATATTACAAGATAATAAAAATTTCACACATAGCGGGATGCATTGCGGCTATGATAAACGCATGTGGCCGAAATTTTATGCATAGGGGTACCGCAATGCATGAATAGCCTAGGGAAAACACTGTATATACATGTATTCATGTACTCCATATATCCGGAAAGTTTTATTTTATACTTCTTTTCTTTTAACATTTATTACATTTATAATGCTTTTATTTTACTTCATTAAGGTTTATGTACCCTTCTGTAGCCATTTTTGTACGAATTTTTCAAACCTCAATTGTATCAAAACTAAAGATATAATAAATAATAGAGATAGACCATTTAGTACATGTTCCAAGGGGAAACTTGATGCAAAGCATTATTTTTCACTGTTTCATTGCATTTGATAGAAAAAGAGGATTTTGTGGCAAATAAATCAAGATTTTTATAGAAAATCCACAGCCTTTAATACAGAGGTTTTTGTTATAAAATTTGAAACATAAATTACTCACTTGATTTTCTATGATGTGCTAGTGTTTATTTTTTACAAAAAGTTCTAAGTAACCTGTAAATTCCAAAACATCTCGTGCTGAGTCACTAAAGTCGAGCGCACCCTAAAAGGTGTACTTGATTTTGGCCATATTTATACTTGTCTTAACCAATAACTACATTTATAAACTTGTTTTAAGAAAATCAATGCTAGCACTGCATGCAATAATCCTATATCTATCAGTCATCAAATTGCCAAATATGAGAGTACAAGGATAAAGGCTGTGGATTTTCTATAAAAATCTTGATTTATTTGCCACAAAGTCCTCTTTTTCTATTAAATGCAATGGAACAGTAAAAAATAATGCTTTGCATCAAGTTTCCCCTTGGAATATGTACAAAATGGCCTATCTGTATTATTCATTATATCTGTAGTTTTGATACAATTGAAGTTTGAAAAGTTCGTACAAAAATGGCTACAGAAGGGTACATAAACCTTAATATAAATAAACATACAATAGGATACAGTTTCATAATGGAGACTGATACATGTGATATGAAAATATTATCATTCTCCATAGTACATTTAAGACAATTAAAATATGAAGGGGAGCATTGAAGGTGCTATATAATATAATATAAATATTTTTTCTTATTTCATTTTCAAAATTTCAATTCTACTTAGACAAAAAATACCTTTGAAGTTAAGGTTTCTGTCCTAATTTCAGATTCAGGAGTCTTTGTTTCTATAATAGATCTTCTAGACTGTCTAGTTGGAGCCGCAGTAGGCGCAGATTTTCTCCTAGAAGGTGATTTACTAGCTTTACGAGTTTTTGATCTAGAGCGACCTCCTCTGCCTCTGGATGTTGAACGAGTTCTTGACCTTTTGGCAGGTGTTTTCTTTCCTGGTGACTGAAAGATAATAACTTAGATGTTAGCCTAAATTTATTAGTTACTCAAAACAGACATCTGTATAACACTTTTCAACTTGTAAAAATCATACATGAGTTGTAACAGATACAGTTAAACCAGTTTACATTTCTGATAATAAGGTACATGTATAAAAAATAATAATAAGATGAACCTTTCATAATATAAACTTTACTAGCTTAGTCAATCATAAAATTATTGTTTATGTGACATTCATCATGCATGTTTCTGTCATATTCTGCTGAAAAAGTTTAATAACATAATAAATTTATATTAAACTGCAACCCCTAAAAAAAACCAAACATGTAAATGGATCCCTTCAGATTTAAAATTGTATATGAATCTATCTTGAATATAAATATGCTTCTGCACACATACATGTAGATAAAGGGTCATTTTAAATGCATCAGGAAAACAAACAACACTGTATTAAACACAGAAGAAGGGCATTTAATACAGTATATATATATATATATCTTGATCAGCAAAAGTCATTGGTGATCAAGAGAAAAAAATGTTTGAAATACATTTGTACTTAACATGTGATCAGTTAATAGGAGTTAAAACTATAAACATGAAAACCAGACAATACTGATTTACTGTCAAGCCAGCCATGAAAAATTTTCTGGCAATTTTGAACTTACTGAAAATCTTTTGACAATTTTTTGAGGTACACTTGAAGCTGGTTCCCATGAATCACTTTCTGGTCCTTTTCCTTCCCATCTTACTAAATATTCCTTTTTTCCTCTACCTCTACTTCTCTCTTGAAGAACTTGTTCTGCCTAAAAGAGTAATTATTACAAGTGAGATAGTGGAATAGACATAATTTATATACAAACAAGTTTTTCATATTAGAGTCGAAAAAATTCATGGAAGTCATTATCTATTACTTAAATATGTTACACAGCAAAACATGACAACCACTGAATAACAGGCTCCTGACTTTGGACAGGCACATACAAAATGTGGCTTGATTAAACTAGTTTGTAGTCAGCAACCCTTTGAATGTCATTTAACACACTTTCAGAAGTAGCTAATCATTGGATTCACACCCAAAACTCAAAACTTTAATTTCAAAAGGGTTTCCCAGAAATTCCAAAATATGATCACTTGCAGAGAGTTTAAAGTCATAAGAAACAAGTGACCGATGAAAAATAATGTTCTTCCAATTCTTGAACCAATGCATACAAACATCATAAACTTAGTCTGTGCTCGAATTTATCATTTTTTTCATGTAAATTTCGTATAATGATTAATCATCAATTTTTTTTTCAATCGGTCAGTGTTGTTGTGAAAATATGGCAGGTAATTAAAGTTCGTGTTTTGAAGCCGAAGTTTAACGATTGTCACCTGTTTGTCAACAATTGACGAAAAATAAACAAAAAAGCATGGAAATTGAGCACTGTTTAACATGTAAATTCAGATAATAGTTTATTTTAAGGACATCCATGCGTCTCCGGATTTTTACAAGATGGGTCACACTGAGGTCACCTTGCATACGGAAAATATGTCGGGGAATTGCTTGCTGGAAGGAAGCAATTCAAATAAGTAAACTTCTTCTAAATATGAATAAATTAAAGAATTTTCTTCAGAAAAAAGTATATGTACATAAGTTTTATAATGAAAACTATCCATTGAGTTATAAAAAACATATGCATTATTTTTTTTTATTTGACGTTTCTTATGACTTTAAAATCAACAAAAAATTTTGGACCTGAATATTAGGAACATTTGATTTGTATAAAAGGGAAGTTTGGGTCTGCCAAATTTAACAGAGTTTGGAATTTAATAATCGACAGGACTTGTCAGAAGTAATGTATTTAAAAATTCTGGGAAACACTTTTGAAATTAAAGTATATAGAGTGGGGTGCTCATTTTCGCCACATCTTTCCTTTATGTTCAGGTCTAAATGTTTTTGAAGTATACTGATATTTCTATATGAAGATAACTTCAAATGCAAAATATTCTTAAGCTTGAAAACGGGTTTGTTTGAAAAAAATTAGTAAGGGTTCCACGGAACCCAGTGTCTCGTCTACTTTTGCAGGCTGAAACAAAAATGAGGAAAAAATCAATAAAAGTATTCCTCTTGATACTATCTTATGATTGTAAGAAGCTTCTGTCCAAGTTTGGTAAAAATCTAGGATAGTTAATGAATCCAATAAATGTTTTGAAAACTTTAACTGCAGACTGTATGTAATGTTAACTGGAAGAAAATCTAAGTCCATTTAAAAGTAAAATATAGAAAAAATGGAGTCCATTTACAAGTAAAATACGGAAAAAATGGAATTTTATTTTTACAAAATTTACTTCTGGATACTATCATATTATCATAAATAAGCTTCTGTCCAAGTTTGGTACAAACCCAGGATAGTTTAAGAAAGTTATTAAAATTTTAAAAACTTTAACCACAGAGTGAATGTAATGTTTCCCCACAGAAAAACTAAGTCCATTTAAAAGTAAAATACGGAAAAAAATAATTTATCTTTTTACAAAATTTACTTCTGGATACTATCTTATGATCATAAACAAGCTTCTGTCAAAGTTTGGTACAAACCAAGGATAGTTTAAGAAAGTTATAAAAATTCTAAAAACTTTAACCACAGAGTGAATGTAATGTTTCCCCGCAGAAAAAACTAAGTCCATTTACAAGTAAAATACGGAAAAAAAGGAATTTTATTTTTACAAGATTTACTTCTGGATACTATCTCATGATCATAAACAAGCTTCTGTCCAAGTTTGGTTGAAATACAGTAAAGTTTAAGAAAGTTATTAAAATTTCAAAAACTTTAACCACAGAGTGAATATTTGTTGACGCCGCCGACGACACAGACGACGACGGAATGTATGATTGCTTAGTCTCGCTTTTTCGACTAAAGTCGAAGGCTCGACAAAAATCATATGAAAAGTTAGATTAAAGGGTGTTTGAAATTTCCGGATGTTTTTTCAATGGGGGACACATATTCGCCGTTTTTACACATCTATTTAAAACCAAATAACCGCAGCTTTTAACAATTTTTATCAAATCAATTGCATTATAGATGAATGGCAGACATTTCAAAGGTGTAAAGAATTCAAAATTAGGGCATTCAGTCAAATATTTACTTAGAAATACTTCTTTGAAATCGTGTTTTTTATTCAGGAAATTGTCCGAAAATCGTTGTCTGTTTTTCGGTCATTTTCAGTAGGAGTCGCAATTTTGTCTCAGTTTAAAAAAAATATCATATTTGATATAAAGATATGATTTACCGGTACATTTCCTTCATTTCAGCCATCCTTTGAAGTTTTTACACCTCAAAATCCTCAAACGGGAAAATTGTGTCCCCTGCATAAATGAGCACCCCACTCTATTTGCTCACCTCAAATGTAATGTCAAGCTTATCTTATTTTATCATTTCTATTAGATATATTTTAATCGATAAGCACAAAAAAGGTAAGACTTTGTTACTTTGCAAAAATTTATAGCCGATAATGAAGATTTCATGCAAAATAAATTTGTGTCTCAAAGATCCCCCAAAATTATATATTATTCACTATCGAAGTCCAGGCGTAAACATTATTTGGACTATATAGCTAAATCTGATCATCAAAACACTACACAACTATGTAGATGAATTGCAGACCTGAAAATTGACTATTCATGTAAACTATGCATAATGCCAATAATAATGACCCATGTGTGTGTTTGTCCACAGGCATAACATGTTCAAGACGTTATATAATTTTAATATTACTTTGAATATCTTGAATACTATGATCGTCTTACACGCTCATTTAGTATGGTTGTGACTGGTTTAACTGCTTGAAAACAAATATCAGGAAGCCATTATGTCTAAAGAAAATAAGGCAAGCGAAAAAATACTTAGGCAGATTTGTTTACAACATGACAGGTGCGTGGGGACGCCAAAGTGAAAGTGCTTCAAGTGCTTTGAGTATATCACTTGCAATATAATTTTTGGCTTCCTTTATTGGTAATAATCATCATGAACATGCCTAAAGAACTGCATAAGAAACTCAAAGTCAAAGAATTTAACTTCAAGTTTCTGATATTTGAAAATTTGAAATACAAACCTCCATGTTTAAATTTCCCGATTTCCCGTCGTGCTTTGTAAATGGGCAAGGTATATGGCAAACAAAGATTCAGCCGCGGACATTTCGAAAGGAGAATATGACATTTCCGGCCAAACAAATTTTAAGAAAACTTAGACCATTTTGAAAGGATGTTGACAATCAGTTTTCCGAAATTCGAACCATTTTTTTTTTCATACACGGTTTGCAGAGACATATCCTGAACAGAAATTTTGCAGTATGACTGTAAAAAACTATGAATGATAATCTTACCAAAGTAGTGCCATATGCGACAAACCGTTTTACTATTGATTCTATAACTACATGCAAAGCTCTGATTCCTTTCACGGATTTGGCTATACTTTTTGGAACTTTTGGATTATAGATCTTCATGTTTTATTTAAGCTTTGGATTTTACATATTTTTACCAGGAGCATCACTGATGTATTGTCCGGAAATTCGCATCTGCCACGGTGCAGAAAAATTGGTACCGTTAATGTTATTACAAGATATCTCATTTTATAAATTTTATAAAATATCTTATATAGGTTATTAGATATCTTATATAGGTTATACTGAGATATGATAAGATAAGACAAGATATTTTTATTCCAATTAAAAGGTCCACGAAGAGCAAAGTAATTTAATACAATGATTTTTATAATTGTTACAATATTGTTGACACAAATCATCTTAAATAAAACAATATCTATACTATATTGATAGGTTTCGCAGTTCCAAACATTTATTCATATAAAAAGCAATACTTTTCAATACCTCTAGGTTTTCTTGAATAAAAGGCCGATTAAATTTTTTAATTTAAATTTAAATTTGCCGCTGGCTAACAGAAATGTGAAAAAGGTGAGCAGTTAGTCAGCCTCTCCCTGCCAGTACGTACAGTAGCCTCTCCACGTCAAATCCTATGTAGTACCTCCCACGGTGGTAACAGATGGATACTGAGCACCAAAAGGCCACAGGCAAAACTACAAGGGCGACAAGAAAATGGATCTCGTGAGCCTAGAAAGGCAATCTGTCTAGGAAAAGAAAAACTTTTGATTTCAAATTCCGATTGGTAGTAACCGTTAGTCTTTTCCAGACAACCACTCCAGCTATTGGACAAATAGTGGGGGAGATCAACGATAACGGCGAATGGCGTAGGAGGACAAACAATGCATCACCGGCTAATGACTCGTATGTGGAAGGCTGCATTCCAGATGCCTTTACAAAAAACACATCAGTGGAACCTTTAGGTGAACTAATCCCCTGGCTGCTTATAGGTTAAAGCGGAATGCAGACACACGAAACGAACCTTGGATGAAAGAGAAAGAAGACCTTTACATAGAAGGAGAATGACATTGGATGGCCAAAATCGAAAGGAAGCTACACAACTGAGACTTCTGAACTCTAAATCTGCAACAAAGATATGAACATGGAATGAGAAATCTATATACTAGTACGTTCCAGGAAAAGCGCAAACCATCGCAAATAAAATGAAGGCATATGAAATAGGTATACTAGGAATAGCATAAGCAAGATGGAATGATGCAGGACAATCAAAACTAACACCCGGAGAAGTGAATATAAACTCTGGACATAAGGAAGAGAGCTCCAAACATTCTGATGGAGTTGCCATTATGCTGTCAAAAGAAGCTCAGAAAACATATTTTGGCTGGGAGTCAATACGTGCCAGAATCATCATGGCAAAATGCAAGACCACACATAAAAGAAATTATTAAACGTCATCCAATGCTATGCCCTACAAATGGCGCAGAGGACGACATCAAGGAAGGATTATATCGATTGCTTGAAAAAACCATCAGGAAATGTAGCTCCAAAGACATCACCATCTTAATGGGATACCCAAATGTTAAGGTAGGAAGTGTTAACACCAGTTTCTGTGAACAAGTGATGTACAGACATGGGCTAGGAGAAATGAATGAGAATGGAAAGTTTTTTGCCAACCACTGTGCAAATCACAATCTGGTCATTGGTGGAACACGGTTTTCTCACACAAAAATGTCATCTATAGCAACATGGATATCTCCAGTCATGAACACTGAAAATCAAATAGACCATATCTGCATGATCTCCAAGAAGTTTAGGAAGTTTACAATAGGTCCAAGTTAAAAGAGTAGCCGACACTTACACTGACCACCACCTTATTATAGCAAAAGTCAAATTGAAGCTAAAGAAACACCAAAATATTTAATCAATAGGAAAACGGGTTAAACTATCAATGTTGGCAAACAAAACAAAGAAATCAGAATTCCAAATACAGTTAACAAAACGCTTCAAGAATGCAACAGAGTAAACAATTTCAATAGACGATCACTGGCAAGCGGTGTGGTATAATTGCAAAAAAAAATGAGACAATTCTCCACAAGAGACCAAATTGACATAGGAATGTACAACTAGGCTCCGTTTTGCAGAACATATGATAACTCATATGTGTGTTCATAAAAAAATACAGACTTCCTCTGTTTGCATCTGAATTGACCAAGTCCATCTTGACACCTCAAACTACATTTACTTCTAAACCTTAGTAACTAACTCTAAGTTTTGTAATTAGAAATGAGGATGAACTCATTCATTTATCAAGGGAGAATTAATACTGTAGAATCAAATATCATTCACGATAGAGCAATGCATATTTAACTTTTCAGTGATACATTACCTGTGAAATGGCGCAAATGAAAGATTGGACTTTTAAAAAATCATGGTGGCGCAAATGCAATGCGCCCAACCCCAACGTAGCGAATCACATAACTTTGATATAATCAATAATATATTACAGTAAATACGAGCGAAAAATATCTTAATAAGGAAAGAATTGTCGCATGAAAATGAAATACACGGCAAAGTTCACGAAGTCTAGGCTGATTAATCATTTAACACAACAAAAAAAGTGCAAGCAAAAGGAGGCTCGCCCTCTACGCCCCCTCTGGATCCGCCACTGCATCCTACCTATATTTTTGTGGTTGTTATATTATCTAGTCTATTCAAAAGAGATGTTCTAAAGATGTACCTTTGTATGATAGTCGTCTATAGTGGCTTCCAACAGAGTTTTTTTTTTATTCTAGGGAGGTTTTTGGTTATTATCTTGAATATTATTATAGATAGAGATAAACTGTAAACAGCAATAATGTTCAGCAAAGTAAGATTAACAAATAAGTCATTTTTACTGAAATTTTCAGTTGACCCCTTAAGGAGTTATTGCCCTTTATAGTTATTTTTTCACAATTTTTCGTAAATCTTAGTCATCTTTTACAAAAATCTTCTCCTCTGAAACTACATGGTTAAATTAAACCAAACTTGGCCACAATCATCATTTGGGTATTTAGTTTTAAAAATGTGTGGCGTGACCCGGTCAACATACCAAGATGGCCGCCACGACTAAAAAATAAAAATAGGGTTAAAATTCAGTGTTTGGCTTATTACTCAGAAACCAAAGCATTTAGAGCAAATCTGACATTTTTAACCATTTTTCGTAAATCTTAGTAATCTTTTACAAAAATCTTCTCCTCTGAAACTACTGGGCCAAGTTAATTATAGATATGTAGTCGCACTATCTGGGCGTAAATAATAGTTGACTATGTATAGGGTTCTGGATAGTTTTATTAACCAATGAAGCATCAAAAGAAACCCTGTAACATAATATTACATTTAATAACAATGTATATAAATCAATTCTTTTAAAACATGTATTATATCAATCTGATAAATTTACGTAATATGTACATGTGTACTCAAAATAATTAACCAATTTACTGTAAAATATGTCACAGTTCATGAAATTACCAAAATGTGCAATTAACCTTATCTAATCAAAATATAACTTTCTGTGACATCCGAAACAGAATTTAACTTGTCAGAAAAGCAAAATAGAAACATAGTTTCTCATTTAACAAAACATTATAATATACGAATTAGCCGTTAAAACTATAAACAAACAGTCTAAGCAAAATAAGCATTAATTAAGCCAATACCAAAAAGCAGTTAACTAATAAAGCCAAGCTAAGCTAAACAAAGCAAAATAACTAAGCTAATAAAATAATAAGCAACTACAAATGAACACTCATTCTTACCTCGTATGAGGTACAAAGGTTATGCCTCTACGTATATCTACATCATATGCAGAACTCTGTCAAATACCTGTATAACAAATACTAAATTATAGTTACTATGCACAGACTTATAAAGTACTTAAAATCTATCTATCGGAGACAAAAATATTATAAAGACTCTGAAAAGTATTTATCAAGTTAACATTTTACTCATTTACTCTCGGACTCATTCTGCTCAAATATTCGGCATTCAATACGTTTATATTTACTCTATTTATTTCCAGGCTTAAATTATGTAGCTCAAATGTAAATCAATAATGTGCCTGTTATAAAAGTTACGTTAACCTTTTAAATAGTTTACAACATTCATTCACCAATCACACGATACACATTCTTACTACGAATTCATGCTAAAATGGAAAGTTACTCATGCGTGAAATTAATCCGGTAATAAAATTACAATGAAAGTAAGATAAAGACAGAATATCTAAAGAGATAAGTAAGCAAACTGACCTGAAATAATCGTGGAATTCCTCCAATACAAATAGTACAAAATATGAAACAGCAAATAAAGTATATGAAACGTCTGTTCGGTTTGAACATCAATCCACAATTAAATATAGACTGAATAGAAATAAACCGCCAAAAGATATATAACCAATGAAATAGCAGAAAGTGTGCGGTCAAATCAAGCGTAAAACACTGACCATCAGAATAGTAGAAGTGAGTAACAATCAAGGCCGAACTAGTCAATCGTCAAAGTCCGTGAATATAAAATACGAATAGCACCACTCATAATTAATTACAATCCGTAATTAATCTATTTGAAAACGAAAACACAAATATGAATTAGGAATTAAATCATCTTTATTAAAAGCAAATTCAAATCGGAAATAAAATATACATTACAAAATCATAACGGTATTTATTCAATCGTGAATAAATACACGCTAGCACATAGAGATAATTGTAAGCAGCAAGAGTGTTCTGTAAATTAAGATGTACAAACACATCACCATCACCAAAACACAATTTTGTCATGAATCCATCTGCGTCCTTTGTTTAATATTCACATAGACCAAGGTGAGCGACGCCAGCTCTTTAGAGCCTCTAAAAGAGCCTCTAGTTTGTTTTTTGTTTCACTTCAGTGTTAAAGTTGTTTCGTTGTTTTCGTCTCATAGTTGATGTGTTTCCTCGGTTTGAGTTTGTAACCGGATTTGTTTTCTCTCAATCGATTTTATGACTTTCGAACACTGAGCAGTATTCTACTGTTGCCTTTATTTAATTATTTTACATAAATTGATTATTTCTCATAGATCATTTTTTGTTTTTATTGCAAAATGATTTCATATCATACATAGTAACTGTATAATCAGATTTAGATATGGACGTCAAGTTGTCAGTTACTTGATTTAAATGTGTTGTATTGTGTTGCCGTGTTTTGTATGTCGCTGAATTGTTCATTCCCGGAATATGATGTTCCGGGACTTTTTTGTGTTTTTAATCCTGAGTCGGATTTATATTCATTTGACTCTACCCAAAGGCTTATGTCGTAAAATATATTTTGAATTTTATTTTTTATGTGTTGAAATAAGGTTGATTAATTACACTTAGATCTGAATAAAAATAAATACTGTTATATAAGACCCCACAATAGATTATTAGTTTTTAATTTTCGGAAACATACGAGAGCAACTACCGAAATAAATTCTCTTCCGGTCACCTTGAATTTTGGACAAAATTTTGGGATATGTATTCCCTACCTAAATCCGCTGCTATGCCAGCAGTTTCACAAATGATAGGGAAAATTACAAGACCGATTCTACCTTCAGCTTCACTGGCACCAGAAGTTGTGTCATTAAAACCGTCCCAACACGATAAGAAATCGTCTTATACGTTACATAAGTTGGCACCGAAATCTGCAGTCAAAATTTCAAGTAACTGGTGTAGTAAGTAGATTGATCGTTGAACACACAATTCTGATATTTTTTATTCTTTTTATATTTAATTAATTGTTTAATTATAGAAATGATGCTCTCGCAAATACTATTTCATATACTGTTACCTAATCTGTAATTTCTGCCTCTGTCAGGCGCACCACCATACGGTGTAACTTGGGTGTTGCTATATACAGGGGCTCAATCACTTATACATGTATAAGTCTGACATAACAATTTTAACTTTAGTCTGCATATGCTGATAATACACCTATACCTATTTGTCCACCATTACTGGATATCACACAGGTTCCCGTAAAATTTTGACGTCATAAAACATTATATCTGAAGTCACAATGGAAAAGTGATTGTGTATGACGTCAAAAGTTCAAGCAGCCGGCTCAGTTGGGATTACTGTAAATTCAGAAATTATTGTGAGGTTTTTATTATTGCGAATAATGCGACAGAGTTGTAAACGAAATAATTAAAATGCGCATTTTGTAATATTTTCACTGAGGCCAGGATTTTTTAATTTGTTGGTTTATGGATCCGCCAACCCGATTTTGCCGATTCCTAGAATAAAAATAAAATTGACTTTTCATGCTTTTTTATATTCCGCTGACCCAAACAAATACATTATCCCTGCAAAATAATAATTTTTTTCTTTTTTTATGAAATGAAATGCATGAATCACTAACTAGTAACAAAATTGATAACACTCTGTTGTGAAAAAATAAAACTTCCAGTTTTCGTTTCTAAAAATAGACAAATCAATTATAACTGACCTTGAAATGTCGTTTACGTAAATAATTTTGCAAACGAAATCTATGTTTAAAACCCATTACACAATAAGTTCGTTTCCCTTATTTGTCATCAGTCTGTATGATGCATAATCTCATAGAAATAGACTTGTCCAAATGTGGACAGGTGGAAAGCACCTTGGAAGTAAAAGTTCTGAATATCAACAAGTCATTTAGAATTTTCTTGTTTCATGGATAATAAAAAAAAAATATCGTCCATTTGGATTAAAAACGGGAATGCATGACACTAGATTAACCCGATATTCTCGTTTTTTCCGTGGACGAGTCTATTACGTTTTTGACATGTGTGTTGAAACTTATTTTCGTACGATGTTTTTTACATTTTTTTCTTAATCAGTTTTCGTTTTTGAAGATCATTCCTCACCAAGTTTTCTGGAATTGATTAAGAGCTACGCGAATTTGTTTTTCTTGTTTGTAAAAAGACAATTTAATTTCGTCTTTGTCTGTGAACACCCCCCCTTTTTTACGGCAAATCATTAGACAATGTCATGCGATATTTATGACAGCTGAGCAAGAATATTTCATCGAACAAAAATTTGAAATGATGACAAAATAGCATAAACACATTTTGTTAGAAAGGTGAAATGTATTTATTTTGCGTTTTTTTTCTGTCTTGAAAGATTTTTTTTTTTTTTTCCCCAGACCGACCGACCCGACTTTTTCATGGGGAAAATCCGTAAACCAACAAATTAAAAAAACGTGGCCTGAATAAAGCACGACTTTTCCCAAAATCGTAAAAATTAAAATCGCATTTAAGTTGAAATTGACAAAATCACATTAATAAATGCACACCAGAATTTCTGAATTTACAGTAACAATAAGGTTATGCGAGGCTTACAGTTTGGCCCAGAAATTATTCTCAGACACTTGTCCTTAAACAAAATAATTAACTTTAATATTTTGATTCTGTGGACACTAGACAGTGTGGTTGTCTATCCCATTCAAAATTGTTTTGTCATATTGAAGTTCAGTTATTTATAAAATGGTGGGGTTTTTTTTTTAAAGTTTTGTTAGTACACCGTATATGTCATGACATGTCATGTCATATAAATGAATCAAAATGACTTTATCAATTAAAAAAAAAAACATTTTTTCCATGGGTAGCTAACAACAGACTTGCTCGTCTTTCACAGGTTATACCTGCCTCAATTTACATTAAAAGTACAGCTATAGTTAAAACATTGAGAGACTTTTGGATTTTAAAGTCTGACAAACTTTAATATTGCACTTTATTTTTTCAGGATCACAACAAGTAAGGTATTCTCATACAGATATAAATTTTCCAGACTACTCATCATATAAAAGAGCAGGTTCTAAAGATGTTAATGTATCTCAAGGACAATCAGAACCACAAAGGAAACTCTTTTCCTATTTGATGGTTGGAAGTAAGTAATGTTAAGAAAAGCAACCTTAGGCTCAGTTTCACGAGCAGAAGGACATGCATTGCAAGTCTGCCATTCTTAAAGTGACACAGTTTTCTGAAAAAATATTTGATGTCACAATTACATGTATAAGTTATAATAAACAACATCAAAAGGTTATTTGTAACTAGATCAGAAGCACTCAGAGCAAACATAGATAAATCATGTAAATACCTAAATACTTCTTACCATCTTTTGAATGAGGATGTTTTCCCCCTGAATAATGCACCTTTGTATTAGATTACACTAGTTCTTGTTCTTTGGATTTGTTAGGAACCAGTTTCAAGTATGGACACATATTCTGTTGCCTTTAAACTGTCATGTTTTTGTATTGCCATTTATAAATTAATAAATTGATTAATTGATTGATTTCTTAACATCCAATGCCAAATATTTCATGCAAACTCTAAATGAAATAAAGAATTTTTGATTTAAATTATATGAATCCACAGTATGCAAAAACATACAAAAAATGGCTATAAATCTGTAGACACAGCAAAAAATAATTCAGTCTAAAACAATGTCTGTTATTTCCTCAATAGTAGGTTCAGCTGAATGATAAACCAACACCATTTGTGTGACCCATCCTCATTGGGATTTACAACTTGATTGAAAAAGTTTGAAATTTATTAATATATTATTGGTTCAATTGAATATTTCCCTCCCATTCATTTCAGTTTATTATAAGACATTATTATATGGAGGGAAGTAATATTTAGTAAAAGGCAATGAGGCAACAATCTGGCAACACTTTAAAACCAAGTTGAAGGGAACTTAAGTTGTGGAATGGTCTTGGTAGATCCTTACTATTAATGATAACTAGACTGTCAACTAAAACGCTGTTAGTTTCCAATATCACCTGTAGCAGGGTGTGTACGAATCCACTCTTAATTGCCAAGAATTGCCAAAAGAACTTACCAAAATCCTTCCATCAAAAGTAGTTTAAGTGTATATTTTTAACTATATAATATGCATTTTCAGTTAAATATGTATTGTTTTTTATTTATTTGTTTACAGGTGGAGCAGTTGCAGGTACATATGTGGCTAAATCCTTTGTACAAGATTTAATGGGAATAATAGATGTATCAGCTGATATTTTAGCCTTAGCCAAGGTTGAGGTAGATCTAGCCGATGTCCCTATCGGAGAGAATCTGACAGTAAAATGGCGAGGCAAGCCAGTATTTATTAGGCATAGATCAGAAGAAGAAATCGCAACAGAAGCCGGTGTTGATTTAGCATCATTAAGAGATCCCCAACACGACTTGGATAGAACACAAAAGCCAGAATGGGCTGTGATGTTAGGAGTCTGCACACATTTAGGTAATTGTCACCTAAAATAGACTGTTAATTTGCTGGCTTCTTGTACTGTGGTACCATAGAGTTATATGTTCTAACAAATTGATATAGTTCTCTGAAACCTAGTTCATATTGGTACAAAGATTGTGAAGTAATATTTCTTATTACTTTATATTTGGTTAATATAAACTAATAAGTTCCTGTCGAAGGTTGACGAATGGTGGTTCTCTCCTGGCACTCGAGCTTCCTCCACCAATATAACTGACTGCCATGAAATAGCACAATAGTGTTGAAAGTGGTGTTAAACATCAATCAATCTATCATTTATAAACTAATTGATAGAAGAAAGATGTGTTTTTTTTTATGTTTCTCTATTAACTTGAGTGTTCATACATGTACATCAATGTTACCATTCGAAACACGCTTGTCATGTCACAAACTTAAATGATAAATTGCAAATAGCAGCCAAACAAATTAAATAAAATCCTTAACTCACAATAGTTAAGTTTCAATTTAAAAATATGAAAAACATTTTTATGAACATTTTGCAATGATTCTACATTCAGCAAAGAGAAAAGACAGATGTATTCATCTGAAAACTAAACACACCAGTATAATAAAAATACGGGCAAGCTTTTCAAATAAACCCAAATTTGTGAGCCTTGACAAACAACAAAATGCTAATCTGTCATCCAAATTTGAGACAAATCCTTCTAGATGAACATTTTACGTTTGCACAAAAAAAAAACATTCAGTATTATTCTGCTCAATTATGTCACTACATACAGTGCTACCCATGTCCCTCATTCTGTCTACACATGTATTTGTAGTCTGTCTGTGTTGATCTGATAATTATTTATGTTCATTAGTGTATATGATGATTAACATATTCAGGTTGCCTTGTTGATAGATTCATTGGAAGTAGAAGGATGCATAATCAGATTCACACCTGTAGTCATTTTGAAAGATAACATGTTTGACTATTACACAATATTTATGCAATTCCATTGGTCTATCATTCCTATTTTCTATGTCTCTGCCGTAGCAGAGGT
Source organism: Mytilus edulis (assembly GCA_019925275.1). Classification (NCBI taxonomy): domain Eukaryota; kingdom Metazoa; phylum Mollusca; class Bivalvia; order Mytilida; family Mytilidae; genus Mytilus; species Mytilus edulis. The sequence goes on from CM034352.1 coordinate 65,404,680, forward strand.
GGCATTAAGCTGTAACCTTGTCTGTCTGTAGAGTCTACGTCCGTACATACTTCCAAAAATTAATTTCCGTTCTCTTATTGAAAAAGAAGATGTTGTATGATTAAATTAGTTGCCACAACTGAATGTTTTGAAACCTATTCACAATGCTTATCATATATTTTATAACTTACTATTCTTTTTTTTAGGATGTGTACCAGTTCCCATGGCTGGAGATTATAATGGTTATTTCTGTCCCTGTCATGGTTCTCATTATGATTTATCTGGAAGAATAAGGAAAGGTCCAGCTCCGTTGAACCTTGACATCCCTGACCATTCGTTTCCAGAAGGAACAATGCTGATTATTGGTTAACCTAGGATTTTAATAGAACAATGATTTTATTTATTTCGGTGAAAACATGTACATTGGTACCAGTGGATGATAGTTTTTATGTTCACATATTGTAAAGAAATTTGACAAAGTTTTTATAAGCTTTTGAGTTTTGTCTTGCCTTTCATGAAAGACCAAGATTTCATATTTCTGAGAATACTTTCATATATCATTCCAACTTACATTTAGGTTAGCAAACATTTTTATGGAGAAAAATACACTATATTATCAATGTGACTTAACCTTGAAATTAAAATCAGCCTTGGGTCATTGTGATTATATATCTTACAAAGTTTTAACCTAGCCCTATTTATGTGACTGTCCCAAGTCTTGGCCAACTGTAGACCACTTCCAAATGCAGGATTTTCTGCTTGTTGAAGCCCCATTATTGGCCTCCAGCTGTTTTCTGCTCTTGGTTGGGTTGTTGTTTCTTTGACACATTCCTCATCTATATTCACAATTTTATCTATTAAATTTATTCACATCACAGACTCTAACTTCTCTTGTCGAAAACCATATGTGGCCCTCTGGAAATTAGGATTATTATTCTTGCACAATTGGTAATGTGCTTCATTGACTTATTCAAACATCTTCCTATATTCATACTGCAGGTCAACAATAATTGATACATGATTTTTGTATTGTGCTGTTTGGTCTTTGCTCATTTTTGAAGGCCTTATGGTGACCTATAGTTGTCAATATCTGTGTCATTTGGTCTCTTGTGAATCATACCACATCTTCGTTTTCATATATGATGTGAATTATTTGTAGCAAGACCTCATTCCAGTTGTCAGGTTTAATTCCAGGATTAATATTATAATAAAACCAGATGCTCCGCAGGGCATAGCTTTATACGACCGCAGAGGTTGAACCCTGAATGGTTGGGGCAAGTATGGACACAACATTCAAGCTGGATTCAGCTCTAAATTTGGATTGTGATTAAATAGTTGACACAGCATAGGTTTCTGACACAGAATGAATGTGTTCTAATGAACTTAAAATTTTGGTTTTCTCTTACAGCAATTCACTATGCTGTTGAATATTAATCCTCTCAAAAAAATGTTTGAAGAAATTTTCTTTTTATTTATGAAATTTCAAATGAGAAAATTGAACCCAATTTTTTTAATCACATCCCCCTTTCCCTTATTCCAAAACTAATCTCTATTAAAATTTCTAATGGAGTTTGCAACAATAACTACTCATTTAAAAACATCATAAAATATTAAGATGTAAAAAAACTGCTTGTTATCACTGAATGGTAAAGATTATTTTAATTTATCAGTTGGTAGTAAAAAGTGAATATACATTGTATATTGTATATAACAAAGATTTAAGTTGATTCTGGACAAAGAAAGATAACTCCAATTAAAAAAAAATCTTGCAATTGTACAATATTGTGCAATTAGATATTTCTTGCTTACTATTCTGGACAAGGAAAGATAACTCTAATTAAAAAAAAAATTGCTATTTCACAATATTGTGTAATTAGATATTTCTTGCCATTGCGCAATACTGTGCAATTGAAAAGACTTGCTATTGCACAATACTTCATATAATAATTTTAGATCCTGATTTGGACCAACTTGAAAACTGGGCCCATAATCAAAAATCTAAGTACATGTTTGGATTCAGCATATCAAAGAACCCCAAGATTTCAATTTTTGTTAAAATCAAACTAAGTTTAATTTTGGACCCTTTGGACTTTAATGTAGACCAATTTGAAAACAAGACCAAAAATGAAGAATCTACATACACAGTTAGATCTGGCATATCAAAGAACCCCATTTATTCAATTTTTGATGAAATCAAACAAAGTTTAATTTTGGACCCCGATTTGGACCAACTTGAAAACTGGGCCAATAATCAAGAATCTAAGTACATTTTTAGATTCAGCATATCAAAGAACCCCACCGATTCATTTTTTGTCAAAATCAAAGTAAGTTTAATTTTGGACCCTTTGGACCTTAATGTAGACCAATTTGAAAACGGGACCAAAAGTTAAGAATCTACATACACAGTTAGATTCGGCATATCAAAGAACCCAAATTATTCAATTTTGATGAAATCAAACAAAGTTTAATTTTGGACCTTTTGGGCCCCTTATTCCTAAACTGTTGGGACCAAAACTCCAAAAAATCAATACCAACCTTCCTTTTATGGTCATAAACCTTGTGTTTAAATTTCATAGATTTCTATTTACTTATACTAACGTTATGGTGCGAAAACCAAGAAAAATGCTTTTTTGGGTCCCTTTTTGGCCCCTTTTTCCTAAACTGTTGGGACTTTAACTCCCAAAATCAATACCAACCTTCCTTTTGTGGTCATAAACATTGCGTTTAAATTTCATTGATTTCTATTTACTTAAACTAAAGTTATTGTGCGAAAACCAAGAATAATGCTTATTTGGGCCCTTTCTGGCCTCTAATTCCTAAAATGTTGAAACCAAAACTCCCTAAATCAATCCCAACCTTTCTTTTGTCGTCATAAACCTTGTGTCAAAATTTCATAGATTTCTATTAATTTAAACTACAGTTATAGTGCGAAAACCAAGAAAATGCTAATTTGGGCCCTTTTTGGCCCCTAATTCCTAAAATGTTGGGACCAAAACTCCCAAAAGCAATACCAACCTTTCTTTTGTGGTCATAAACCTTGTGTTAAAATTTCATAGATTTCTATTCACTTTTACTTAAGTTAGAGTGCGAAAACTAAAAGTATTCGGACGCCGACGACGACGCCAAGGTGATAGCAATATACGACGAAATTTTTTTCAAATTTTGCGGTCGTATAAAAATTAAGATGTGGTATGATTGGTATTGAGACAACTATCCACCAAAGACCAAATGGTGTAGATAAAACAAGGGTTCTCAATTCATGAAAGACCTGGGTCAACTACAAATGGTATATATTAAAATGGTTGTTAATATGGGCATATCTCAGTGTTACAGGGTTATGTGAGATGATCTCTACCTCATTTTTTGGGTTCATTGATTGGTGTAAAGTTTGTTTATTGGTGTGAAAAAATAAAAAGATGTTGTGTGAATGCCAATGAAACAAATATTTACAAAGGTCAAGGATGTAACCAACTGGTCACAGACAGCCTTCAACAATGAGCAAAAATTCTGAACACTGAGCTATACAAGGTATGAAGAAAAGGCCAATTACACATGTTATATGTAAGGGTTAGGTATTAAGACAAAGATCTCATACTGTGGATGCTTTTATTATTGTGGGTATCAATTTTAATGGATTTAGTAAAATTTGCATTTTGTTCAAATATATTTGAATATTTCATGTCTTTATGTACACCTTGATATAATGTAACCAAACACTTGAAGGCTTGACCAAAATGATAATCCATAAGAATCTGATGCACTGTCCAGTTTTTTTCTGTTGACCTTTATATGAATATACAGTCAGTTATATCTATATAGCCATTATAGATATAAGAAGATGTGGTATGTGTGCCAATGAGACAATTTTTCATCCAAGTTTCAATTTGTAAAAGTAAACCATTAAAGGTCAAAGTAAGTCTTCAACACAGAGCCTTGGTCCACACCAAACAGCAAGTTATAAAGTGCCCCAAAAAAGACTAGTGGAAAACCAATGATAGATATAGGAAGATGTAGTGTGAGTTATAATGAGACAACTCTCCATCCAAATAACAATTTATAAAAGTAAACCATTATAGGTTAATGTAAGGCCTTCAACAAGAAGCCTTGGCTCACACCGAACAACAAGCTATAAGGGCCCCAAAATTACTAGTGTAAAAAACAATAAAACAGGAAAACCAACGGTCTAATCTATATAAAAACAAAGAAACACATATAAATTACATAAACAAACGACAACTTCTGTACATCAGATTCCTGACTTAGGACAGGTGCAAACATTTGCAGTGGGATTAAACGTTTTAATAGTACCAAACCTCCTCCCTTTTTCTGAAACAATAACATAACATCACAACATAGAAAAACACTTGATAAAATATCAGTTATATATTAAAAAGGAGAAATGAGAAACTCTTATGAACCACATCATCAAACGACAATCACTGAACATCAGGTTCCTGGCTAACTAAGGACAGGTGCAAACAAATGCAGAAGGTTGAACATTTTAATAGGTCCTCACCTGAAACAATAAGGTAACATCACAACAATACGTACATTTATTTGTAATCTTTGTCATTTTGTTTATATTATTTATTCTCTGGTGAAGTTATATTGAGATATAATTTCTCTGTCTCAAAATCTACAGAGAATCAAAGTGAAACATACTTTATAATGCTTAAATTATAGCATGTTTATTTATAAAACTAATTGACCAGAGTAACCCATGTATATATTGAAGGCTTTCCAAAATTTTTGAATCTATCATTTGTTTAAGGCACTTTAAATCTGTTTGCCAGGCATTGATAATGACTTTGAAAGAAAATGAAATTTAACAATGATCACAGATCAATCTTTTGATCAAGTTGACTTGATATCTGATTGTGTTTACAGAAAAGAAAAGAATAATGGAAAAAAATAGAGAAATAATGGCACGAAAAATTATTAACCCCTCCCCAAAATCAAGATCCTCATATCTTTTGTTTTCTATTCTGTTGAAATATTCAAATGTGATAGCTTAAATTGAAACATTTTAGCGTCATTTTACTAAAAAGTTGGCACTTCAGTTTTCATACTTGGCATAGAAACTGTATTTTAATACTGTTAAAATGAAATTCAATTTAAAATTAGATGTCAGTGACTGATTATTTAGAATTATTTTTCACAAAGACAAAGACTTGAAATAATTTTGTAGAAATCCTTAAACTTTAACAACATTTATTTCAATAATTTGGCAATGGAAGTGAATGTAGAATATTTAAAGATACATGTGAGTAATTTTCAACAAAGGTACATAGTATCTTGATAATAATCTATTGATTTTTTAACCAATTTAAAGAGATTATTTAAATGTTATGTCATTTGATATTCTGACCATACAGATTTATGTAATATAGATTTAAGAGACTTTTGTTTCAATTAAAGGGCCAATGACAGGCAAAGTTAAGAATTGTATATAAAAAAACATACTCTATTATCAATAAATAATAATCAATTCAGATATAAATGATCTGATCATAAAAATATTTGGTAAATAAATGAGGAGTGTGTCCATGGGCATAGGGACACAGATGATGCCCCCGCTAGCATATATTGCTATAAGGGACATAACTCAAAAACTGTAAAAATGATGTTTCCAAAAATTGAACTTAAACTGGGTTTTGTGGTAAAAAGAATATATATAATAAATTTCATTACTTTAAGTTGAGACAAACTCAAGTAAGAGAACGGAAGAAAAAAATTCAGCAATTTTTTTCATTTGTACAGGGGCATAACACTAGAAACGATAATCAAAGTGCTTGTAAGAACTGAATATTAAACATTGCTTTAATTTATCAGCAGGAAGTTTAATTGAGGTTGTAGTTGATTCAACTACCATTCTGGACAAAGAAAGATAACTCCAATTTTCAAAGAAGACTTAAAAATATTTTCAGAAATGAAGGGTAAAAATTGCTTTTATTCATCAGTGGAAGGCAAAATTAAATATTGCACTGTATATTAAAAGCATTGATTGTAGTTGATTCAGTTGTAATCATGGACAAAGGAAGATAACTCCAATTTAAAAAATTACTGGATTTATATTTAAAGAAAAGATGGAAAATTTAGCAATATTTATAAGACTGCAAAAAAAAATTTGTGTTGTATAATGGTATCATGTCGTTGTCTGCGTTGTCGGAAGACGTATTTAGTTTCCAGACAATATCTTTTGATTAAGTGAATGGATCTCTATATTTTTTACCAGAAGGTTTAATACCACTAAAGGAAGGTTGCGATTGATTTTTGGGGTTATGGTCCAATGGTTAAGAATTTAAGGGCCAAAAAGGGGGACCAAAATAAGCATTTTTGTAGTTTTCAAACAATTACTTGTGTTAAGTGTATGAATCTCTCTGAAATTATACCACAAGTCTGCATACCATTAAGGGATGGTTAGTAATTACTTTGGGGAGTTGTTGCTCAAAATGTTTTGGAATAAGGGGCAAAAAAAGGGGGGAAAGAAGGGTTCTCTGGTCAATGGACAATTAAGACAATTTAAAAGCAGTCTAAGGGAGGTTAAAAAACAGTTAACACACAATGTTTGGTATGTTCAGATTAACCTCCCTTACACTACTTGTAAATAATGTATAAAGAAATGTCAGGTTTTGGACTTATTGCAAAAAAAGGGGGATGGTCGTAGTTTTCATTTTTTTCCCAAGTTTCTCAAATTCCTAATTTTAGAAAAGTTTGAAGAGGACATCGTTAATTGCACAATATTGCATAATAGATTTGTAAGATCTTGACATTTGTTTGTGTCAGAAACTCATATTATGTCAGCTCAAATGTTGTGTCCATACTAACCCCAACTGTCCAGTTTGACCTCTGGGGTCGTATTAAGATGTGCCCTGCAGAGCACCTGGTTTCATTTTTAAAGAATGTTAAGGTGCCAAAATTCAAACTTAATCTGTTTTTGTGGTAATAAGCATTGTGTATAAGTTGCATAACATTTGGTTGAGGCAAACTTAAGTTAGATAACAGAAACCAAATTTGGGACGTTCATATAGACAGATAATGCCCCCTCTGCTACGGCAGGGGCATGAAAACATATAAAATATTGATCATAAGATTGAGAATTGAAATAGGATTGTGTCAAAGAGACAACAAACAGATAGTTGAAGGCCAGCAATGGGTATTCAACACAGAGAAAATCCTACACCCAGAGGCTGGCTTCACCTGGCCCCTTAACAAAAACGTATACTAGTTCTGTGAAAATGGATGTCGTACTTAACTCCAAAATATATCAATGAACAAAAATTTCACAAGAATATGTCCATAGTACACTGATGTCCTAATCACACTATCATTTTCTATGTTCAGTGGACTGTGAAATTGGGTTAAATACTCTAATGTGGCATTCAAATTTGAAGATAATATCAAAGGGGACGTGTGTACTTAGTTTCAAGTTGATTGGACCTCAACTTCATCAAAAACTACCTTGACCAAAAACTTTAACCTAAAGTGGGACAAACAGACTCACAGACTGAAAAACCTTATGCCCATAAATGGGACATAAAAAATATACAAGACTTAAAAAGGTCAGATGCTCCAGATTTGGGACAGGTGCAAACATATTTTGTGAGATCTAAACCCTCCACCTATACAGCTAGCCAATGTAGAATAGACAAATTCATAGAAAAATATATTCTTTAAAAACTTTTAATTATACTTAATCAACTTTTTGTATATGCTTTATTTCTTATTTAATATATGTCTTGGATGCCAAATAAACAAAATTAAAATGATAGCTAAAATAATATGATTTACAACTGCTGACATGAACTTCTTGAAAAATTTAAAATGAATTTAACCCTTACCATGCGGTACCCGTCTTTTGACGGGCGGACCCTAATAACCGTTATTTGGCTCCAATGGCGTTCCCTACTTTTAGAAGTCCACTTTATGATACTTATTTTAAAAGTTATGCATGTTCCGTCAACCTCAGGCTATCCATATTCACGTTTCTCATGTATAAGTAGCATTTTGAGCACAAATACGGACTTGGAAAATTGAAATTGGCTAAAAATCGGTTTTCTGGAGGGTAGGCTTCACATCTGTATCTTACACAAGAAGTTCAGAGGCATAAAACTGGCAAAGATAGTGCAAACCCACAGCCATATAACTGCTGATCATAATTATTATTGAAATACGCATAGGAAACAACTACTTCCGGTTTTGGGTCCATTCGAAGTCAAAAATCGGCAAAATCGTGAAATTCAGTATTTTGGGTCCAAATGACCTTCTGTAGACTGATGCATCAAGATCAGATTCACTCCGACCTAACAACTGTTGGGGTCAATTTGTTCACTAGGGTCCACTCTACACGCAGGCTACAGCTGGATACCTTAACCACCAACCCTGGGTCTTCTGGGTCAAGAGAAGGGGTGAAAAATCGGCAAAATTGACGCTTTTTGCACCTGTTGACCCACTTTGGGGCAAATTCCTGCCAAAAAAATTCCGCCTCCTGACCCCGACCACCCCAACCACATCCAAAAGGAAATATCCGACCACATCCAAAAGGAAATAACTCCACAAACACCTGATCACCAAAAAGCAGTAAAAGCAAAAACAGAACCACCAGCAGTAACGTATTCAACATTGAAACAAAGCGTAACCTAAGAATACTAACACTAAACTGCAGAAGCATCAAAGACAAGACTTCTGAATTTACAGCAGCTGTAAACTACATCAAACCGGACATCATCTGCGGCACAGAATCTTGGCTAAAAGGAGTTAAACCAGGAAAAAACCCGACGCAAGACGCAATAAAATCAAGCGAAGTATTCCCTGAAAACTATGTAGCATATCGGAACGACAGGGGTACACTAGGGGGAGGAGTATTTGTCCTTGTACAAAACGACATAGTAGCAGTAGAAAAACCAGAACTAGTAACAAAGTGCGAGATTGAATGGGTGAAAATACAACTGAAAGACCAAAAAGAATTAACAATAGGCTCATTTTATATGCCTCATAGAAACATGGATGATATAAAAGAACTTGATAAATCACTAGACAAGATCACCAATAAAAATACTAATTTCATACTTACTGGAGACTTCAACTGTCCAGATATTGATTGGAACACAATGTCAATAAACCCAAACGCACAAGATAAAGAAATACAAAAAGCCCTTATTGAAGTCCTAATGTCACACTCGATCACTCAGATTCATGAAACGCCAACAAGAGGAGAAAATCTACTGGACATAGTGTTAACCACCAACCCATCACTCATCAAAACATCAACAAATGCTCCAGGTATATCTGACCATGACATGATCATAACAGACTGTGATACAAAACCACACTACCAGAGTAAACGGCCACGTAAATGCTACATTTACTCGAAAGCAAAATGGGAAGATCTCCATGAAGAACTGGATACATTATCCAACAAAATCAGGGATATGAACCATAACAATGCCACAGTCCAAGAATTATGGGACACATTTAAATACGAACTCTACGTAAATTTGGACAAGAACATACCATCAAAACTCATCCGCTCTAAAGCAAGCTTACCCTGGATAAATCACAAAATTAGGAAAATGTTCAAAAAGAAAACCAGGCTATACCATCAAGCAAAGAGAACAAAGAACTGGTCAAACTACAGGCACTTTCAAAAAGAATGTAAAAGACAAGTCAGGAAAGCTGAATGGGAATACATCAACAACACCATAATGGAGGGACTGGAAAACAACAATCCAAAGCCTTTTTGGAAGTACATAAAATCTAGGAAACAAGACAACATTGGAGTATCACCTTTGAAAAGCAATGGCCAATTAGTGAATGATAGTAAAGGAAAGGCAGAATTACTGATACAACAATTTAAATCAGTATTTACAAGGGACAACGACAAAACATTGCCGAAAACAACAAAGCACATAAAGATCTCAATCCCATTCCTTGAAATAAAACATGAAGGAGTCGAAAAACTACTCAGGCAACTAAATCCATCAAAAGCTTCAGGACCAGACGGTATACCTAATAGAATCCTCAAGGAGTGCTCAAAACAACTTGCACCAGGACTCTCAATAATATACCAAAAGTCAATAAATACTGGAGAACTGCCAAGAGACTGGTTAAACGCTAACATCTCGAGCGTCTTTAAAAAAGGAGATAAACATGCACCAGAAAATTATAGACCTGTATCACTAACATCTGTGCCGTGCAAAGTACTTGAACATATCATCTGTAAGCACATACTAAACCATCTAGACAAGCACAGGGTACTAACATCACTCAACCATGGATTCAGATCCGGATACTCGTGTGAGACACAGCTACTAGTCACACTGCACGACTTCATGAAATCACATGATGCTGGAAACCAAATTGATGTTGCTATCCTGGACTTTTCAAAAGCATTTGACACAGTGCCACACAACAAACTCCTACACAAACTAGACGAATATGGATTGAGAGGACCACTGAATAAATGGCTAGAAATGTTTCTAACTCAGAGAAGGATGAAGGTTGTCATTGATGGAGAGGAATCGGAAGAAGTTACAGTGGACTCAGGAGTGCCACAAGGAACCGTACTCGGACCCCTTCTCTTCCTCTGTCATATCAATGATCTCCCGGACTCAGTAAAATCAACTGTTAGACTTTTTGCTGATGATTGTCTGCTATACAGAAATATAAAAAACTCAACGAGACCACACACTGTTACAACAAGATCTGGTTAGCCTAGAAAAATGGGCCAAAGACTGGGGTATGCGCTTCAACGCAAAGAAATGTTACATCTTGAGCATTAAGAACAAAAGTCAGAAGTTCTATACCCTTGATGGACACATACTCCAACAGGTCAAACACAACCCATACCTGGGACTACAGATATCGGACGATCTGAAATGGACCACCCACATTTCAAATGTAACTAAGAAAGCGAATTCTACACTAGGCTTTCTTAGACGCAACCTAAGATTTTGCCCAAAAGACTGCAAGAAAACAGCATACATTTCATTGGTGCGATCTACGATGGAATATGGGGCAATTGTATGGGACCCTTATACATCAAACAACATCAACCAATTAGAAAGAATCCAAAGAAGAGCAGCCCGTTTCATCACAGGGGATTATAAATCAAGAGAAGAGGGATCGGTCACCAAAATGCTAACAGTGCTGGAACTTGAAAACCTACAGTCCAGAAGAACAAGCCAAAGACTGGTATTTCTGTACAAAGTGGTTGAGGGTTTGGTCCCAGCTATCAAACCTGACGAATTTTTGGTAAAAAGCAAAACCAAAAGGACAATAAAACCTACACGCTTTGTAGACTTTGAGAGCACAAACATAGTTACCAACTCAGTTAAAAACAACTCAAAGGCAATTGATACTACAAACTGTAAAACTGAACAATTTAAGAACTCGTTCTTTGTCAAGACTGTTATTCATTGGAACCAACTGGAAGAAGCAGTAGTGTGCGCCAAGTCAGTTGAGAGCTTCAAAACAGCTCTCCAACGCCGTCAATAGGCGCTCTCTCTCCCGTCGAGTAAAAGCCAGTATTGGTACCTTCGACTTAACGATACAGATACAGATACAGATACACCCCACCCCGTGATCACCTATGTTAGATTTAAAGAAATCAATATGCTACAGCAACAGGGCTAAGCTCATTTGCATATAATTTGCATATTTTTGCAAATAAACGAAAATTAGACATTTTCTAAAAACAATTCCGCATGGTAAGGGTTAAGTTCATTTCATTTAGACAGCTTATATCATTATGTAGATATGTTCTGATGTGAAAAAAGATGGTTCTCCCATTGGATTTATATAAAACTATTTTATACCATCTTTCAAAAGATAATAACTTGAAGTAATAGAAGAAAGAGTGAATACTAGTCAACTTGGCATCAAATAATATGTCCTGGTAGGGTGACATGTCTTCCAGCAGATTTTTACATTTTGGACAAATAATTTTAAAATCTAAGTTCAGTCAGTCAGTTTATAAAAAAAAATTCATATCACATTGGCAAGTTTTTGCCCAAAAAGGCATACATATTTGCCCCTGGAATTTAAACTCTAATCAATCTATCTACTTCACATTTACCTTTCATTAGTTTTCTCAATTGAATTGTTTCAAATTTTTTTTATGTTAAGTCCTTTTATAGTTGACTTTAGGGTATGCAGTTTTCTCATTGTTTAGGGCTGCATGGTGGCTTATAAAAGCTTACATCCACTTCATTTGAGGCAAATCAATTTTAGAACGAATGTATGTACAGAACAAGAATGTGTCCAAAGTACACGGATGCCCCACTCGCACTATCATTTTCCATGTTCAATGGACCATGAAAATGGGTAAAAAATATAATTAAGCATTACAATTAGAAAGATCATATCACAGAGAACATGTGTACTAAGTTTCAAATTGATTGGACTTCAACTTCATCAAAAACTACCTTGACCAAAAACTTTAACCTGATCATTGCACTTTTATTTTACTATGTTCAATGGACCGTGAATTGGTGTCAAAAGTTTAATTTGGCTTTAAAATTAGAAAGATCATATCAAAAGGAATATGTGTACTAAGTTTCAAGTTGATTAGATTTCAGCTTCATCAAAAACTACCTTGACCAAAAACTTTAACCTAAAGCAGGACAGACGGACAAACGAACGGACGGATGGACGAACGAAAAAGACGGTACGACAGAGGAACGGACGCACCGACCAGAAAACATAATGCCCCTCTACTATCGTAGGTGGGGCTTTAAAACAAATGGACTGAAGGACAAGGATAACACTTAATGCCCCCTCTGCTGTGGTGGGCAATGTTCTTTACGTATGTTTTCCCTTGCTGTAAATAACATCATTTATATCAAATGACTTTTGTTGATCTGTTAAAACCAGGTCAAGCATAAATAATACAAGAACAAGCATACATTTTATCAAGATTTATTGATACCCTACTAACATCTATAACAAGTTATTTGACCTACAATACATGGCCAGCAGCTGATAACATTAAATTTTCATATTTTCACAATTTTGTGATGTAAAGCTCATAGGTGGAATAATTTTTATTGTCTCTATACACTGATTCTGAACTGCAAATAATGGTGAAGAAATTTGACAGTATCACAGTTTACGTTGTCAGTTTTGAATATACTCTTAACAATACATCATATTGACATAAGTCACTGTTATTTTTGTGTTTGACTTTGATTAACACATTTATTTATCCTTATTTTATAAGGTTTTTATCAATGGTTTCAGAATTTATCCACCAGTTGTAATATTCTGTCCTGTTCCTGTTCTTTGGCCTCTGGATCTTTTGCATCACCAATATTCCCTGCATATTCTGAAAGAACAAAAATCAATGAGAGGTTTAGCTAGCTTCAAAACCAGGTTTAATTCACCATTCTCCATAAGCACATTGTTATCCTATTAAATTAAATTCAAAAGGGAAAGACCTTATTCAAATGGCAAAATCAAAATCTAAAACACCTCAAACACATAGATAACATGGATCATATTTCTGACTTGGTACAGGCATTTTTATTATGTAGAAAATGGTGGATATTTTTTCCCTCCACTGAGTCAAAAAAGGATTGAAATTGACTTAAATCTGAACTAAAGTAAAGAGCCTGTAATTCAGTAGTTGTTTGTTGCTGTAAATCATATTTTTCTTATTTGTACATAAATTGTTGGTTTGCTTATCTGAATCGCTTACATTTTGACATGTTCAGGTCTTTATAGCTTGCTATATGGTATGGATTTTATTCATTGTTAAAAGGCTGTACAGCCCTGATTACTAAATTCTTCATCATTTGGTTCCTGATTAATAGTTGTCTCATTAGAAATCATATACAAATTTATATTTATATGCATGATATGTTTTATATGAATTGTTATATTGCTGTCTGATTGATAATTACTTCATAAATCTTTCTACACACAAACTACAGTGACAGTGTGCTTGAAACTGCTGTAGCACTCATGAAAATAATAAAGGTGTATTTTTTATATCGGTAAACATTCATTTCTCTTATTTGAATAGACAACTTTCGAGTTCGATGCATTTCCGTCAAAAACTTTGGTTTTAGTGAACGTCACTCACTTCCGTTTCCATGTTGAACGAGTGATTGAAAAACTATAAAAGCTAAATTGCAAGATATATTCGGCAAATTAAATTCTGATAATTGACAATCTGCACTGCTGTCATTAGGGAATTGTGATTAAGTACCTACTGAACAAACTTTATTTCTAGTTTATCCTGTACAATGACGATCACTGAGAAGCTTGATGAACGTTTATAGTGCAGGGATACAGGCGAGCCCCTCAATCTGGTAAATGACGTCACAAAGGCGCGTATAATTGACGAGTTTTTTCCAGTGCCAGATGAAATCGAAAGTGGTCTATTGTTTTTCACTCGTCATTTTTGGGCCCTTTATAGCTTGCTGTTCAGTAAAGAACCAAGGCTTCATGTTGATGGCCATACTTTGACCTATTATTGTTTACTTTTTGCACATTGTGACTTGGATGGAGAGTTATCTCATTGGCACTCATACCACATCTTATTTTTAACCACTGGCTGTGATATTTACGGAACAAGTTGTAATTGACCAACCACTGAAATGTTTCCTATTATTCCAGTTGACTTACCTCTCATTATACTTCTGATTGACTTAATAGAACCTCCTCTCATATTTAAAATCTGCATCACTCTTTGTTTTACCTACAAGATACACCAATTTAAAGAACAATTTTCATGTAATGAATCAAATTATGTCTTAATCTCAAGTAATTTATCTTAAATGCAGAATAAAAACTTGTTTAATTTTGATAAAACTATGGAAAACCTGATTTTGACTACAATTCCCTAAATTTTGTTCAACATGTTGTTGCTTTCCTATTGAATATCATTCCATATTTCCTTCCTAAATAGATGTGCCTAGGACACTGTGTCTCATTTCGCGTACATATGTTGTATCTTTTTTCTCAAGCAGAAGTCTTGTGTATGAAAAGTTCTGGTATGAAGGCAGGAGGATATTTTTTAAGGAGTGTAATAAGCATTAACAAAATGTTATGGACCAAAAAAAAAAATCCCAGATATATTCTTTGTTTCTTCTATTTGTGATGGCCGGAGGACACCTTTTAAAATGACTACTGATGGTGCCATTACAAATAATAACTTCAACATTCAACCAATGTGGCTGTTTTTTATAATTCTATTTACTGAAGAGATATTTCTTCTAAATTCATCTTCTTGTTTAAGTACCGTATTCGGACGTGTATAATCCGCATTTATGTATAGTCCGCACCCCTTTACATCCCCTTAAAATCGGAAAAAAAAGTTTTCTAAAAAAAAATTTTAAAAAATTAAAAAAAATGTAAAAGTCTAGTTCATTGTAAAAATCCATTGAAAGATACCTATTCTCCATGAATTTTATTAAAAAAATAATTATGTTTTATTTATTTCTTAAAAAAAATGAAATGGTAGAACTTTTCATCAGGTAATTAATATTTAATAATTTTATATAAGTAGTTATTAATCAAAAGATTCATTTTAAAATCAACATTTGTCTAAGTATGTCCAAGCTGATATATAATATAACAGAAATAATTTGAATACTATGGAACAAAAGAAATAAGAGATCAAACATTTATCTAAATTAATTAGCAGTAATCAAAATTTTGAAACTATTTAATCTTATATAATCTTTTCATTGATCATGTTGTTTTATTGCCTATGATTATAATATTTAACACCTGTCAAAACTTCACATCATTATTTAATTGCTACACACCCATACTTAATCCTGAATTACCTCTCTTGATTACCTAAACTTTGAATAACCAATTTTGAAAAGAAAGGTTTAAAAAGAATAAGAATTAAATGAAGTAAATACAAAAAACGTCTCCAATATACATTGTTAATGCAGAAAAAACGAAATTAAATTTTTTTTTTTTTTTTTTTTATAAATTACAAAAACCGTCTATAGTTGTGTATAGTCCGCACCCCTTGTACAAACTACATATTAAAGTAAAAAAAGTGCAGACTATACATGCCCAAATACGGTAAGACAAGAGTGCACACACTGAAATGTCTCGCCTTCTTTACTTATGATTGATATTATGCTGATAGTCCTAATAATAAAGCTTTATAACTTCTGTCACATAAACCAAGAAAACTAAGCATTGACCTTTGAACCATGAAAATGAGGTCAAGGTCAGATGCACCATGCCAGGTAGGCATGTACAGCTAACAATTTTTCCATGCAACAAATTAAATTGACTTATTGCTTATAGTTTAAGAAAAAGAGACCAAATCACAAAAACTTAACACTGAGCAATGAACCGTAAAAAATTAGGTCACGGTCAAATAAAACCTGCGCGACTGACATGTAGATCATGAAATATTTCCATATACCAAATATAGTTGACCTATTGCATAAAGTATTAGAAAAAAAGGCCAAAACTCAAAAACTTAACTTTGACCACTGAACCATGAAAATGAGGTCAAGGTCATATGACACCTGCAAGGTAGACCTGTACACCTTACAAACATTCCATACACAAAATATAGAAGACCTATTGCATACAGTATAAGAAAAACAGACCAAAACACAAAAACTTAACTATAACCACTGAACCATGAAAATGAGGTCAAGGTCAGATGACACCTGCCAGTTGGACATGTACACCTTACAGTGCTTTCATACACCGAATATACTAGACCTATTGCTTATAGTATGTCAGATATGGACTTGACCACCAAAACTTAACCTTGTTCACTGATCCATGAAATGAGGTCGAGGTCAAGTGAAAACAGTATGACGGGCAAGAGGACCTTGCAAGGTACGCACATACCAAATATAGTTATCCTATTACTTATAATAAGAGAGAATTTAACATTACAAAAAATCTTAACTTTTTTTTCAAGTAGTCACTGAACCATGAAAATGAGGTCAAGGACATTGGACATGTGACTGACGGAAACTTCGTAACATGAGGCATCCGTATACATGGTATGAAGCAACCAGGTCTCCCACCTTCAAAAATATAAAGCTTTTAAGAAGTGAGCTAACACCGCCGCTGCCGCCAGATCACTATCCCTATGTCGAGCTTTCTGCGACAAAAGTCGCAGGCTCGACAAAAATCATGACTTCAGTAATGAGAACACTGATTATAAAAAATATATATTCTGATAAGCTTCTTCATCAGTTTTTACACATAAATGAATAGTTATACTATATTTCTGTTTACATACCGATGAAGGTCCAGTGGCACATATCTCAAGCATAATGTAATCTACTAGCTGTAATGTAAATAAACCAGCTTCTAAACGTCTGATATAAAACTCATCATCATCTTCAATTTCTTCTCCTCGATTCTTCATTCTCTGTCAACAAAAAGGAAACTGGTTATACTAAAAGTCTAAACAGATATAAGAAGATGTGGTATGAGTGCCAATGCAACAACTTTCCATCCAAGTCATAAAAAAGATAAATCTGTTTCAAAATTGATTTATGCAAAAGGATATCTTAAATTACTTCACATCATGATGAACTAATAACTTCATTCTTAATGTGCACATAATGATCTAAATACCAAATTCATATTCAGACTTTACAATGCAGGTTAAACCAATATCACAGATTTCTATCTATGACCAAAATGTTTTTGGCAAGACATTGTATTTCTTGAAAAAACAAATGTCAGATAAATTATTGTGATTTCATGAAATATTGCATACAAATAATGTTATCGAAATTTTTAATGTCAGTTCATTTTCTTGATGCAATGTTCACAATAGTAGAAACATAGAAAACATTTTTAAACCTTAATTGAGGAAATTTATTGCAAGTAAAATAATATTTCAGACATTTATATACCACAGTTATTACTTCTATAACTTGCCAATGAGAATTTACATAAGTCTGAATATCAGTTGTAAGTAAGATAAACTTGTGCATTAAAAAGTTTCCAAAGTTCCTGTTTTTACCTGTTTTTCTCTTTCAATCTGATCATCTACTGTCCTTACTTTATCAAGGTATTTGAAATGGAGTTCTAGCAATCTTTCTACCTGCATACAAGGACAATAATGATTAGTACAATATTTTTACAATACCATGCACATTTTAATTTAAATCTAAATAATTACAAATTCAATTTTAAGGATGACAAATTATAAAAATAGTTAGAATTATGGCTACCCATCATGCTGAAAATAGACAAATCTGTACAAAGGCATGGAAATCCCATAAAATCAGAAAAAAATATAACTAAAATTATGCTCTAAAATAAAAATCAAGCTAAAAATAACTTCATTATTCATCAATGTATCATTCATAATCATCTACCAGTAATGCCATTTTATAGGTATTCAAATCTAGGATATGGGAGATAACTCCTGAGTCTCAGAAATATTTATTAATTCTCGTCTATATATTCAAATTCTACATTTAAATTACTGTAAAGAAAATTGGTGTATGAATCAACACAGATTTGTACAGAAAATTGGTAGGTCTGTTTAGATAACAAAGCCATAAATTTTTATTAAGAAAGATCAATTGCACACTTAAAACATTTGTTGAATACCTTTTCATGATCATTTTCTGTATATTTATTGACCAGTCTTTGCCTTTGTGTAGCCTGACAATTTTTCATCATTGATGCAACTATAGATGTTATGTGTTCTGAAAAAACCAATACAAATCTTCACTATGCCATTTTGACATGAAAGCTTTATTTACATCTACATTTTCACTTAAAAAAATAAAACAAAAAAACGCATGTTCTTTTTCTAAAATTGACACTAGTGTGATTTAATTTGAAATTTAGAATTTGTCCATGGAAGTATGATTACAATGATTTTTTTACAAAAATAAATATATATTGATTTATTTTCAAAGTTAGCATTTTGACAATAAAAGTTATAACCGAAAAATAAAAGGTTCCTATTTTTAGAAACAAAAATACCTTCCAGTTCCTCTGAAGATGGTCCCGCTTTTGCCTGCTTTGGTGTTTTCATAAACAAAGGAAAGATTGTTCGCAAACCAAGAATGTCAACAAATTTTTGTGAGTTATCTGCCCCCTCTGGCCCTGACATTGCATGATTTAATACTTTTATTGCACTATTTCTTGAAAATTTCTTTTCTCTGAAATAGATTTAATAAAACTAAAATCTGAAGATTGTATTCATAGATTACCAAGATGTGAAAAGTATAGCAAGTATTACCCTTGCAGGTCACCCACAGATTTTTTTGGGCTTGGTGTTGCTCAGTGTTTAGTTTTCTGTATTGTTTGTCTGTTTGTCTTTTTCTATTTTAGCCATGGAGTTGTCAGTTTGTTTTTCGATTTATGAGTTTGAATATCCCCTTGGTATCTTTTGCTTCTCATTTAGATAAGTGATCCTTTATCTTATGTATTCAAATGCAAGCTTATCCAACTCATTTTTGCCTCTCCTACCATAAAATGTAAAAAAAAATTGAATAAAACCAGGGGTCATCTCACTTGAGAATTTTAATGAGAACTAAATTCTACTTGGCCACCAAAACAGGCAGACTTCAGGGTGAAATGAAGGAGCGCATTAATGATTATTTTAAACTACATTTGTCACATCTATACTGTCTTCTTAATTTTAGGAGCCTTTTGTTGGATAATTGTTTAAATTTTATTGCCTTGTATTGGTGTCTGAAGGAATTGAAAAATACAATGTACATTGATCAAATTCTCAAAGCCTTTTCAACCCAGTCTGCATTTGCCTAATAGAAACTGATTTTTTCCAAAAGCATGTGACATTTGGTAATTTTACTGAAAATTGTGGTAAACACCTTAGGTTGTAAGAACATAGAAAGCCAAGTGTGGTGTCAAGAGGACCCATATTCTAATTTCTTATGTTTGCGAAATAGGAAATAAACTCACCTTAACATGAGATTCATTAACTGCAAACCTTCTCCTCTTAAAAACTTGGCCCGATTTTCTGTCCTCATTAAACATGAGCACATTGAATCAAACAGATTTTCCATGTATTCCAATTCTTCTTTATTTGATGGATCATTTCTTTTGTAAGACTAAAAAAAAAAGTGCTATCAACTTATAGCTTTATAGTAAGCCATGTTTCACAACTTCTCAATTCAGAGTCAGAATTTTAAATGCAGAAAATGTAGACGTGTTGTACGATTTTGCATTCAATCAATATGGAATGATTTTCCTTAAAACCTTTATGCATTAAAAATGTGATGGATCCTGTAACAATAAACACATCTAACTAAACTTATCAATAATGGTGCACACCTATACTTCAAATGAACTAGTTTGTTTTCTCTTGAACAAATCTTTACCATACTCTAAAAGATTAGTTTGTTGTTTAATAGCACCACCTGGCTAGAGGTATAAGGGGAGGGTTGAGATTTCACCAAACAAATGTAACCCTGCCACATTTTTGAACATGTCCTAAGTCAGGATCCTCTTGCCTATGTTAGTCTTGCATCTTTTTTTTAATTCTAGTTCATTTATATGTTTTGGAGTTAAGTGTGACATCCATTTTTATTGACCTAGTACACATTTTTTTTAAGAGGCTAGCGGAAGCAGGATTTTCTAGCTGTGTTGAATTCCCATTGGTGGTCTTTGATTGTTATCTGCTCTTTGGTCGGAATGTTTTCTTTTTTTGACACATTCCCCATTTGCATTATCTATTTTATATATACTTGTTAAAGCAATCTATTCAAACATAAAAGAATATTAAGAAATAGATAGATAAAGAAAAGTGACTTACAGCTAACTGTTGCAATAAAACATCAATACCATCAAATTCACCAATTAGTAATCTATTTTCTGAAGAAGAAAAATACATAGCATTTCTAATATGTTGATGACATAAGTGAGCTGATCACTGGTGATGTATTCAAATTGATTGTAAGCACTGAAGGGTAGAGATTGGGTTTATTTCTCAGTGAGAATTGCATTTGTTGTAGTTGATTTAACAGCAATTCTAGACAAAGGAAGATAACTCTAATTTTAAAGAAGACTTCAACAATGACATCATTTATATTTTTAGAACAGATATTAGATTCCTGCACCTTGCAAGACTTATATAAAAGCAATTTTCTTGATAAGTGTAACATCTTTTTGTGCCTTGAATATCTGAGCATATATTAAATAGATAAATTCTGGAAATGTTCATGGATAGAATGTATAGAATGTTATGAACAATGCACTATATTTTGGGTATCAAAAAGGTAGTGATAAGCCTTTGAAGATTTAGATCTGAAGTCAGTCCCATAATGTTTGATTTTTTGCCTAAAAACAGTATCATATATAGTAGACTGTTTTCATGTTGAGCAAGCGGTATTGTAGATATTTCTTCTTGTGTAACAGTTCATTTTGAGGTTCCTTCACTGTTCGCGTTTAAATTATATCAATTTCTTTAAAAAATTATGAGATAATGTTTAGAATTTTTATAACTTAAGTTTCAAGTGTTGGGTGTAAATTGCAGGATAAAAGCAATATAAGTACATTGTCATAAAATGTATACACGAAAAAGGAGAAAAGCTTAACAAGCCTCATACATATAAATTTTATATTTTCCGACAATATATTTATTCATATTCCTTAAGCCAGGAATGTCACATTTTATACCATGTCTAAGACTTGAATAACATATAATTTCTTTATAATACAAACCATCACTGTTCTGAAGGATAATGCTAAAATTTCACTGGCATACAACTTATTTGCATCAAATGGTATTTTGGACTGAAAATTAACATAAATTTTGTATTAATTTTTAATAAATTGAGTTTTAACTATGTTCAATCAAATAGAGTACACATGCTGAAATGTTCTGTTAGCTAAATATATCATTACTGAAAAAAATAAGTTGACAGGCTTTGAAATACTAAAAGGACTTACTATTAGAATGTATAAATGTAATTTTAATCAAGAATTCCTGTCTGACAATTCCTTTTCTTACTGTGGCAAACATTTTAAATGTTGTTTTTTTTTACACATGCACATATGATTTGTGATGGTTATACAACAAATTAAAGGACTTGAATTACAATACATTTATTTACAATAGAAGATATCATATGATGTGAAAAATAAAATCAGTAAAGCATTTGAGGATGACCAACTATGGAAAGCAAGCTAGAGTAATTTGCCATTTCAGAATCTAATGCATTCTGGGCAATGTTCAAAAGAGTACAACAAAACGTTATGATTGGTTAAAACATCCCAATCAACAGAAATTCAACCAATGGTGTGAAGTTTTTATTTTATTTTATTTTGGGTATGAACAATGAACAATGAAACTACCATAGGCCTTTAGATTCTGAATTGACCAATTGTCTTTAGGGCTATTGTATAACAAATGTGTGTAGATGTGTCTGAATGGTTTCTTACTTTGATTCTCTTTAGTAACCAGACCATTAAACCTTGCTGTGCTGCCTCTGTACAACATTCAGGTCGGAATTCTGTCACATTTTCTATGATTGCTGAAAAAAGACAATCAAATCATCTGACTATAATAAAAAAGACAAATGACATGCTAAAGATTCAAAGCACACATTGAAAAGTAAAAGTTCCCACAGTTGAGTAACAAAAACATATAATGTGTTTTTATATTTGTGAAATACAGTTCTTATGAAATATATAAAGAATTTTGGTCCTCAATGCTCTTCAACTTTGTACTTTATTTGGCCTTTTAAACTTTTTTTATTTGAGCCTCACTGATTAGTTTTTCGTAGTAAAAACCCACGTCTGGCGCAAATTGAAATTTTAATCTTGGTATCTGTGATGAGTTTATCTTCAACTGCAACAGATAATTCAACATGTAAATTTTAAAATACTTATATGAATATTGATAGAAATTATTTACTTTGAGCAACTTCAAGTATTTGTTTTGTATTGCTGTTGATTTTTTGGGATAAGTGAGAGGTTTAGTAGCTATAAAACCAGGTTTAATCCACCATTTTCTACATAATGAAATGCCTGTACCAAGTCATGGATATGATGACAGTTGTTATCTATTTATTTGATGAGTTTGAGATTTTTATTTTTTACAGAATTTCCATTTTAAATTTTCCTCGGATTCAGTATTTTTGTTTTTTAACTTTATACTACTGTGGAATCATTTATTTCTCGTGGGTACCAATCTTCGTGGATAGGGTGAAAATTGTTTGTCCATGGATATTTAATTTAGTGGTTTTGCTGAGGTCTGCATACAAGCCTATAAAAAATTTGTCATTCGTTGAACATTCAATTTCATGGTTTTTCTGCACCAACGAAATCCACAAAAGTTAGTATCTAACGAATAATAATGAATCCACAGTACAAACTTATACCTACATAAAGTATTATGTACACCATCAGCTTCTTCTTTATTATTTTCATCCAGTCTTTCTAAATTCTGTACTAAAATTGCAACAACTTGCTTTTCCAACTGTAACATAACAGAATAACACTTTTATCTCAAGGTATCTTGACCAAATATTTTTTTGTAAAATATAGGACTACATGTTTTATTCAAAGCCTAAATTTTATCAAACATAAGAAATTATGACTGTGGCAGTAAGGTGAACTATAGTTGTTAATTTCTGTGTCATTCGGTCTCTTGTGAAGAGCTGTCTCCTTGGCAATCATATCACATCTTCTTTTTAATATTGTTCAATCTTTTTTTTAAATAAATATATGAATATTTGACCTCAATTTTGAACCATAAACCATTTGGTAGTCTAAAATGTCCAATTACGTCTTTTAGGAATGTTTGCGAGCAGAACATATTCCCCTTGACAAAACCCCTCATAGGACAAAAATTGAAGATGTGATACTTCTCTTATACTTACCAAACTATCAACTACAGCAGTAGCTCCTTCTTCACTTTCATTTAATGTATCTACATCTGTTAATTCTTGTATCAAATCCACCACAGCTATTGATACATGTAGGTCATGTTAAGGAAATATATTTAATAAGACTTCAAGTGTTACCTGATACCCATTGTAAAAAGACAAACACCTAATGACTCACCAATACCAACAAACTTACATTTAATTAAGGAATGACTGTAATATTTGTTCTGTCTATGAAGAAATAACATAAACTAGAGGCTCTAAAGAGCCTGTGTCGCTCACCTTGGTCTATGTGAATATTAAACAAAGGAAGCAGATGAACATTCTTGCTGCTTACAATTATCACTATCTATAATGAACTTGGCCCAGTAGTTTCTGTGGAAAATGTTACCGGAAGTAAAAATTTATAAATTTTATGAAAATTGTTTAAAATTGACTATAAAGGACAATAACTCCTTAGGGGGTCATGTTGACTTATTTGTAAATCTTACTTTGCTGAACATTATTGCTGTTTACAGTTTATCTCTATCTATAATAATATTCAAGATAATAACCAAAAACAGCAAAATTTCCTTAAAAATACCAATTCAGGGACAGCAACCCAACAATGGGTTCTCTGATTCATCTGAAAATTTCAGGGCAGATAGATCTTGACCTGATAAACAATTTTACAATGTCAGATTTGCTCCAAATGCTTTCGTTTTTGAGTTATAAGCCAAAAGCTGCATTTTACCCCTATGTTCTATTCTAAGCCATGGCGGCCATCTTGGTTGGTTTGGCTGGTTGCGCCACACATTTTTAAAACTAGATACCCCAGAGATGATTGTGGCCAAGTTTGGATTAATTTGGCCCAGCAGTTTCAGAGGAGAAGATTTTTGTAAAAGATATTAAAAATTTACGAAAAATGGTTAAACATTGACTTTATAGGGCAAACACTCCTAAAGAGGTCAACTGACCATTTTCATCATGTTGACTTATTTGTAAATCTTACTTTGCTGAACATTTTTGCTGTTTACAGTTTATCTCTATCTATAAAAATATTCAAGATAATAACCAAAAACAACAGCAAAATTTCCTTAAAATTACCAATTCAGGGGCAGCAACCCAACAACGGGTTCTCTGATTCATCTGAAAATTTCAGAGCAGATAGATCTTGACTTGATAAACAATTTTACCCCCATGTCAGATTTGCTCCAAATGCTTTGGTTTTTGAGTTATAAGCCAACAACTGCTTTTTACCCCTATGTTCTATTTTTAGCCATGGTGGCCATCTTGGTTGGTTTGGCGGGTCACGCAACACATTTTTTAAACAAGATACCCCAGAGAGGATTGTGGCCAAGTTTGGATTAATTTGGCCCAGCAGTTTCAGAGGAGAAGATTTTTGTAAAAGATATATAAAACTTACGAAAAATGGTTAAAAATTGACTTTAAAGGGAAATAACTCCTAAAGGGTCAATTGACCATTTTGGTAATGTTGACTTATTTGTAAATCTTACTTTGCTGAACATCATTGCTGTTTACAGTTTATCTCTATCTATAATAATATTCTAGATAATAACCAAAAACAGCATAATTTCCCTAAAATTACCAATTCAGGGGCAGCAACCCAACAACAGGTTGTTCGATTCATCTGAAAATTTCAGGGCAGATAGATCTTGACCTGATAAACAATTTTACCACATGTCAGATTTGCTCCTAATGCTTTGGTTTTTGAGTTATAAGCCAAAAACTGCATTTTACCCGTATGTTCTATTTTTAGCGATGGCGGCCATCTTGGTAGGTTTGGCGGGTCACGCCACACATTTTTTAAACTAGATACCCCAATGATGATTGTGGCCAAGTTTCGTTAAATTTGGCCCAGTAGTTTCAGAGGAGAAGATTTTTGTAAAAGTTAACGACGACGACAACGACGACGGACGCCAAGTGATGAGAAAAGCTCACTTGGCCCTTCGGGCCAGGTGAGCTAAAAATGTGGTGCACACTGAATAAAGCATGTAGTGGGTTATCTAACAGTGCGCACCACATTTTTAGACAGAATAGACAGAAAAAATATTAGTTATTTCTTATAATTTAATTCTAAATTCCATTTTAAACCGTAGAAAACCATGCAAAAAAGTTGATGACGTCACAGTCACATGACTAAATTATGTCTATGGGCTCATAATAAAATAACGTCAGCCAATCAGAAGACGTTTTACATCCAAAATTAAATTATATCAAAAAAAACAAAATCCTGCTATTATTAACCATAATTATATCAATTGATTGATTGTTGGTTTTTTAACCCTTTTTTAAGCATCACATTTTTCCTATTTGGTAGTGGTCAGTATTTATAGGTGGAAGATGCCAGGAGAAACCCATTGACCTTCAAAAGGAAAACTGACAATCCTGTCAATTACAAAAGGGCGATGAGTGCACCCACGCAGCATGATTATATCAAGGTTTTAATCTATAATAGTATTTTTTTTATCTTATTTTCATTTCTGAAAGTTATTTTCTTTATAAAGGATATCAGTATTTTCATTTCTGAAAGTTATTTTCTTTATAAAGGATATCAGTATTTTCATTTCTGAAAGTAATTTTCTTTATAAAGGATATCAGTATTTTCATGTGCTAACAACTGTAAAAGTGACTGTACTGTGTTCAGATCTACTAAGATATGATATAAGTCAGGTGCTGTAGCAATAACATGCATCTGTTGGATAATCTCATTTACTTCTATTTCTGAATCCATAAATCTATCAAAAGAAAAGTGATAGGTTCATAAAGAAAATATTAGATATACAACCTTTTGAATACCGTAAGTCATTTCATATAATCATAATTACTGTGGATTATTTATTTGTCATTGACACTTGATTTAGTTGTACATGTATTACCAAAGTCTGCAAACAAGCTTACAGAAATGTGAACTATGATGCAAATTCTAGAAGGTCTCTTCAAACTTGCATATTATTTGATCTGTGTATTATCATATTTTCCAAATAGCAATTTGGGCATTTTTCACTGGGTTACAACAGGGTTTTTATCCTGTTAACTTTCTTGCATTGATTCTTGATTCTCAGTTTATTGTAACTGAAGACATACTGATGTAGTGAGTGCTCTTTTTTTTAACAACTGTATATGTGTGCATGTTCTATACATAATACTTTTTTTAACAACTGTATATGTGTGTATGTTCAATACATAATACTTTTTTTAACAACTGTATATGTGTGTATGTTCTTGTGTATGTTCTATACACAATACTTTTTTTAACAACAGTACTGTATATGTGTGCATGTTCTATACATAATAATTTTTTTTAACAACAGTATATGTGTGTATGTTCTATACATAATACTTTTTTTAACAACTGTATATGTGTGTATGTTCTATGCATCATACTTTTTTTCAACAACTGTTTATGTGTATATGTTCTATAAATAACACTTTTTTTTAACAATTGTATATGTGTGTATGTTCTATACAAAATACTTTTTTTAACAACTGTATATGTGTGTATGTTCTATACATAATACTTTTTTTAACAACTGTATATATGTATGCAGGGGTCGAATTTAAGCTTTTTTGTGTACTGGCCAGCCGGACCAGTGGACTGAAAACTCTACTGGTCCAGCTCCAAATCTACTGGTCCTGCAAAAATGACATTAATTTGACATACACTATTATAAATGACAAAGATTTTTAATTTTGATGCTTTCGTTTACATAAGTTAGACAGTAACAAAGGAATAGTCTTATTCTGATTTTGATAAAGGCTTTGGTAATCTCAATGATTTTCTTTATCAAAATCAGGATCAAGGACAGAAAAAATATCAACATTGTCTTCCACGTCATGGCAATCCTCACGACGACCATAGGGTCCCTGACTAGGTCATCTGGGGCGCTGTCCAGAAATATTCCACATTTCAATAGCCGGGACTGGATCAAATGATGCTATATATTCAGTGTGAAACATAATGAACATGATGAATACAAGATCTGATAAAACAGTTGGACGCCAATCATTCTTTTCAAGTTTCATCTCAGAAAACCCCCTTTCTGCATCAGCAGAATGAGCAGGAAGGGACAGGATTAAATAATCTTAATTTTTTTGACTGGCAGTTTAACTCCTTCCAAAAATTTCCAAATTTTATATTGTTGTGAAGGACGCTCACCCGAGATATTAATTAACTTGGTCAATTGTAATCCCCCCAAGTGACAGTACCGTATAATTGATTTCACAGGTAAATTGTGTTGTAAACAAACGGAGATTGCGATGCAATCAGTGATTTTTATCGATAAATTTCTACTGGTCCGCCGGACCACCAGCTGACAAAATCTACTGGTCCAACGCAAATTTTACTAGTCCCAGACTACCGTACTAGCGCTAATTTCGACCCCTGTATGTATGTGTCTATGTTCTATACATAATACATGACTACATTGATATCAATGATGTGCCTTGCTGAAATTACTGTTCTTTACATACTTCTCAGGTAAATCTGGATATTTAATTCTCTGTTCTTGGTTTTTATAAACTCTTTTCTCAAAGTTCAGTAACATCTTCTTTAAGTTTGTCTCATCCAAAGCTTCTGTCTGGAAAAAATACCAACAATAATCAACATTTAATAAAAAAAAAATTGTAAGGGTTCAGCGGAATACAGTGTCTTGCCTACTTTTGCTGTTAATCACACACTCAACTAAAATGATGAAAGAAATCAATAAAAATGTTCCTCTCAAAACTATCTTTTGATTGTCAGAAGCTTCTGTCCAAGTTTAGTAAAAATCCAGGATAGTTTAAGGATCTTAAAAATGTTTTAAAAAACTTTAACTTTTTCTGGATACTATCTTATGATCATAAACACGCTTCTGTCCAGGTTTGGTACAAATCCAGGATAGTTTAAGAATGTTATTAAAATTTTAAAAACTTTAACCACAGAATGAATGCAATGTTTCCTGGCAGAAAAACTTAGTCCATTTATAAGTAAAATACGGAAAAAATGGAATTTTATTTTGACAAAATTTACTTCTGGATACTATCTTATGAACATAAACAAGCTACTGTCCAAGTTTGGCAGAAATCCAGCATAGCTCAATAAAGTAATTAAAATTTCAAAAACTTTAACCACAGAGTGAATATTTGTGGACGCTGACACTGACACAGACGACGCCGATGGAATGTAGGATCGCTATGTCTCGCTTTTTAGACTAGAGTAGAAGGCTTGACAATTAAATCATTTATCTCTAAATACATTAACCTAGACAACTGTAAGGATTTTTTTCACATTTTCAGTTACCCATGTTTCTAAACATGACAAGAAGAAGCTGCTATTTGTACCTCTGGTTCATTGTCCAACATTTCCAATATTTTTTCTCTTTCTTCGTCAGTAATTCCTTTTGGTTCCTCTCTCCTTCTTTTGTCATAATCTCCATTTTCATAAGCAGCATCACTTTTTCTTTTTATACTTGGATTTTTAGAAGAAGATTTATCAGCCTAAAATGTTAAAAAAAATATTAACATTATGGATTATAAAATTTGTAAACAACTAAATATATCTTTTTCTTTTTTTGCAGGTCACAATACATGTACATGTATCTTAAATAATGCTTGTTTTCATGGTTTCTTTTTTAATGGTAATTACTTTAAAATGCTGAAATGTTCATAGCTATTTTTTTTCTTCTAGTAAACAGAATTGCAGACTCTTTTCACTTTCCTGTGTTGACTTTGAAATGAAGAATAGCAATGAAAGCACTGTTCCTTTGCTTTTTGTGTTTTTGCTGTGTATGTACTTATTTTTGTCATGCATGGATTCCCCATATTCTTTCTTTTCTGTTATAGTTACATGTATCTCCTACATACTTCAATTTTCAAAAGCTTGCATTTCGTATCATGATTTCATTGAAAAAAGTAGCAGTTTTTAACTATTCAAAACTAAGGGTTCAAGGCTAACACTGGCAACAAGTGAAGTTAAATTAAAAAAATTCAGCTCTTTTAAAATTTGACGAACACCATCACAAGTGTATTGACTGTTATCAAATATATGACAGCAACAATATTTCAATTCTAAGCAATTCTCATTTTTTTGTAATTTCCCGTGTCCCGCTAGACCTTAATTCCCTTTTTCACGAGACAATAATTCGCATTTCCAGTGTCACGCTTACAAAAAATCGGCAATCCAGCATCAGGCTTAGACCCCAATGAGACCCACACATGACAGGTGACCAGTCTGCATCAAAACTTTTTCAACTACTAGTCCAAAGACCAATATTCCGAGATTTTTCTTCTTGGTCCAAACAAAGCGGTACCTCGAATTACCGAATAACAGTGTTATTATCCGAATAACACATGTAATTACCGAATAACTCTTCAAATATCAATATTAACACATTTGAGTGACTTTTAAACATATATTATTGAATAAAATTATAATAGAAGTGTATTTTATAACCTAAAAATAATTTACAAGTTGCAGGTAAGTTAATATTGATCATTATAAAATTATGGATATCGGTGTGTACTTCCAAGATGGTGACCAAGGAAATCGTAAGGAATGAATAAAAGAAAGATTGCATACAATCCCTCAACGTGTTCATCTTAGACCACCAAAGTGGAGCCCTCACGCGACGTCAAGGCAATGAACAATGTGAGGGTGGGCATTTTTAAAATAAAAAATGGAATAGTTTAAAATAGTTTTTGTTTTAATTTTAGTTATTAAAAAAATTATTATCTTTATCATATTTTTATATTTGTGATTTAGAAATGGATGTTAACCAAGCCCCTTTAAAACTATAAAATTACAACTATTAAGATATCCTGCACAAGGCACAGGCTTATCTGTCATAGTCCGCGAAAATAATTTATTTAGAATTTATTGTAAAAAATTTATAACTACTAAGATATCCTGCACAAGGCACAGGCTTATCTGTCATAGTCCGCGAAAATACTTTATTTAGAATTTATTTTATTATGTAAAAAATTTATAACTACTAAGATATCATGCACAAGGCACTGGCTTATCTGTCATAGTCCGGGAAAATACTTTATTTAGAATTTATTGTAAAAAATTTATAACTACTAAGATATCCTGCACAAGGCACGGGCTTATCTGTCATAGTCATTGTAATATATATATTCATCTAGTTCAACCTGAAAACATGCGCAACAATACTATACATGCGTATACACGATTCTAACGGGACCACTGGCTGGGACAACTGATCAAACATAGTCTACTCATGGTATTAAAAAAATACGACAAAGCAACTGACTTTCATTTTGGTATTGCACTCCCGATGAGCATACAGTTCGCCGAGAGAAAGTGAACAAAATGATGAAAAGCATAGCTCTTGAAAATCATTTTGTACATTATTTCAAGCCAACTAATGTTTATTGGGTGGAATACAAAGCTCGTGACGGGATACATTTCACTGAAGAGGGTTACCATAGGATGTACATATTGTATATAGTTGTAAATATTTATTTGTGTTCTATTTCAGCACACATGTATTCATGTTTTTTTTTATACAAAATTAAGTTACTTGTAAAAACATTTATATTTGCCAATGAAAATATTATATTTAGTTTTGAGAAAATTTTATTAGAACAAACATAAAAATCATCCATTCAGAAGCTTTGTTTTTATTTAAAACAATCAATTATAATAATTTTTTGATTAGATTTGAATTGAATATGTGAAAATTCTTAATTACATTTTATTTAATGTTGAGTAAATTGTACTGAAAAGTAATTAGTGATTGGAGTAATTGCATTGCTTTGATGTACTGGTTAAATTTTCAAATCCTTTCTGAAAAACAATTATTAGACAATTCTCTGTATATACAGTAAATTATTTAATACTATATTTTCATAGCATTTTCCTTTGAAGGCATATGCAATCTTTCTTTTATTCATTCCTTACGATTTCCTTGGTCACCATCTTGGAAGTACACACCGATATCCATAATTTTATAATGATCAATATTAACTTACCTGCAACTTGTAAATTATTTTTAGGTTATAAAATACACTTCTATTATAATTTTATTCAATAATATATGTTTAAAAGTCACTCAAATGTGTTAATATTGATATTTGAAGAGTTATTCGGTAATTACATGTGTTATTTGGATAATAACACTGTTATTCGGTAATTCGTGTTACCCCAAACAAAGTTTTGAAAAGAAAAGAAAAATTATAGTCTGGAGATTCGACTAGTGGCTAACCGTTCGGACTGGGTGATCCATGTGAAGAAGTGTGTTTGCAAGCTTAAGGAGCACTTAAGATTATCAACATTGTTTTTATGTTGTTTTCCGTTCTTGGCCATTTCATAAAATTATAATGTGTCAGTTCGCTTTTTTCTTACAAAAAAAATCATTATTTTAGAGTGATTATAACTTCCACCTCTCTTCTTTTTAAACGACTCATCTGAAAAAGTAATAAATTGGTTTCTTTATAACAATGATTCATATATTTCATTTTCATCGAACAACAATTGATTAATTCATGAAAAGAGTTAGGAATAAACCTTGTGGGACAAAGCCTTGGATAAAAGTTCGCCGACATCCATGTTTGTTGCTGTAACTGGAAACTCTCTAGATTTAGGGTTTAATTTACCCCAGATACAAGAAAAGATAATATTCTACGAAAGGATCCGCTCTCACTATTCCCACGTGTTCCGGTTATGTCCAATGAAAATCGCTGAATGGCGACATCAATAGCTATCGTAAATGTGTCTATCTTGAACTAAAAATAAAGAAATAAGCACCTTTTTAAATAAAAGAGCATGAACCCTACTAGTAAAAGATGAAAAGAAGTAATAATTCTATACAGCTGTAATTTTAGTTGTCTGGTAAGTACGCACTGTTACCGTCCGTTCGTCTCTCGTTTCGGGTAAAAATACAAAAAAAATATATCGTGGTCGATAAACTTGCATGTGCTAAACGGTACAAACTGTATGTTAAAGATATCATTATAGTGTATTTAAACATAAGAAAAGTTTTGATGAGATTACCCCAAAGAACATACGACACTCGGTAATGACCTTAGATAGGTATGTTTGTGAAGGGGAGACAACTTCTGGTGCTTTAAAAACCCATACATGATGATGAGCTACATTGTACTTTTAAAATCATGCTTTTGAAGTCCTTGATAATAAAGAGTGTTACAGAATGAAAGACAACATGTAGCAGTCATTATGTTTCAGTGATATCAAGAGATCATATTATTGTGTATCAGCACTATTAAGTCACACATGTACAATGTACATCTACGACTACAGGTTACAAGAGCGCAATAGGGCTCTTCACGGTTAGTTAAGCCATATTGGATAGGGGCAGATTTTTTGGAAGGAGGTGGAAATAGTATGAAAGTGTGGGAAATCCTATGTGAGTTTCCAAGCAACAGTTCTGTTTAAATGAGGTTTTCCCGTATTTTTCACACTATTTTTACCTCTATTATGAAAATCTGCCCCTATCCAATATGGCCAAACTAACCGTGAAAAGCCCTATTATTTGTAATGCATTTTCTAACAGACCCCAGTGGTATTCAAAATTTTTTTATAAAAAAGGAAATTTAGCAGCAATATAGATGTATATGGTTCCAGTATGTCGCGACAAAAGGTGCCTTTAAAAAAATGCAGTTGTTATGGAAGCTTCCTAATTCCACACTAAATAGGAGAGGCTAATTTTTAATGGATCCTCAGTTAATAAAAAAGTTCTATCTTCTACACATTGTGAATTATGAATTTAATTTTCACCAATTTTCAAACCTCAAGATAAGCTTTCAAATAAAAAATTATTCCAACTTGCATCTGACATCCAATGAGGAGCTTCAATGCTTTTTTTCTGACTTGGGGTAAAAAAGTTGACGAAAGTTGACGGTTGAATGTAAACAAGTAATTGCGCTCTTGTAACGTTAACCTACATGTAAACTTTGTCAATTGCAGATGTCTCAATATCAGTTCGGTCTTAAAACTTAAAAAAAAAATGATTCCAGAGATTTTGCTTACATGGTCAAATAAATAAGGGTATGTATGTAGGCAAATATTTTTTTTTTACTTGAAATTAAAGTTAACTGTAAACATGTACAACAGATAAAACAGAGCAACCTTTTAAAAGATACCATGTATGACCCAATAACACTGTTAATATGGCCTAAAGGGATTGAAAAGACCCATCTTGATTTTGATATCACTGGATAAGAGATCAAGATAACAGTAGCCATAAATCAAATGAAATTTGGGCAATTTTGTACATTATTTTAATGGTTTGTTTTATATTTTTCAGACCTAAAGTTTCATCTTAAATGGAGGTTGATACAAGTCCATCGTCACCACCTGATCAGCAAACTCCTGTTTCACCTCAGTCAAAGGATGTCAGCTTACATGATTCACATAATGATCAACCACAATCAGTAGGGCTGGAAGATGGGAACACAGCTGAAGTCACAGCAGACAATGTTGATTTAAATATGCCAACATCTCCCAGTTCTATTTCTAAACAAGACCATGTTGACTTAAATATGCCATCATCTCCCAGTTCTAATTCTAAAGAAGACCATTTAAATGGTTCTCATCTAGAAGAACAAATGGAATTTGAAGAAAAAGAAAGCAAGTTAGATGAATCCCAGGACTATGACATGAAATCTCCAGTTTCAGCTGATATTAGCACAGAAATAAACGCAAGTGTGTCACAATCACAAGCTAGTGAATTAGACATTTGTAATCAAAGTTCAGATATAGACGATAAAATGGATGCACTGTCAGATTTAAAAGACAGCGACTTTGATACATCACGAGTAACTGACAGTGAAGAGATTAAATCGGAACAATTGAATGATTCAGTATATGCAGATGAAAAGGATACAACTCTTGTTGAACAAGACCATGACTCTGATAATGAATTAGATTTAACAAGTTCACCTGACAAATCTTTTCTGGAATCGGCTAACAATGAGAATTTTGATACCTCAACACAATCACCGAAACCGATTGATGATCAAGATGTGAAAAGTCAGGAGTCTGATAAAAGTTCACATGAAGAAATACCAAAAACGATTGATGATCAAGAAGTGAAAAATCAGGAGTCTGATATAAGTTCAGATGAAGAAAATTTTGATAGTAATCAAGAAGAAATGACATCAAGTAATGTTGATATTGATATTGAACATCCACAACCAGAAGATGGATCAAAAGAAACTACTACTGAAAACATTGATAAGCAAGTTTCTAGTAGTAATGTAAGTCATAGTGATGAATCAGATGGAAAGTTATCTGAAGAAAATAACATCCAAGATGGTCACATTTCAAGTGTTCAGCAAATTCAACAAACAGAAGATATTGATTCACCTGAAAACAGTGATATTGAAAGCTCACCTCAAAGAGAAGCTAAACAAAGTCCACCAATGGATTCAAGTAATATGTTAGACCAAGTTTCAGATGACGGAGAATCTCAAGATTTTAAAAACTTTGAATCAAAACAGAATGACATGCTTGGTCCAACCTCTCCAGTTTCAGATGAAAGTGATTTTGAACAAGAAGAAACTTCACATGGTTTGAAAAAGAGTGAAATTGTAGATGCTGCTTCTCCAGTATCTGATAATACAGACAGTGAACAGGAAGAAGGGGAAGTAACCCAAAGAAGAGATAAAGAATCTGTTTTAGGACCTCCATCATCAGTATCTGATTCATGTGATACAGAGCAAGCAAAAAGTTCTAAACAAAATATTGACTCTATGTTGGGACCAGCTTCTCCAGTTTCTGATATAAGTGATAAAGAACTAGGGGAAATAACTGAATCAAAGACTATTGAATCTGCATTTGGACCTACTTCCCCTGTGTCTGATTTGAGTGATAAAGAACAAGGTGAAGTTAGTGAAAATAAAAAAGTGGATTCTATGATTGGACCTGCTTCTCCAGTTTCTGATGAAAGTGATGGGGAACTGGAAGAAGGGGAAACTAAACTCTCTAAATATGATCTCAGTGGACCTGCTTCCCCTACTTCTGAAGGTGAATTGTCTGCCCCTTCTCCTGTGTCTGAAAATGAAAGTTTTCCCAGTGATAGAGAAAAGGGTCCAAAATCCCCTGATGGACCAGGGTCAGCATCAGAAGATGGAGAAAAGTCACAAAGAAAGGTTCCAAATGGCATTTCTTCATTCAATGACCGTCCAGCTCAGCGATTGGAGAAGGAATACAAAGACATATCCGACGATGATTCTTTTAGTGATGAAGAAAAACCACAGAAAGGAATTCTAGTCTCTGAAAAAAGTGCTAAAAGTAAACATAGTGAAAAAGTAAGGACTCATATTAGTATAGCTGATGATCATGGCGAATTGGATTACATGGATGAAGATGAGGATGAAGTTGGAAAAGATGAAAAAGACAAGTTTGATGACAGCAAAGATGGTGAAGAAAAGAAAGATCTCAATGAACGAGAGGATGTGAGTAAATTAAAGATACATCGAAATTGTACAAGAACAAAATATTGCCTTTTATAGAAATAAGATTATTGTATTAAAGGGAAATTTCGCGATTTTTTACTTATCATCTAATCATGTTCATCTTAACATAAAAAACACATTTGCAAAGTTTTAAATTTATATTCCTTCTAATAACGGAGAAAATCAAGTATTTGTAACTGTTTTAGTTGAATTCTCGAGTGGGTCGTGACGTATTAGCCCGATTTATTGAATTCTGGGAAAAAATAAAATCTGTTTAACTCTTATAGCTTATCGACAATATACGTAATTAAAAGCGCACAGCTGACGAATGGTCGAAGTTATTAACCACAATATAAGAATGAACGAAAGTGAATATGCATATATATACCGTTTTGTATTGATTGAATTAAACTCCTATAAAATTATCTCTAGTAAATGTTTTTGAATAAATTTGATTAATTATTGTTGAGATTTTTTTCATAAAATATTTATTGAACATTTTTACTGATATTGAACTGAAAATATTTCAATTCTATTTACCGTTATTGTTTTGATAATCATTTCAATGCAACTTATGTGTGAGCAGAGTGTGTATATTATTTTGTAAAGGTCACTGTATATTTCTCGGCTTGAGGTCAATTCGTTTACCTTGTAGCTATTTAGCCGCAGGTGTGAGTTCAAGCGTACACAGGTATAAATGTTGTTATTTGGAAAGGATAAACAGAAAGGATTAGAAAGAGTATATGCTGCCATGATGTTAATACACTTAGATTTAATACACGATGAGAATAAAGATACAATAATTAAATTGTGTAAATTAATTGAAAATAAAATTCTGATTCGTTATTCCGAAAGTGTATAAAAATAAAAGGAAACCATTTTTGATTACTTTCTTAGCGGCAATTGGCGTAAAGATTCAAATATGAAGCAAAAAATAGTAGTTTTAATCTTTAATAAAAACTAAATGCAATATTACCCAATTTGATAGGTAAACGGACAGAAAGTCACAGGACAAAAAGTCACAGGACATAAAGTCACAAATTTGATAGGACAAAAAGTCACAGAACAAAAAGTCACAAATAATTTGGTGACAATTGTTTGAATATATAAGAGAAATGTTTGGAAATATTTACTTTTTAATACATATATTCATATTAAAGTTTAGGAAATGTGTCATTATACTTGAAAAATCAAGATTTATTTAATTTTAATCAGGCAAAAGATACATTTCTTGACACCATGAAGCCATTTAAGTGCCAAACCACTTTGACATTTTGTTTATTTTAACAATTATTTTATCATCTTTGACATTTTTTTGATAAATTTTGTATACAAAGTTGGTTTATATACAATAGTTCAAGAAAAATACAAAAATATTTTTGTAGAAATAAGCGGTTTTTATTCAAAGAAAATAATCAGAAAAAATTAATTGTGACTTTTTGTCCTGTGACTTTTTGTCCGTGACTTTTTGTCTGTGACTTTTTATCCTGTGACTTTCTGTCCTACATTCATTTGATATACCATTGTACATCTGTTTGATATCATTGACTTTACCGGAATTTCTTAACTTGTATTCAAATCTGGCTGTGTTTAAATGCTAATAAAACTATTGCAATTTTAAAGTTTTTAATTGACAAAAAAATTCAACATACAACATGCATGATTTTTTTTTAGTTCTTTTTAACATTTTATTCTTACATAATTAAATTCATTTGACAATCATTTACACGAACTTTTTGTGAAAAGAATACCAATTATCTAAGCTAAGGCATTATTTCTTTTGAGGATTTTTGAGGATTTTTTTAAAAATTCTATGATAATATTTGTGCAATGTTGAACATGATAGCCGTCATTAATCCAAATAAGTAATACAGTAGTTGTAATAAAAGTTATATTTTAGTCATGCATAACTGATATTGACGAATTTATAATAGTTCGTTCATACATCGTTGTTCATGAAACAATCATTATTAGTATACATGTAAGTTTCCTGACGTATAAGAGCCATTGAGGATGAGCTCCAGAGAAATCAGACTAGTGGCGTTTCGTTCGTTTGTTTGTTGGGAAAGGAGAGGAAATGCAACCGCTTGTACAGATAAACGACAGAATTACCAAACAAGCATTTATATTCAACACAATCAGAAAGAGTTCCCATCGTTAGACGGGGAATATGAAGGCTTCCAAGAATGAACAAGTGACATGTCTAACTCTGAACAGTTAGAAAACAGACTATCGACATCGACCGCTTGTTCTTGATATTTGAAACTGTATGCATATATATACGTATACGTTTATGATATAGTGATGAGTTCTTGCGTCTGACAAAAACTAAATTCCTTCATGGTTATATCTTGCCATACGTTTATATTGGTTTGTAAGGTGATTACTCAAAATCGTTATTTGAAAATCCTGTTTGTGAGATGTAGATTCATTTCAATACAGAAATTTCGTCTATATATTTCACAAGTGTATAACACGGAGAAGCTCTGAAGGTTCATTACTCCCATTTTGTTTGGGTGTGAACCATCGATGTTTACAGCAATATCAAAGAATGAGGTGATGATGGTAGAAAGAACTATGGGCGTCATGTGGCAAATATTACATGCATATCGGACAATGAGTTGTCAATCTGTATGAAAAGATTTCCAATACAACCATATTATTGAGAAGGAATGTTTACATGCTATACTCTCGTACTAGTATTACAGGGTTCTTGTGGCGTTCACCTTAGACACACATCGTTTTAACGATGTTTAAAAAAAGACAGAACCAATTTAATGTCATATTTCCCTATTTTTTAAATATAACTAAAATTCTTTTATCTGACAAGAATACCCCTATTTAGCGAACAAGTAATTTATTCTTTTTTCTGTTATTGAATACCAAGAAAGAAAATAAATCCCGAAATTAATTTGAAATTTTGATACTCAAAAGTTTCCCAGCAAAATATTTCACATCCCCTGGGGATAATTAGTGTTCGTCCAGTGGAATATATAACAATTGTGATGACGAATTCCTTCCTTTGTTTGAGAACAATCTTATTGAAATATAAATCTGTGATTTTCCTAGGTCCACAGCTTCAATGAACCAAAGCAAAAGTTATACATCGACCTGTATTTAAATCAAATTGGTTCTCTTCTTCTTTTGGTATACAACTGTAGTCTATCGACATTCGATGATTACATACTGTTGGCATACGTGGACTAGTCTATTTACAACACTTTTACCCCTATTTATTCAAAATATATGTCTTTTCTTATGTTCAATGTATACACGTATATATTTTAAATTGCGCTATTGTTCCGTAACTTTCTATCCAGTCGTATAAACGAATCGTCGGCAAGTGCGTACATTTTTTTAAATCAATATTTCTGGTCTGTTCCAATCTGTCCTTCACTATTGACAATGACTATATATTACATTTTCCCAAATTCACCCTTGGAAAAAATATTTAAATAGATTTTAATTTCATCAAATCTTATTTTTTGGGTATTATTTATATTTTAATTTATGAATTATATTCTTTACACCAGAAATGTTATTTATAAACAAGCGTATGAGTTTAGTAATGACAAGTAAGACAGAGCTGTATATTATACATCAGATAGTTCAAAATGGAAAGTTATAAGTTATAAGTTATCAGCCGTGTACACTGATCAATACCTGCAGAAGTGAAACGATGCATGAACTTGCAAGCCCGACAGGAAATCGCTTGAATACCTGGACGTGTCACCTCACACCCCTCACAATACCTTTGGAAGTAATACCTTTAGCCATGCTGGTGATCAGATGAGGGAAGATCAAAATATATTTAAAAAAGTTTATTACTTTAAAGAATTATGAACAAATTAGATTTTCGAAAACAATTTTCACGGAACACTTAATTATGATTTCAACTTTGACTTTTCACCTAATTCCAATATCAACAGTTTAAAAACAACAGACCATGGTATTTTAAAAAAAGTAAGAATATTTTCCGTATCAAGTTAGTTAGTCGGATTAAACAACCGTACGATTGACAAGATATCGACACGCAATTACGACTACATCGGTTACTGTAGTTTTGTTTCTTTGTGGTTTATAGACATATCGTTTTTATTCATCGGGAAAGAAGACAAGATGGCGGATCTCGGAGAATTGATTCTCTAAATTTAAAATCGATGGTGATCGCTTATCTAGCGGAATAAAACTTTAATATCTATGAATTTGAGCATTTTTATACAGAATGAACATAATATCAATTTTTGATTTTTTTGCGAAGTTTCCCTTTAAGGTATATGCTTATTTGGAAGCATGCTTTACAAATAACTTTGAATCATAAATGAGATTTGAAAAATTACATGGTTTAACATTGATATTTAAAAAATGTTAGATTAACCTACATGTATGATTAAACTACT
Source organism: Mytilus edulis (assembly GCA_019925275.1). NCBI lineage: Eukaryota > Metazoa > Mollusca > Bivalvia > Mytilida > Mytilidae > Mytilus > Mytilus edulis. Next base: position 65,445,301 of record CM034352.1, read on the forward strand.
CATCAATCTGTAGATAAAAAATCAAAGGCAAATTGAATAAAATTCATTTAAAGACTATCTTACACAGATACATAATAGATTTACAACAGCACAAATGAAAATTGTCCTAGAAATTTTTCATTTAAGTATGTATGATGTAGTTGTTCAAGAGATATCTATTTTGTATGCAATTATAAACTTTAAATTATTAATTTACACACATATATCAAGTATATTATGTGTTGTATAAATATAGGAAGATGTGGTATGAGTGCCAATGAGACAACTCTTCATCCAAGTAACAATTTATAAAAATAAACGTAGTATTAGTATGTATTAAGATTTTATTAAAGTTTTTCATATATATATATTACAGGGAGAACATGATTCTGACAAGGATGATGGTGAAGTTGAAGATGTAAGTCTGAATTTGTTGTTGCAAATCATTATAATTACATTAGATGTATGTTTTATTATAATTCATTATTCTGATTGGCTAACTGCACATTACATGTTATTCCTTAAGAACAGGGTTGGCAAAGTATTACCCGGGTGGGAAAACCCGGGTTTTCCCGGGCTGGGCAATACTCCCAGAAATGGGGAATACTGGGCATTACTTGGCAATATGATTTTTTAAGCTTATTTTAATATAAAATAGTAAAGTCTTGGTGTAGTTTCATAGTATTACAGCTAAATATATACTTTATATACAGATAACCATTGACAGTCATTTCTAAAAGAATTAAAAATTCAATTTCATTCCCTTCTATGTAGCCTGAATACAAGATTTGCACATTTGAGGAAACCTTGTTAATTACCAAGCATTGTTTCAATAATCCATACTTTTTAAGAAAAAAAACTATTGCAATGTTAAAGTGAATTCAATGTTAATTTAAATGTTATACATTCATACATTTGTCATATTGCTAAATAAACACCCTATGGGGTCATGCGATTAACACTTATAAAATTGAAAGGGCTGATTATTGTTACATAAACAAATCTGCATTCTAATCAGAATAATTACTTACTAATTAGTGACAGTACATATAAACACTATTTAAATGTAATTTTTCTTACATGTAATTGTTAATTCTTAATAGGAGATATATTTATTTTAAAAAAAAAATGCTTTATGATTTACAGTTTTACCAATCCAGACAAACAAAAAAGGTTATATATATCTTAAATGTATAAAATTTGTGTTTGATCACTGAATCCTCTATAAAATTCAGACTAGTATTTTGTATTACCCATTAAAACCCAGTAAAACCCGGGTTTTCCCAGTATTTCCCACTGGGCTGGGCAATACTCATAAAACCCGGGTTTTTGCCAACCCTGCTTAAGAAATTGCATTACCCAATAAAACTTTTCATTCATGACAACACAAGGTCAGACAATAAAGTGCACAGGTATTTTAAATAAAAAATTGATAAAATTTGTGTTTTCATGATCCTAGATGAAAAATGTAATTATAAGTATTGTATGATTCTGTTTGAAACTTCATAGGGTTGTAAAAGTGTTGACCGTGCGCACATTTTTAAAATGAAGCGTGGAAACAAAATGTAATTCAGTCAACGCTTTTACACCCCAATGAAGTTACAAAAAAAAGCATTCAATTCACTAAGATACTATCCACCCACAACTTCATATATTTTGTTTTAAGTTTATTGAAAATGTGGACATTACATTCTTTTTGTAGTCAATTCTATAGTCAGCATCTTCAAATTGATTAATCTTGTATTCTTTAAATATGTCAGTTTGATAAGGTTTAAGTTTTTTCATGTTTTAACAGGATGATGATTGTGAAGAAGGAGAAATAAAAGAACCTGGTAGTCGAAAGCCATTTGTTAAACCTACATGCAGATTTTTTATGAGAGGACTGTGTACTTGGGGAAGTAATTGTAGATTTTTACACCCTGGTGTTAATGACAAAGGTAAATACCATGATTAAGATTGACAAACCATTAATCTTAGTATCTATAAATCCAGATTGCCATCTTGTTTTATAAGTCATTAAAATTTGAAGGAATCAAGAAAAAACTTAAGGTTTTATGCCCCAAATGTACGAGAAGGGGCATTAAGGAATACCCTGGTCTGTTTGTTCATAGTCCTGAAGTTGTTTTCCATTCTCTCACTTAAGTAGACTGAATTTAGTCAACCAAATGTTATGAAACTGGTACTCATTGCTTATTTTTACCACTAAACAATGGTCAGTTTGAATTTTGGTGGCATCACTTTCCCCTATCTTGAGTTATGACCCTTTATAAATGGAAACACTGCTCATCTGAAATTAAAAAAAATAGTACGTTGTCAAAAAGAGTAGAACACTTGTAAGATTTTGCAATGGTTATTACTTATCAGCATCAACTTGTGCAAAAAATTTCATATAACGTGTTGATTTTGAAATTTAAATTAGAAAAAGCCTTTGCTGAAAAGTAGATACATAATCAAGCAAATGTTCTGCAGTTGGACAATATTTCTGCTGCCAGATGTCAACACAGGTAAAAAAGATTGGCAACCATTAACCAGTTCATAATCCCTGGTACATTTTAAAAGTATGTACATTGTACTAAGTCAAAGAGGGGAAAAGGCAACATAATTTGACCCTGATGGACTCTATTAATGTTTACATAAAGTTTGTGTCTGTTTGCAAGAAAAAAAATATATGTATTTTTTATCTGATTATTGTTCTAATTATTGTTTGGACAATTGTATTTTAGGAAACTACAGACTGTTTGAAGATCCTGGAGGCAATTCAGGACCTCCACCATGGGAAGAGGTATAACTTATTATTGTGACATTTGCTATTACACAATCTAACACATGTTTGTTTTATACAATTTCTAGATCGCAGTTGAAAAACACAATCATTAGAATTAATTACAATGCTTCCCACATAATCTCTCATATTCACAAATGATTGTTTTTTTAGAGACAGCTTATGTCAGAAAAACTCAAATGAAACTGTCTCTCTTTCATTGATCATGTTATTGAAATTGAAAAAATGCTGACATTGATCAAATTCAACGAGCAGATTTTCACTAAGATAATTGCTTCAGCCCTGAACTTATGAATATTGTCTAGGTTCATTGATTTTCTCAATGTGTAGTCCATCTGCCGAATCAAGTTATATAAAAATTGAATATCAATGCTAATTTGAAAGAGTTCTCCTTATTTTGTATCAATATGAAGTTAGGAAGTGATATTGTCTTTCATCATTACAAAATTCATTAGATAAATTGGACTCAGTAGTTGATCTTTTCAGTGAAAATGTAAAATTTGTGCCATGTAAGAATGTAGTTCTATAAGTTTCAGTTAGTGTGATTCCGACCAACAAATTCCAAGATTGAATAATATGTCCAACTTGGTGAGAAGTTCTACCTTTTACCTTATTAACTTGATTGAGGAAAACTAAAACATTTGTTCATAATTTTGAATAAGATATCTTTTAGGAACCAACTGCACTATAAGAACAAAAAAAAGACTATAGTACACATGTTATATGTAATATTGATATTTTTGATTTGTAGATGGAAGAGGAAGACTTACCTCCACCACCTCCACCCCCTCCTAAAGCTGCTCCTGTAGAGTCTGCATGGGAGAGAGGATTACGACATGCCAAAGAGGTAAAGACTTCTATTTTCATTCAATATATCAAAAATTGCAGTATTGTCATTCACACATACATGCACATGATGCATATGAAAAATTGTACTTGAGTCATCTTTTAATGTTTTTTCATCTGTTTGTGCATTTATTTCAAATTAAAAAAAAATGAAAATGAGTTTAATTTTAAAAAGAAACAATTGTTTGAAATTTGATTTAATGATTTGTTAAAGAAACGTATAATCAGTAAGTTAGGTATCTATTTTTGCAGCTGAGGAAAAAAGCTCACAAGAGAAAAGAACAAGAACCTGACTTTGAAGAAAAGAAATTGAATTTGTCTGTGGATGAAGAGAGAGAATTCAATAAAGAGAATGATAGACAGAATCCATTTTATGAAGAGCAAGTGTAGGTTTTGTTTTTATTCTCACAAAAACATTAAAAATTGTTCTTATTCTGAAAATAATTCTAAAATTGAGAATTTAAATGGGGAATGTATCAAAGAGACAATAACCTGACCATAGAAAAAACAACAGCAGAAGGTCACCAACAGGTCTTCAATGTTCCCGCAAAATTCCCGCAGCTGGAGGCGTCCTTCAGCTGGCCCCTAAATTTTGCTATAAATATCTGTAGTTTTTACTTTGAGTCACATGCTTATAAACTTGATGTCTGCCTACAAAATTTGTTTTAACTTTAAAGCTAAGCAAAATATTTGTTTCACACTTCTTTATCCCTAAATCCATCAAAAGTAAATGCCAATCGACATTAAATGAATAACAAGTATTCTGTCGGTTTCATTTTCACCTAAATGTATTTCAGATATGATGACGAATATTATGATAAAGTGCCATTACATCGTACACCAGTGGAGCAGCCACCAAATATGTGGCATCCAGCACAGTATGAAAATTTTGAAGTCCGATGGAACAGGGAACCAGAATGGATGCCACCTCCTTATATACCTAGAGTGAGTTTTAACATATTAAGATACATTTCACCACTTGATAGAGTCAGTAGTCTCATATGTATGCCAATATGTTTGCAAGTATTGTAAATTCTAGAAACTATTGCGTGCATTTGTTATTGTCATTTTGGACTAAAATGCCATTTTGATTTTTGCCATATTGAGAAAAATCCTGGTGAATTCGTATATAAAATATATCAAAATCTAAGTTTAAATTATTGCAATTATAACGTTAACCCTGTCACATATTGCGCATTAATTTCTGAATTTACAGTATCAAATATTCCATTAAATTATAAACAGTTTGATCCATGATTCACCATACTAATGTTTTTCAACTGGCTAACAAAAACTGGCTACCATAAATGGCCAATAATAAAATCATGGTTGATAATAGAAACAAACAAACCCTAATTAATTTTGCTATAAATATCTTACAATTTTGGATTTGTTCTATTTTGCAGGAAAGAGAACATTTTGATTATCCTGCTCCTCGTCATTATTCACCGCCACATATTCATAGGTAAGACTTTGTTTTGTGTCAGGTATTGGGATATAGGAATTGACATAAAGTAAGCTGTAGTCCAGAGGTAGAATGGATTGCTATATTTTGTCTGATAATGTATGTATTTGCCAACCATTCACTTTAAATACTCCAATAAAAAAATAAAAAATTGGGAGTGTCATTAAAAGTAGGGTGTTCTCACCAGTGATTTTTGTCAGGTCTGGAGACAATTTTTATTTTAACATCAGGAGTGATCTTGAAATAAATATAAAAACTACTGGATTTAACAAGATGACAAGTGCTCTTATACAATAAAGTGTGTTTTAATTTTTTTTTATTAAATAAGCTGCATTCTTGTTTGATATTTGATGGTAATACATGCAGCACTTATAAAATAAAAAGAAACTAATGTCTTATGAATTACTGACGTATTTTTGTCTATGTTTAAAATTTTATGTTCACTTTCTTTTGCTTTTTGTAGATATGAAAAAAGAAGAGAAGTTGATCGACGGAAAGATTACCCTGAAGAAAGAGTCAATAATCAACCACAACAAACATTTAATAGACCCAGAGCTGCTGATCATTGGCAGGATCCATGGCAACGGTATTCATAATGTTTTGATAAAATTTTACCCATTTTTATGCCCCACCTACGATATTAAAGGGCATTATGTTTTCTGGTCTGTGGGTTCGTTTGTCTGTTCGTCCTTTCCTCCGTCTGTCCCACTTCAGGTTAAAGGTTTTGGTCAAGATAATTTTTGATAAAGTTGAACTCAAATCAACATGAAACTTAGTATACATGTTCCCTAAAAATTATGATCTTTCTGATTTAAATGTCAAGTTAGAGTTTTTACCCCAATTTTACAGTCCACTAAACATAGAAAATGATAGTGGGAATGGGGCATCCATGTACTATGGACACATTCTTGTATTTTTATGCCCCACCTAAGAATAGTTCGTGTCCAGTATCTGTGTTCTATGGACACATTCTTGTTTTATACTATATCATTTTTATACGACCGCAAATTTTGAAAAAATTTTCGTCGTATATTGCTATCACGTTGGCGTCTGCGTCGTCGTCGTCGTCGTCCGGCGTCCGAATACTTTTAGTTTTCGCACTCTAACTTTAGTAAAAGTGAATAGAAATCTATGAAATTTTAACACAAGGTTTATGACCATAAAAGGAAGGTTGGTATTGATTTTGGGAGTTTTGGTCCCAACATTTTAGGAATAAGGGGCCCAAAAGGGCCCAAATAAGCATTTTCTTGGTTTTCGCACCATAACTTTAGTTTAAGTTAATAGAAATCTATGAAATTTTGACACAAGGTTTATGACCACAAAACAAAGATTGGGATTGATTTTGGGAGTTTTGGTTTCAATAGTTTAGGAATAAGGGGCCAATAAAGGGCCCAAATAAGCATTTTTATACGACCGCAAATTTTGAAATTATTTTCGTCGTATATTGCTATCACGTTGGCGTCGGCGTCGTCGTCGTCGTCCGGCGTCCGAATACTTTTAGTTTTCGCACTCTAACTTTAGTAAAAGTGAATAGAAATCTATGAAATTTTAACACAAGGTTTATGACCATAAAAGGAAGGTTGGTATTGATTTTGGGAGTTTTGGTCCCAACATTTTAGGAATAAGGGGCCAAAAAGGGCCCAAATAAGCATTTTCTTGGTTTTCGCACCATAACTTTAGTTTAAGTTAATAGAAATCTATGAAATTTTGACACAAGGTTTATGACCACAAAAGAAAGATTGGGATTGATTTGGGAGTTTTGGTTTCAATAGTTTAGGAATAAGGGGCCAATAAAGGGCCCAAATAAGCATTTTTCTTGGTTTTTGCACAATAACCTTAGGTTAAGTAAATGGAAATCTATGAAATTTAAACACAATGTTTATGACCACAAAAGGAAGGTTGGTATTTATTTTGTGAGTTTAGGACCCAACAGATTAGGAATTAGGGGCCAAAAAGGGACCCAAATAAGCATTTTTCTTGGTTTTCGCACTATAATGTTAGTATAAGTAAATACAAATCTATGAAATTTAAACACAAGGCTTATGACCATAAAAGGAAGGTTGGTATTGATTTTGGGAGTTTTGGTCCCAACAGTTTAGGAAAAAGGGGCCCAAAGGGTCCAAAATTAAACTTTGTTTGATTTCATCAAAATTGAATAATTGGGGTTCTTTGATATGCCGAATCTAACTGTATATGTAGATTCTCAACTTTTGGTCCCGTTTTCAAATTGGTCTACATTAAGGTCCAAAGGGTCCAAAATTAAACTTAGTTTGATTTTGACAAAAAATGAATCGGTTGGGTTCTTTGATATGTTGAATCTAAAAATGTACTTAGATTCTTGATTATTGAAGTTTTTTTGGTCCAGTTTTCAAATTGGTCTACATTAAGGTCCAAAGGGTCCAAAATTAAACTTTGTTTGATTTCATCAAAAATTGAATCCTTGGGGTTCTTTGATATGCCAAATCTAACTGTGTTTGTAGATTCTTCATTTTTGGTCCTGTTTTCAAATTTCAAATTCTACATTAAAGTTCAAAGGGTCCAAAATTAAACTAAGTTTGATTTTAACAAAAATTGAATTCTTGGGCCTCTTTGATATGCTGAATCTAAACATGTACTTAGATTTTTGATTATGGGCCCAGTTTTCAAGTTGGTCCAAATCAGGATCTAAAATTATTATATTAAGTATTGTGCAATAGCAAGTCTTTTCAATTGCACAGTATTGTGCAATGGCAAGAAATATCTAATTGCACAATATTGTGAAATAGCAAATTTTTTTTTAATTAGAGTTATCTTTCTTTGTCCAGAATAGTAAGCAAGAAATATCCTATTTGTGCAATAGCAAGAATTTTTTTTAATTGGAGTTATCTTTCTTTGTCCAGAATCAACTTAAATCTTTGTTATATACAATATACAATGTATATACACTTTTTACTACCAACTGATAAATTTAAATAATCTTTACCATTCAGTGATAACAAGCAGTTTTTTTACATCTTAATATTTTATGATGTATTTAAATGAGTAGTTATTGTTGCAAACTCCATTAGAAATTTGAATTGATATCAGTTTTGAAAAAGGGAAACGGGGATGTGAAAAAAAAGGGGGGGGGTTAAATTTTTCTCATTTCAGATTTCATAAATAAAAAGAAAATTTCTTCAAACATTTTTTTGAGAGGATTAATATTCAACAGCATAGTGATTTGCTCAAAGGCAAAAAAAACCTTTTAAGTTCATTAGACCACATTCATTCTGTGTCAGAAACCTATGCTGTGTCAACTATTTAATTTTAGATTTAAAAAGTTTGAAGAAGAAATCTTTAATTGATTTGTAAAATCTTGGCATTTGTTTTGTGTAAAAAAAAACCCATGTAATGTCAAAAATTTGATCACAATCCAAATTCAGAGCTGTATCATGCTTGAATGTTTTGTCCATACTTGCCCCAACTGTTCAGGGTTCGACCTCTGCGGTCGTATAAAGCTGCGCCCTGCGGAGCACCTGGTTCTTGGTTTTTGCGCAATAACCTTAGGTTAAGTAAATGGAAATCTATGAAATTTAAACACAATGTTTATGACCACAAAGGAAGGTTGGTATTTATTTTGGGAGTTTAGGACCCAACAGATTAGGAATTAGGGGCCAAAAAGGGACCCAAATAAGCATTTTTCTTGGTTTTCGCACTATAATGTTAGTATAAGTAAATACAAATCTATGAAATTTAAACACAAGGCTTATGACCATAAAAGGAAGGTTGGTATTGATTTTGGGAGTTTTGGTCCCAACAGTTTAGGAAAAAGGGGCCCAAAGGGTCCAAAATTAAACTTTGTTTGATTTCATCAAAATTGAATAATTGGGGTTCTTTGATATGCCGAATCTAACTGTATATGTAGATTCTCAACTTTTGGTCCCGTTTTCAAATTGGTCTACATTAAGGTCCAAAGGGTCCAAAATTAAACTTAGTTTGATTTTGACAAAAAATGAATTGGTTGGGTTCTTTGATATGTTGAATCTAAAAATGTACTTAGATTCTTGATTATTGAAGTTTTTTTGGTCCAGTTTTCAAATTGGTCTACATTAAGGTCCAAAGGGTCCAAAATTAAACTTTGTTTGATTTCATCAAAAATTGAATCCTTGGGGTTCTTTGATATGCCAAATCTAACTGTGTATGTAGATTCTTCATTTTTGGTCCTGTTTTCAAATTTCAAATTCTACATTAAAGTCCAAAGGGTCCAAAATTAAACTAAGTTTGATTTTAACAAAAATTGAATTCTTGGGCCTCTTTGATATGCTGAATCTAAACATGTACTTAGATTTTTGATTATGGGCCCAGTTTTCAAGTTGGTCCAAATCAGGATCTAAAATTATTATATTAAGTATTGTGCAATAGCAAGTCTTTTCAATTGCACAGTATTGTGCAATGGCAAGAAATATCTAATTGCACAATATTGTGAAATAGCAAATTTTTTTTTAATTAGAGTTATCTTTCTTTGTCCAGAATAGTAAGCAGAAATATCCTATTTGTGCAATAGCAAGAATTTTTTTTAATTGGAGTTATCTTTCTTTGTCCAGAATCAACTTAAATCTTTGTTATATACAATATACAATGTATATACACTTTTTACTACCAACTGATAAATTTAAATAATCTTTACCATTCAGTGATAACAAGCAGTTTTTTTACATCTTAATATTTTATGATGTATTTAAATGAGTAGTTATTGTTGCAAACTCCATTAGAAATTTGAATTGATATCAGTTTTGAAAAAGGGAAACGGGGATGTGAAAAAAAAGGGGTGGGGGGTTAAATTTTTCTCATTTCAGATTTCATAAATAAAAAGAAAATTTCTTCAAACATTTTTTTGAGAGGATTAATATTCAACAGCATAGTGATTTGCTCAAAGGCAAAAAAAACCTTTTAAGTTCATTAGACCACATTCATTCTGTGTCAGAAACCTATGCTGTGTCAACTATTTAATTTTAGATTTAAAAAGTTTGAAGAAGAAATCTTTAATTGATTTGTAAAATCTTGGCATTTGTTTTGTGTAAAAAAAACCATGTAATGTCAAAAATTTGATCACAATCCAAATTCAGAGCTGTATCATGCTTGAATGTTTTGTCCATACTTGCCCCAACTGTTCAGGGTTCGACCTCTGCGGTCGTATAAAGCTGCGCCCTGCGGAGCACCTGGTTTACATTGAGATGGGTTGTTGATCATTATAACTTTGTGGATTGTTGGGAAAATATTAGATAAGAGACTTGGAGGTAAAAGACACAAAAGGGTTATTCACACTCACAAGTCTCAAAACAAACTGACAATGCCATAGAAATATATGATCAAAAGACAAACAGTACACAAAACACAGCCAAACTGAAAACTGATCAACATAAGCCCCACTTAAAACAAGGGGTGATATCAGGTGATCTGGAAGGGTAAATATTCTGCTCTACATGTGGCACCAGTTATGTTGATAATTGAAGGTACCACAAAAAATCCAATTGTATGATTGTGCAGGCCAGCTTTGTAACATGTCTGTCAGTGTACAGGACAGTGGCGGATCCAGAACTTTTCATAAGGGAAGGGAGGGGGAGGCAGCCTCCCCCTGAATCCACCTATGCAGAAAATCATACTTTTTGTCATGGTTTTGGAACAAGATAATTTGGGAATAAACCATTTATTTATTGTATTAAATGACAACAGTAAAAAAGATCTATTCTAACAAGACAAGTTGCAATGGTTTGTTTGACGGATATTCTTATTGATAATGTTGGTTGTTTTCATGAACTTGTACAGGTTTTACTGTATAAAGTTTTCATTAACTTTTTATACGACCGCAAATTTTGAAAAAATTTTCGTCGTATATTGCTATCACGTTGGCGTCTGCGTCGTCGTCGTCGTCCGGCGTCCGAATACTTTTAGTTTTCGCACTCTAACTTTAGTAAAAGTGAATAGAAATCTATGAAATTTTAACACAAGGTTTATGACCATAAAAGGAAGGTTGGTATTGATTTTGGGAGTTTTGGTCCCAACATTTTAGGAATAAGAGGCCAAAAAGGGCCCAAATAAGCATTTTCTTGGTTTTCGCACCATAACTTTAGTTTAAGTTAATAATAATCTATGAAATTTTGACACAAGGTTTATGACCACAAAAGAAAGATTGGGATTGATTTTGGGAGTTTTGGTTTCAATAGTTTAGGAATAAGGGGCCAATAAAGGGCCCAAATAAGCATTTTTCTTGGTTTTTGCACAATAACCTTAGGTTAAGTAAATGGAAATCTATGAAATTTAAACACAATGTTTATGACCACAAAAGGAAGGTTGGTATTTATTTTGGGAGTTTAGGACCCAACAGATTAGGAATTAGGGGCCAAAAAGGGACCCAAATAAGCATTTTTCTTGGTTTTCGCACTATAATGTTAGTATAAGTAAATACAAATCTATGAAATTTAAACACAAGGCTTATGACCATAAAAGGAAGGTTGGTATTGATTTTGGGAGTTTTGGTCCCAACAGTTTAGGAAAAAGGGGCCCAAAGGGTCCAAAATTAAACTTTGTTTGATTTCATCAAAATTGAATAATTGGGGTTCTTTGATATGCCGAATCTAACTGTATATGTAGATTCTCAACTTTTGGTCCCGTTTTCAAATTGGTCTACATTAAGGTCCAAAGGGTCCAAAATTAAACTTAGTTTGATTTTGACAAAAAATGAATCGGTTGGGTTCTTTGATATGTTGAATCTAAAAATGTACTTAGATTCTTGATTATTGAAGTTTTTTGGTCCAGTTTTCAAATTGGTCTACATTAAGGTCCAAAGGGTCCAAAATTAAACTTTGTTTGATTTCATCAAAAATTGAATCCTTGGGGTTCTTTGATATGCCAAATCTAACTGTGTATGTAGATTCTTCATTTTTGGTCCTGTTTTCAAATTTCAAATTCTACATTAAAGTCCAAAGGGTCCAAAATTAAACTAAGTTTGATTTTAACAAAAATTGAATTCTTGGGCCTCTTTGATATGCTGAATCTAAACATGTACTTAGATTTTTGATTATGGGCCCAGTTTTCAAGTTGGTCCAAATCAGGATCTAAAATTATTATATTAAGTATTGTGCAATAGCAAGTCTTTTCAATTGCACAGTATTGTGCAATGGCAAGAAATATCTAATTGCACAATATTGTGAAATAGCAAATTTTTTTTTAATTAGAGTTATCTTTCTTTGTCCAGAATAGTAAGCAAGAAATATCCTATTTGTGCAATAGCAAGAATTTTTTTTAATTGGAGTTATCTTTCTTTGTCCAGAATCAACTTAAATCTTTGTTATATACAATATAAAATGTATATACACTTTTTACTACCAACTGATAAATTTAAATAATCTTTACCATTCAGTGATAACAAGCAGTTTTTTTACATCTTAATATTTTATGATGTATTTAAATGAGTAGTTATTGTTGCAAACTCCATTAGAAATTTGAATTGATATCAGTTTTGAAAAAGGGAAACGGGGATGTGAAAAAAAAGGGGGGGGTTAAATTTTTCTCATTTCAGATTTCATAAATAAAAAGAAAATTTCTTCAAACATTTTTTTGAGAGGATTAATATTCAACAGCATAGTGATTTGCTCAAAGGCAAAAAAAACCTTTTAAGTTCATTAGACCACATTCATTCTGTGTCAGAAACCTATGCTGTGTCAACTATTTAATTTTAGATTTAAAAAGTTTGAAGAAGAAATCTTTAATTGATTTGTAAAATCTTGGCATTTGTTTTGTGTAAAAAAAAAACATGTAATGTCAAAAATTTGATCACAATCCAAATTCAGAGCTGTATCATGCTTGAATGTTTTGTCCATACTTGCCCCAACTGTTCAGGGTTCGACCTCTGCAGTCGTATAAAGCTGCGCCCTGCGGAGCACCTGGTTACCATTTCCTTCATAGCAATAGTTTTTGTGTGTTTAAAAGTCATTCTTATTTTTAAGTTGAAAAATCATCAATTGTAATTAAAAAAATGGGATATTAAGTTTAATAACAATGTCTGTGCTTTTCAATGTTATATTGTGTTTGGTTCTTATACTAGATAAGCTGAAAACTTATTTAATCATTCTGAGTCTTGATGAAAATAATGATACATATATATATAAATTAGGAAGGTTTTGCTGCATTTCATACTAATTAAATTGAAAACTTCATATTTTCTTTTTAGGTCAAAATCTCCCAAAAATAATAAAGGCAGAAGTTCACGAAGTCATTCCAGAGCTCGACGGAAGAATCGTCGATCACATAGTTATTCATCCTCATTTTCATCAAGGTATATTTAACTTTTCAAGAGAAAATAGAAAATCTGGAAGTTTATTGATATAGTATTTGGGAAAATATTAGTTAACAGACAATATTCTACTTCAGGTCTGTAACCAGACACCAAAGGTTGTACTGTAGAGGTGCATACTTACAGGCATCATCAGATAATTTATTTTACAATATTGTTTGGTTTTTTCAAGCTATTCAAACTTATCAAAACAATTACATTTTTTGTGTAATGTATATGAATCTTGTATCTGTTCTATAAAACATATCAGAGGTAATATTTAAAATTGGAGTTATCTTCCTTTATCTATAGTTTTAGTCCAGTCCTTCAAATGCTTATAAATACAATAAAATGGTTAATTTTAACTGGAAAACTAACACAATCATAATCTTTTAGTGTTCACAAGTATTTTGATTTTCTTTTTGAACAGTTCATTCTCAGGGTCTTCACGTTCTGGTTCACGGTCTTCATCATACAGTCGTTCATACAGTAGAAGTTCATCAGGCAGTCGTTCATCATCAGCTAGTTCAAAGTAAGTACACCATATTATTTTTTGTGATTTTTTTTTATTGTTGATAAATTATCAATCATGTGACATCCAAAAACACAAAATTTTCTCTGAAACTATAAAAGAGAACAACTCTATATTTGGTCAGTAACTTGACAGTAATGAGTTTTAACCTCTGTAACTTTGACTGGACTTGGAAATCCTTCATCACACTTCTCTTAATAACTACAAAACAGAATGACTCCATATTTGGTAAGCAGCTCAACAGGGATGAGTTGTTACATGTGTGTGTTTACAATTATGCAGACACCTACTGCCATTGAATTGATCAAGCCAAAGTCTGTCAGATACAAAGTCATCAAATTTATATGATTATACCAGTCTTTCACGAATTAAAAAAAAAGAAAATCTTATAGCTTATGCTTGATATTAAAAAAGGTTTAAAATCATAGTTATGAATCTCTTTTAAATTATAAATCTGCTGTGTATTTTAGACGTATGAGATTTCTCAGGTAAAAGATATTTTTGATCTTCAAATTGGAAGTTGGACTTTCCTTGCATGAAGTGTCCAAATATTATATACTATTTTTAGAATACAGACGTTTTTACACTTCCACCAACCTTGTGAATGCAGATTTTGCATGTTGGTATTGGGTATTCTTATATGTGGTTTGATGGGCTGCTTACATTATGCATTAGTCCTTACTGAGAACTAGGCAGAATTGTCAATGAAAATAGAAATAGTGTAAAAAAAGCTTTAATTTATTGGAGAAAAAGATCAGTATTTTAGGAATGGCAGTCAGGGTGAAGCTTTTATCACACTAATCATAGTAGACAAAACAAATATTTTTGATGATTGCCTATTACACAATCTGTTTGTAGGACTTCAATCTCATAATTTTAACTGAGAAGTTGTATGTACATGTATCTTATTCAGAAATTCAAGATCACCATCCAAGAGCCCAGTTAAAAGACGTAATGTTCCTAAGAAACCACCAAAGTCTGGGTATGAAAAATATAGTGTTGTATATATCTATCATATGACTGTAAAAAAAAATAACAGAAATATACTACCTATCCTTTGTCTGAAAATCTTTACATTTATTTTTAATAAATATATAACTTTTTGAGATAATACAGGGAGATTTTGAATACATGAGCATAGCAGATGGCAGTGTTAAATAATCAAACTATTCATACTTTGATGATACTGAAGAAAGTAGTAAACTTATTTCTTTAAATACTCTGGTGGCAGTATTAAAGCTTGCTTGCATGGAGGGAGATAGGTTTTTAGTAGAGCAAAATCAAACATTGATGTTGGTGATGTCAAACGATATGGCCTGGACCAGAAAACAGTATCTGATGGTTTTACTACTTCACTATGAAATACCCCTTTAAGGTTAACTGTATATTCAGCATTCAATTTATGTCATTATTATATCAAGTCTTTGATAACCAACAATAATTTTACATTTAATTTATGTGATTTCTAATTGTGCAGTTCACAACTAAAAAGTTTTTTTTATGAGAGATTCCATTTTTGCAATATTTATTATGTTCAATTTGCATTTACATTAATGTAGTGAATGCATACAATTATTTTTGGATGAGAATTTTTTTCCAATTAAACATGAAAAGTGAAATTGTCAATTTAAAATCTCACAAAGAAAAGGGTTTGAAAAATTTATTAATGAATGTATTTTCACAGTTCATTTTGATGCACATATTTGTAGGTTATGTGTCATTGCAGAAAGTTGAATGATTTCCTTATTTTATCCCAATCAAAACAGAAAGTCTTGACACCTTAAACAATTATAAGGTCAACGAGGGTAAATATAAATGAGTCTTAGAATGTGATATTGGTATATTCTTCACCTTCTTTTTTTAAGCTTATATTCAGAACAAGTTATAAATCTTAAATGACCTTGTGGATGAAACGTGTTAAAAGAAAATTGATTAGAAGTATGGTTTTTATTTTCAGACCAGATGCTACTAAAACTGCTGGTCAGAAATCAAAAGCACCGAAGAGTCCAACAAAAAGACGATCCAGTGCACAGGCAACGTCGCCTAAGAAACAACCCTCAGGAGCTGGTCCTCCTTTACAACCTTTACCCCCAGGAGGACGGGGGAGAGGCCGAGACAGAAATGTTCCTAAACCTGCAGGGTAAATACATTAGTTTTGTTCGAACAATCAATAATGTTGTCACTTTTCTTGGGTCTGTTCCATTTAAACATGCATTATGCCAAGGGAAGGCACTGTTCACTTTAAAAAATGAGTTTACCCTCCTTGGATAGAAATTAGGAAATTTCCTCACATTTTGTCCCCAGTGCAACACATTGAAGTGGACTTCGAAATACTGGGTGTTCGTCAGGTTTTAATAGCACTCTCACATGTATAATTCATGCCAGATTTTTATAAAATCTTTTAGTGTAGGTTTATATCAGCAATGTTTCGGATGATTTATAAAATCAGTGTTGATGAACGATTTTTGAAAGAGAAATCCCACTAGAAACATTATTTATATCAAAAATTTGATTGTTAGAGCGCTCACATGTACAATTCTTGCCATATTTGTATGAAACTTTTATTGATGCTTAGTATATCAGCATTGTATTGTAGTTTGTAGGTAGTAAAGTTAATTGTTATAAAAAATGATAATGATAGTGTTTAAAACAATTGTCAGCTAATAAAGTTGAGGCCAGTGATACCATTGATGATGAGGCAGTTCCCTGTCATCCCCCCAACCCACACACACCCACAATAGATTAAAAAGTCCATAATAGCATAAATGCAGTACAATAGATTGGACTTTTTCAAAAAAGTTCTCTTAGCTAATCAGTTAACAGGGAAAGTTTTATGACACTGGACATCAGAAACATACTTTTTTACTTATTCAGGAGAGGAAAAGGTAGAAAAAGAAGTTCAAGTGGAAGCAGTTACTCAAGAAGTCACTCATCAGGGTCATCTTCATCCCGATCATCTAGTGCTAGTAGTATATCATCGGGTAGTAGTCATTCAACAAGTACCTCAAGTGGTAGTGCTGACTCAGAACATTTATACAGAGGAGTTGGAGGTCGTGGCAGTTCTCCATCACCTTCTCCCAAGAAAAAACGTAAGTAAATAGGAAGAATAATTGCTCATAGCTGAGTGTGTAGTTGAGTAACTACAAGCAGATTTATAATGGTATGCTACTCAATTCTGTTCCTTTCAATTGGATACTTTTGAAATTTTGATTTAGAAATTTAATGGAAATTGCTTAGTAAATAATTTTGCTTAAGGATACTTATGAAAAAGTTAAAAATAAAAAACAGAAAATAATGTTTGAGTTATTGCCCTTGGACACATAAGATGTGTGCATTCATATTATTTAGATAGTGCTTGCTGTTGGTTTATCTGTTACTAGTAATCAGAAATGGCATGATTACTGATTACAAAGGATTACACTGCAAAATGTAACCAATTACAGCTGATAACAATTACTGATTACAATTACCCAATGCCTGTTAGATACTTGTAACAATGAATGTGTAACTGATACAGTTATTAAAAGATTTTGTTGTAACTGTGAAGCTCAATCTGGATTTGACCTATTAAAAAATTGAAAAGATATTAAAAGCCATATTTCTCAGAACTTACATTTGAGCAATGTTAGTTCTAAAACCTGGAATTTATTGAAATAAAAATAGAAATTATGACTTGTAAAATAAATGGTTAACACTTGTACGATATATAGTTGTAAAATCTCAAAATCAAATTAGGCTGCTATGAATTATTTCTTATTTTTTTATGCAATTTCAGCCATTAAAAAGAAAAAAGCTGCACCTGGTGGCAACAAAAATAAATCACAAAGAGTGTCAAGACAAAGTAGTCGTGGAGATGGTAAAGGTCCTCAAGGTCCTGGATTAACCAGCAAGGCAAAGGATATGTTAAAGGTCACAGGTCAAAAGCCAAATATTAAACTTACACTTCTAGGCAACAAAAAGGTGAGATATAAACAAAAAGGCTGTTGACAGCAAATATTTTCACGTGAATAGTTGAGGTTCACAAGAGTTACTCATTATAATACTTTTGTGATTACCTAAAATTTGCATTAAAAAAGAAGATTTCTGTTGGAATGTTTAAATATTTGATAAGAAATCAGTACTACTTTCCACATGTTAACTATTTTAATTAGGGAAATATATTAATTATGTGATGATTGTTTGGTGATTTTATGAAGTGATTCCAGAGATTTATTTTCTAATTTGATGGGAGAGAATGAACTATATATTCCTTAAGAAAAAAACAGAAACATATATAAAAAGAAAATATGAAGTCTTTATTAAGGATCATTTGTGGTTACTCCTGATTTTTTACTGAAATTTTGATAGAATATTACTAATGCTTTGAAGAAGAAAAAAAATTATGGTACAATGTATTCTGGTATAGCTTTTATTATTTGAAAAATATTAATTATTTTGATTTTGTGTATAGGCTAGTGATAAACCATCAGAGTCTGGTCCAACAGGGAAGAAACGTCCAGCAGATTCTAAAGCAGGACCTCCCGCCAAAAGACAAGCAGTCAACAAACCTCCTCCTGAACCGGTTCAAAGTAAGGTTACTCCCATTTATCTCCATTTTAGTAACAAATCTTTTTTTAAGATTTTCAGCTTTGAACTGACCTTTTTAATTACATAAAAAAAAGTTTTTTCCAATTTAAATCAGAATTAAACCATAACAAATAGTAAGATGTTTTTAATTTCTATCACTATTTAGTAGATTCGTGTAAATTCCCATTTTTCTTTAGGATAATTTTATATTGTACTGTGACATATTTACTGCTAGATGTTGATTATCTATTAAAAGCTTAATAACAATTGCTATTTTTTCACAGATGTTGCTCCAAAACCTGTTAAAGTTAAACAAGACAAGCAGAAATCACCTGTTGTTGCCAGTAAACCAGTGCCGGCACCCATTCCTAAGGCAGCTCCTCCAAAGCCAGCAGTATCTCCAACAAAGGCACCAGTAAAACCACCACTTGCACAGGCTGCTGCTCCAAAGGAGAAAAAGAGCACACTTAATCGACGAGAGGAATTGTTAAAACAATTGAAAGCTGTAGAAGATGCTATAGCCAGAAAACGCTCAAAGATGCAATAGTCATGTATTTTTAATTTAGTATTATTTAATTTTGTAGCTTTATGTAAAAAAATTATGCGATTAAATTAAGTGCATTTAATTATTATTTTATTGTGTTCTGAAAGGTATGAGAGTAAACTTGTAGAGATTTTTTAATATGATGAATGTATTAAATGGTAAACTCTATATTGATCATGGAAATTTTTGAATGATTTAAAAAAACATATTTTTACATTACAGTACAAAACATAAGGTTTTATAAAACATGTATCATCAAATAGTTCAACTCATAAACAAATTTGAAGCATTTTGAACCATTTATCTTTTATATTATGGGCTAATTTATAATACAAAGTTTCCAGTTTTCATTCGTATAACAAGGGGATGGGGTGGGTCAAATGTAATTCAGATTTTAGAAAATGGAGCAGACACATTTAGAGGAAGTTGATTTCTTTTAAGATATTTTGTTTTTGATGTATTTAGTGCTTTTGAATGATATGAAAGAGATACTTCAGTATGTAAATATTTTTTCACTATCATGTGATAAAAAGATTTTTATCTTGTAAATATGTACAGCCAAATAAGGAGTGATTTGTAATATTATACATGTATGAAGAGATGAATGAAGTACTACCTATAATTTTTTACCTGGTTCTAAAAAATGCAGTCACTGCAGTGTTACAATTATCTATGGTTGATGACTGCATTAAGAGTTAGTTAAACACAATTAGCTTGATGTATTTGTACTTTAGATATGTAAGAAACATGCAAATTTTGAAACGTATTAGACACATTCAAAGGCTATATGTATTTTTTGCCCTCTTGTTTATGTTGAGTAGCTTTCTCATTTACATATTCCCCTCATCTTCTTCTATTTATAAGTATAATTCATAGGTTTTTTTATGCAATAGTATGTATTGGACATTAGCAAATATTTAAAATCTGATTAAATTATTTTTTTAAATATTTCTCTACTGCAAGTATCTGAGTTATCTCCCTTTAGTTAAATGTTTACAGAAAGTTCTACAGAATCAATATCTCATATCAGTGCATATTATTTTAAACATCAGCAATGAAGTAAAAGGTAAAATTGACTGTTTTATCTAAATTAAAATAGGCGCAATTTCACTGTTAACAAAAAATGTACAGAAAACAAATGAAATCATCTCAATAAAGGCCGTAGGAACTGTTAGTATTTGCACTGCCTAAAACGCTATTGAAAAATACCTTATCCTTGCATAGATTTAACTATTATATTAAAAAAATATACAATAAGAATATGCAGATTAAATCCTTCTCATGGTGTTTCTAAGGTGGGTTACCTAAAATGAATCAAAGTTTATATTGGTAACATTTTAAATTGTGTGATGTACTGCGATGAAAAGATATAAAGTTGTTTATGTTTTCATATTGATCATTTATTATTTTTCATTTCTGAAATCTAAAACATCTTCATTACATAAAAACAATATTGGACAGGCTCTATTTATGTCATCTAAAAAAATATTCAATGTTGCATAACAGAAGTTCTTTTAGGTTCATTTAGATTCTGTGATTTTAATCTTTCACATTTCATGTATTACATTTAAATATAGGAAAAAGGGGGGTATTTTTCAGCTTAATATATCCATCAGAAAATTTCTCAGTTTAAAAAATAAATAATTAGAAAATCTTGATATGCTTGATATGGAATATTGTGCTTAAATTGCATGCCATTATTGTTTTCTTCTTTTTAAAGATATTAAAAAAAAAGACTGGGTTCTTATTTCTAAGTGACTGACAGAAAAATCCCAACCAGATATTAAGATTAATCAGCTGCTGTTGGTTCTACTTTTATCTTTTAGTGCATGTACATTAAGTCTTAAACATTAATAAATAACAAAATACAATACTTTAACTTAGTGTAAACCGTGCAGTATACAGTGGTGTTCAATAGTGACTTGTAAGCAGAAACCATTTTTATTGTACATTAAAATCTTTAAAATTGAATTGTTTTGTAATATGATTGCAAGAGTACAATATAAGAAATTGTATGTTGTAGTCAAAATTAATGAATGATTGTAAAACAATAAATTATCAGAATATAAATTTGTCTTGTTGTTTCTGTATTTTTTTGCCCTGAAAAAAAACAAGGAGAATGCAAGACATAGGTATTACTAAACGCAATGATGGCCTTAACTATTTTAATAAGGCTTTATATTTTAGAAGGTAGAAAACTGTGATGTAACCTTGTATGCAGATGCCTTTTGTTAAGAAGTTTCAGTCTGTTGTCCTTGTCTTCATTTCCATGGTAATTGGTTCAAAGTTTGCTAAAAGAATTCTATTTTTTTCAGCTAAGAAATCTTAGAAGCATGGAAATGAGGTAAAGGTTTACTATATTCTTGTATGTGTGATCTTTGATAGGGTTTTCATGGATCAGTGATCAAGCTTAAGTTTTATGTGTTCAAATATACAAACAAAAAGTCAACTTCATTTGTTGTATGGAATGATTGCAAGGTGTACATGTCTGGCTGATTTCTTCTGACCTTGTCTGCTTGTCATCATTTTTATGGTTCATTGGTCAATGTTTAATTTAGTGATTAATCTGTTTCTTAGAAACTATAAGCAATAGATCAACTGTATTTTGGTGTATGCGCTGATTGTAAGGTGCACATGTCTGTCTTACAGGTTTTATCTCACCTTGACCTATTATTATGGTACATTCAACATTTTTTTTGTGTTTTTTTCTATTTTGAAAACACTAGGGCCACTATATTTGGTGTATGGATTGATTTGTAGTGCTATGTCATTCTGGTTCATTGGTCAATGTGAAGTTTTGGTGATTTTGTCTCTCTGTCAGACGTTAGAAGCAATAGACCAGCTGTTCAAGTGTTTGAAATAATTGTTAGGAATACATCTAGTATGTCTGGTAGGATTCATCTGACACTTTTTTATATAACCTGCAAAATTTTCTTTGTGTTAATATAATGATTTGATGTTGTTGTGGGTCTCGTTGTCTGAAGACACCTTTGGTTTCTGAACAATAACTTTAAGTTGAATGGATCTCTAAGAAATTTTACAAGAAGGTTCAATACCACAAAAGGAAGGTTGGGGGTAATATGGAACTTCATGTTACAGTTTAGGAATTAGGGACCAAAAACAAAGTATTTTCCTAGTTTCCCGATAATAATTTAGGTGTTAGTGTATGGATCCCTCTGAAATTGTAACACAATTTTCCATATCACAAAGGGCAGGCTGGGATTGAGTTTTGGGGTACTTGCCCCAAACATGCAGAAATTAGGTGCCAAAAACAAGCATTTTTCTAATTACCAGACAATAATTTGTGTTTAAGTGTGTGGATCTCCCTAAAATTGTGCTACAAGGTTCCATACCACAAAGGGAAGGCTGGGATTGAGTTTGGGGTAATTCAACTAAAGTGGGGGTCATATTTTTTTTATTTTTGAAGATTTAAGGTGGTACCCAACACATTCCCTAAAATTAATTTGGCTCGTTTAATTTTCATAAAATTTTGACAATGTATTTACTTTGACCCTTTAACAAAAAAATCAAAATTTCAAAAATTTTGAACCAACCGTTCTGCCAGAAAAATTACACTGGTTATATAGCAATTTGACAAACACCAATTTTGATCATTGAGGAACTTAATATTCCCTTTAAAACACAACATAATTAAAACGTTTCGCTGACTTTACACAGTTATTTCCCTGTAGTGTTAGGTACTGACTTAACCATATTTATTTTGTGTAGGAAACCTATATTATGTCAAGTTATCACGATCACAATTCAAAGCTTGAGTATTGTGTCCAAACTTGAGCAAACTGTTCAGGGTTCATCCTCTGCAGTTATATCTGGCTGCACTCGGCTACATATTTTATTTAAAATTTTAACTGTTTATGGAGATTTGAATTTGGTTGATTCAATTTCTGTTCTTTGTAAATAAAGCTGTTTTGAATTTCCTGTATATTGGATTAACAAAAAATGTCATCTTGATTAAGGACAGTCATTTTGAAGTATATCCTCATGATTAATATTTTGCCATATTTAAAAAGAAAGAACTTAATGACTGCAGCACCATTTTTATACGACCGCAAAATTGAAAAAATTTTGGTCGTATATTGGTATGACGTTGGTGTCGTCAGCGTCGTTGACGTCATCAGAAGACATTTGGTTTTCGCACTTTAACTTTAGTATAAGAAAAAAGAAATCTATGAAATTTAAACACAAGGTTTATGACTACAAAAGGAAGGTTGGATTGATATTGGGAGTTTTGGTCCCAACAGTTTAGGAATTAGGGGCCAAAATAAGCATTTTTCTTGGTTTTCGCACAATAACTTAAGTATAAGTAATCAGAAATCTATGAAATTTTAACATTAGTTTATGACCTCAAAAGGAAGGTTGGGATTGATTTTGGGAGTTTTGGTCCCAACAGTTTAGGAATTAGGGGCCAAAAAAAGGTCCCAAATAAGCATTTTTCTTGGTTTTTGCACAATAACTTTAGTATAAGTAAATAGAAATCTATGAAATTTTAATACCAGGTTTATGACCACAAAAGGAAGGTTGGGATTGATTTTGGGATTTTGGTCCCAACAGTTTAGGAATTAGGGGTCAAAAGGGTCCAACATTAAACTTTGTTTGATTTCATAAAATAATAATTATTGGGGTTCTTTGATCTGCCAAATCTAACTGTGTATGTAGATTCTTAATTTTTGCTCCTGTTTTCAAATTGGTATACATAAAGGTCCAAAGGGTCCAAAATTAAAGTTAGTTTGATTTTAACAAAAATTTAATTGTAGGGGTTCTTCAATATGCTGAATCTAACCATGTATTTAGATTTTTAATATTTGGGCCTGGTTATCAAATTGGTCCACATTAAGGTCTTAAGGGTCTAAAATTGAACATTATTTGATTTCATCAATAATTGAATTTTTGGGGTCCTATGATACATGTATGCTGAATCTAACCATGTATTTAGATTTTGGGAATCGGACCACAATAGGTTAATGACCAATTTAATTTTTTTTAGTTTTTAAGTTTTAAGTTCTTCGACCACATTCATTCTGTGTCAGAAACCTATTTTGTGTCAACTATTTAATCACAATCCAAATTCAGAGCTGTATCAAGCTTAAATGTTGTGTTCATACTTGCCCCAACTGTTCAGGGTTCGACCTCTGCGGTTGTATAAAGCTGTGCTCTGCGGAGCATCTGGTTTGGGCATATGATAGTTTACCTATCATATGCCCAAAAATTGGTGCTGCAGTCGTTCAGTTAATACAAGGGTCTGGAATCGGTGTCAATTTTTTTTAAACTAACTGAGGGAACAAAATATCAGTTGATAATCAAAATGTTTACTGGTCAACTTGAAAAATGTGTGTGTGGTCTTGGCCAGTCACAAATCAGAAAAAAAATTATACGAAAAAATTCAAATGTTCACCATTAGCTCACCCCATTTTGCATCCAAGGATGATAATCTGAAAGTTCTATTTGATAGTTATGCCTTGACAGATGACTTGAAAAAGATGGAGAGGAGACCCACATATAACCTCTGGATGTTGGCAATCCTCTTTAAATAAATAAAGAATTAAGTTTAATTAAGATTGAAAAAAGACTTTCTGGATAAAAAATTAAATGTTGGAGGGCACAAAGGGAAGGTTTTTTAAGACGATCCTTTGTCATCTGATGTATGGTTGTTAGTCTATATATGTTTGCAAAATCATCAGAACAGTTGATTTTAGGGGGTAGCAGTGGCGGATCCAGAATTTTTCATAAGTGGGGGCCCACTGACTAACCTAAGAGGGGGCCCGCTCCTGGGTGAGTCACCCTTCAGTGATTCCCTATAAAAGCAACCAATATTTTTCCCAAATTTTTTAAAATAAGATTGAGAATAATTGAGGTACTTGGCCTAATATTTATTACAGTTTACTGTACTATAGATACAGAAAATCATACAGGCCAATATCCCTAGCATATTTATAGGTAGGGGATAAAGGGCAAATTTCTTTTAATTTATTGTGGAATATTTTAATGGGTCAATATTTTCACAAAGGAACACCAGGGGTGGGAGAGTTAATTTAATACTGGTCCAATATATCTTTTAAATAAAATGCTCAATAAAATTAGGTCATCTAAAATCACAAGTTGAAAAAAAAGCTCAATAAAATAATGTAAATCAAAAATCACAAGTTGAAAAAAAACTTTGACCAAAGAATAAATGACCATATTAACAATTCAAAAGATTTCCAAGCTTCACACAAAAGGTGTAGCTTGTTTGAGTCTTGTGGGTTTCCAGTCAAGAAATGTTTTGTTCTTGTCTACCACTCAGGAGATGTCTGATTTGCCTAAGGAAATAGAACATGTCAACACTGAGCTCTAGCTACAAAATAATTTTGCATATCATATTAAATTTTTAATTAAAACATAATATACTTGATTCTTGAGGATTTCCTATAGTGACTTACTAAGAAGCTTATTTTCTTCTTTAAATGTATTTTGCCACTTCCTTTAAATAAACTGCATAATATATATAAGAAAGTCTGAAGAATAGAAACAGGGAAATTTTCTTTGGTACAGTTAATCCACTTCCTTCTCTGATCTTGAAACTTAACACTATTAAATTGGTTTCCTCTGGTTATCATGGAACAATATCAGTTCCATCACAAAAATCTTGTTAATTTCCTGGTCTCCACTTGAAAATTATTTTTTAATGCGTCTGCAATTTCGTTTATCTTACATTTATATATATGTTTCAATGCAAATTTGAACAATTGTGTTGATATTCAAAATAATAATTGCATAATTATAAGGGAAGTAAAAGTCGTATACCAAGAATGTCCTTTTCATTTGTTTTATGAACATTTTGTGAAGTATGAAGCAAAATGATAATGCAACAAATTATATTTGAAATAAGTTCAGTATTTTTTGTGATTTTACTTTTTATATTTGAAATAACAGTTTCACACAATGTATGCATGGACTTACATACAACGCTAACACCTCTCCTTTCATTGCTAAAACAAAATTATTTGAATCATTTATTTCCCAGCAAACTGTTTTTAATACTTATCCTCGAAATATAAGCATTATGTTCCCCCCAGTAATTACTCAACTGTAATGGAAATGATTCGGTGATTGCTGTTTGAGTTTGTCAGTCCTTTGTGGAAAGAGCAGAGCACCTTTCTGTTATATTTTCAGCAACTGAACGGATGTCAAAATACATGAAAAAACACCTATATGTATCTATTCAAAGACAAAAAGAAATGGTTTTGTCATTATATTCCTGAAATTAAATAATGTTTAAGATTAAACCAGGTTTTATGATGCTTGGAACCTCCTACTTACATAATAGGCACAACGCATGCTATGATTCCGTGGGTATACCACGAATTTAAATGTTCATTAAAGTATGAATTGAATTTGTACAACTGCTATGATGGAATTTTAATCAGTTTCTCCTTATTTTTCCAAAGATTGCACCTTCGCACTTCTTTGAAACATTTAAACAGACGGTACAACTATTTTATGTACTATCAGAGACATATAATTGTATTATATGTCTCTGGTACTAGTAATCAATTTCTTCAGTTTTCAACCCATTTATTTAAAGCTTCATAGATTGATTGCATATATACTGTACTAGTATATTGAACTGGTCACTTGACAATGAGGAACATATCCAAACCAGAAACCAAACCAAGTAGTTGTAAGCATCTACAGTTCAACGTAAACCCTGCTACAATATTGATAAAGTTTAAAAAAAAGTCTTATTGCGAGATAAAATTGTTCCGACGAGACAAACAGTAAAACACTATAGGAACGAGTAAACCTGGTTTATTTACAAAACAATAAACAGACATGACAGACAGACAGCGAACAAAGACCACCACTGAATTAAAACAGGCGGATACTAGTAGTTAAGTCATGCAGAATGCGGCAATGTAGTATTTTTGGGCCCCTTATAGCTGAGCTGCTATGTGTGAGCCAAGACTCAGTATTGAAGGCCGTACTTTGACCTATAATTGTAACTTTTTATTCTGCGACATGGATGAAGCTTTCTCATTGGCAGTCGTACCACATCTTCTTATTTATAGAATGTTGCCTAAACAGTGAAACATGCTTGCGAGCGTTCAATCCTTTCCTAGCCTGATACAGTGGTGTAACAGCAATACATAATAACAAACTATAAAAATCCAATTGGAGATGGCTTGACTCGTCAATGATCGACACAAAGCAGATACAAATTTACAAAAAGACTAGACTCAAAGTTCCGGTCTAAAGATGCTACAAGTACTGAATGCTAGTTTAAAGCGAATAACAACTAATGTCACTAATAGAAAAAAAACATGTTTACCAGACTTAAAAAAAATAATAAGTGCATATCAAATGGTACCATCTTTCAATATCAAACGAGGATAAGAAAAGAGGGCGTTATCCAGAAGACAAAAATAGTTATGTGTACATGACTTTTTCCATAATAAACTGTCAAATCAAATTTTATTCAACAAAACAAAAAACAATAAGTTAAGAAGACTAAATGTCCAGTCAACACGAATAATAATATATCCTGAAAGCGATATTAGCTACTAGATATATTTAATATTCGTTTAAAGAAAACTGAATAGGGAAAGACGAACCATCGCTTTTAGCATCCAGTTTGAGTCAATTTTGTTTAAATAAGCTAAGAAACATCGATGACGAACAATTCACTTACAAGAGAAATATTCGACCTCATTTAATCTGTATTCATGTGACCTTCAATCTAACCCGTATAGATAGATATGGCTAACGCATAAACTAAGCGTGTTAAGCTAGCATAAGGAAAAGCATATGTCAACATTGAAAGTGAAACATGGATAAACAATTTGGTTGACTAGTTCGATTCACAAAATCTTCTTCTTATACCACTAAAAACGATCACGATTAATGTAATTTTAACCTATAATATGAAACCAAGCAGACATAGAAAAATCCAATTGCATGCACGTATTTGCTATCTATTTATATATATATTAGGTTTATATCGGATTTTATTACCGTCGTCGGTAGTTTTTGAGCCTACCTCTATGGTCGTTTAGACTGAATGTTTTATACAAGTAGCATGCGATAGGTTATATTAGATGCTGTTGACTTGTTTATGTGAGCACAACAGTAGTTTTAGAAGCAACTGATTTTTTTTGTGAGACAGGTACAACATGCCCTTTAATAAGGTTCGTGTATTATTTTTCATCACTTCTATGTTGCAAACAATTTTTTTGAATTTTCTTTCAAAAACACACTTGGCCACTTTTACAAAAATTCTTAAAAAATTGATAAATTCAACATCACTTACCGTTATCTTGATGACATTTTTTTCGTTAAATAATCATGAATTTTCTCAATATATAATATTTTTCGTTCCCTATTGTTAATTTTCCATTTTTAGATGGTGATGTTCCTTTGGCACCATCTTACGGTGTTTGTATTTCACAGTTCGTTCGCTATGCCCGTGTATATTGTGACGTTTTTGATTTTAACGAACGCAATCTATGTATTACTTAAGAAATAATTCATGGGGGCTTGAATATATCGTGATTTTACCACGGGTTGGCCCTTTATGACAAATATTTTACCCCAGAGCGATAGCGAGGGGTAAAATATCGGCATAAAGGGACAACCCGTGGTAAAATCTAGATATATTCAAGCCCCCATGAATTATTTCGATTCTGATAGGACACATACGGCATTTTTTTTGGATCGAAGCGCTCTAGGTGTAGGCAAATATTTGCCGTTCCCATAAATAAACGCACTAATAAACTAGCGTAAAAGAACGGAGCAAACTGCATTAGTGACATGCTTAAACTATTTAAAATAATGTATTTAGACAGTTTTGGATGAATTTGAATGATAATTTATTTATATGTCTTATATGATGTACAATAAAGGGCTTTTGCCACATTTTAGCATCATTTGTGTATGTTTCCTTGTGATGATTTTCGGATTCACAAGCGTGTATTTTCCCGTAAAATGCTTACATTCTAACGTCATTGTTCTATGACGTCGGGTATCTCATTCATAAAAAAGCATATGACGTGGGAGTACAATCGGAACAGCACTGGCAATATATTCATATTTTACCACGGGTGTGTACTCAAAGCGTTTGAAGGACGTCATGTTAGAATGGTAAATTATTAAGTTACCATAAATTACTTAAAACCTTTACGAAATTTTTCTATAGATATAAAGATTTGGTTTTGAAGTTTGGTTGTACCTGTAGAAAACTTATTTTAAACGGGATAGCACATCCTCATTTTTACGGAAATGTTGTTAAGCGTGCCCGGAAATTTAGAAATGATCCTTGTAAACTTATCGCTCCTTTTCTTAAAGGTTACCAATTCAACACTGTTATAAGTTCATTGAATATTGTTTTTATTGGTATACATATTGATTTTACTATCAGTAAATTAAAAGCAAACTAAATATTACTAGTATGTTATATACATACACATTCATGGATCTACAATCTGTCGATATCTGCAACTTGGCATTGCACAAGGTCATGTATTTCTCTGACTGTTTATGACGTCTTTAACTAAATCCATTGGATGTTGGATGTGTACGGATTGATAGTTTAGTCTTTATATGCATATTTTTTTTATTAGTTTTTAATGACTTTGAACTAGCTGTTAGATAACTGCGAGTACTATCATATATCTTCCTACTGTCTTTTTGCTGGCGGGATGTATAAGTACCCGGTCACGTCCACTTGTATTTTTGTACATCTGATGAGTTAAGCCTATTTCAGCTGTTCTTTATAGTTCGTACTTATGTTGTACTGTTATACCACTGTCCCAGGTTAGGGGAGGGTTGGGTTCCCGCTAACATGTTTAACCCCGCCACATTATTTGTGAATGTGCCTGTCCCAAGTCAGGAGCCAGTAATTCAGTGGTTGTCGTTTGTTTATGTGTGACATATTTGTTTTTCGTTCATTCTTTTATATAAATAAGACCGTTAGTTTTCTCGTTTGAATTGTTTTACATTGTCATATCGGGCCTTTTATAGCTGACTATGCGGTATGGGCTTTGCTCATTGTTGAAGGCCGTGCGGTGACCTATAGTTGTTAATGTCTGTGTCAATTTGGTCTCTTGTGGACAGTTGTCTCATTGGCAATCATACCACATCTTCTTTTTTACATTAATTAAAAAAAAAACTCGTCAAAAACAACCAAATTATACATATGTACTGTATATGGGTCAACATCCAATATTCAACAATATACACTACAGAAATGGTGTTCAGATCCCGAGATCTAAATCTCTTCCTGACTAAAAGAATCAGTTAATAAACTAATAAATCTACAATCAATACCAAGATATCTAAATGACAAAACACGAAGAGATAACATATGACAAAACGGCACTGAGGATGTTCCCGGATTCGGAATAGGCACACCTAAGTTTGAGGCGGGGTTAAATCTCGAATGGGTTATTTCTCAAACCTCTTTTTTTTAATTCAGCGGGAGGGGTTGTTGAAACTAGTTTTAAAAAAGCCAGTATTTCGCAATATGCTTCTGCATGTGTCCATCCCAAAGCAGGATTCCATGGCAGTGCATACGGTTGTCGTCATCTATATATCTTTATTACTTTTAGCCTAAAGGGAATTTGATATTAATTGCAGATCTTCAAAAGTGATAGTCTTTTGGAATTTATTCACAACTTATATGAACAAAAGGATTTTTGGGATGTACGTCAATGAGACAGCAACCCAACTATAAAAAAAAATACAAAATATAAAGGACAACTTAGCTACTAGTATACTGTCTATAAAAAATACCACTGTGAAAATCGTCCTGTGTCTAAAATAGTTGTGAAGAAATTAAACAGAACAACCTAATGTGATTTTCAATACTATTAACAACCCAACAAAGAATCGTGTCCCGTATGGAAACAGGCGCTCCATAATGTACATATTTTCGGTTTCATATTGGAGATTGATTCTAGCGCTTGCTCACTTTTATAGACCGCATGTCCCGTATGAAAACAGGCGCTCCATAATGTACATATTTTCGGTTTCATATTGGAGATTGATTCTAGCGCTTGCTCACTTTTATAGACCGCATGTCCCGTATGAAAACAGGCGCTCCATAATGTACATATTTTCGGTTTCATATTGGAGATTGATTCTAGCGCTTGCTCACTTATATAGACCGCATGTCCCGTATGAAAACAGGCGCTCCATAATGTACATATTTTCGGTTTCATATTGGAGATTGATTCTAGCGCTTGCTCACTTTTATAGACCGCATATCAAACAAAACCGAAGTTTCTTTTTGTCGTCGTCAAAAACCGAGGGCTTTTGGGCGGTCTAGATTCAGGTGCTCCAGAAGGGTTAACAGTCCTGTCGGTCCATGCTAGTAGCACCCATGCACAAGTTACATAACTGATACAAAAGAAAACGTATGTCGAAGTCGACAATTTTCAGATCCATAGGTATTTTGAGTCCAATGTAACGGCCAAAGCGGTCGGTTCAATCTAACAATGGAGTACGAGGTAGAAATCGGTGTGTTGCGTAAGCCGTTGTGCACGAGACAATACCAAAAGAGTACAAGCAACTTTCTTTAATATTAGTATATATCCACATACTTTTATTCAATTGTTTGTAATCAACTATTCGATCATATATGTTGTCATTTTGAACAAACCGCATCGGTGGATTCGAAATAACGCTCTCGCCTCGAGTGTTTTATTTCGTGGTTCGGTACCCAGTCAGGTCAAACCGAAAATGTATTTGCTGCGTATAGGCACTTGACATTAAGGAGGAGAAAAAATGTTATGCTCAGATTTAAGGTTATGTGTCCGGGTAGATCGACATTATTACAAGATTTAGAATATTGGAACTTGAGGCTCTTATGATTATCATGATATATAGTCATATTTGACTTTTTAAATTATATGGGTATACGGTGACCTATAGTTGTTAATATCTGTGTCATTTTGGTCTTTTGTGGATAGTTGTCTCATTGGCAATCATACCACATCTTCTTTTTTATATGACCAAAATAAGTGGAACAGAAAATAATCGAGAACTGTTGCTCAAGTTGTACGCTAGCACGTTTAAATTAGGCTCAGCATTTCGTGTACGATCTAACAATTTCCCGTTTTTCTGTAAATTAATTATCAACGACAGTTTGTCTTCATTTGTTCTTGTTCAACAACTTTATCATTATATTTGTATACATTTTCACATTTCATGTGTCCTCGTGTGTACTCTTTAAAATAGCTGTCTCATATGACTGGTGCCACATGAGGAGCTGGACCCTTTTGAAGAACCTGAGATCACCCTCAGTTTTTTGTGGGGTTCGTGTTGCTCGGTCTAAAGTTTTCTATATTGCGTTGTGTCTAATGTTGTTTGTCTGCTGCTCTTTGTTTGTTGTTTTGTTTATTCTGTTGTGTTGTCAGTTTATTTTTGATTTATGAGTTTTGATGGTCCTCTGGTTTCTTCTTTCGGCTTTAGTTTTCAAAAACTGTCATTTGTTCAACAACTTTGTAATGAATTGTACCCTTTTTAACAACTTTGTCGTCAATTGTTCTCTTTTCAACAACGTTGTCACAATTTGTACTCCTTCAGCAACGTTGTCACTATTTGTACTCTTTTCAGCAACGTTGTCACAATTTATACTCTTTATCAACAACGTAGTCAAAATTAGTACTTTTTTAACAACTTTGTCATCATTTGTAATGTTTCATCATTTTTGTCATTATTTGTACTCTTTTCAACACATTTGTTCTCCGAGGTACCCTTTCAACAAATTTTCATCATTTGTTCTTTTTCGTCATTTTTGTCAACATTTTTGCTTTGATCAGCAGTTGTCTTATATGTACTCGTTCTTATCATCTTTTAAGGAGGCTTAGGGTCCCGGTCCCTCTAAGTCTGCTCTAGGTATTTTTTTTCCCTATTTTACATTTATAAATAAGTCTTGCGCAGAGTGAAACTTGCCTATAAAATCCTAACTTATTCCGGGTACCATTTCAATAAAAACAATTCCAACTAAAACCGATGCGAAAAAAAAATAGACTATTTTCAGTCTAATTTCCATAAAAAGAATATTGTGTTTGACCCCCGGCAATGCAATCTTAAGTTGGAAGGTAAAAAGATATAATCAAATAAAATATGACCAATATCATAAACTTTGAGATCCGTTTCAATCTTTCCTATATAAATCAAGTTTCCAACCGGATTTTAAATGGCTCAACATTCTGTGTTGTGTATTAAAACCCCAAAATAATTGCGAAAATAAATGCCAACCTTAAATTAACAGGTTCTGGTTAGTCAAATGTCACATAATTAAATGGGTAAATATAATAGAAAACTGGAACCATTCCGTAGAAGTTTGGAATGCAAGGTGTGCGTCACGGGGTAACCTGGAGATAAAATCGATAATTTTGTCAACTTTATACGGCCGCCTGGCACAACTAATGTTATAATCCGCTGTAATCTATTTACAGAACATTTTGGTTCCATTGTTTGCAGACAATACCGCTGAAAATGGTTAACAGTACTTAACGGCGCCCTCTATAATAGCAGACGGCAGTTTATCAACCATGATATTTGGGAAGGAAGATTAGTTATTGTCACCATATTATCACAGAGAAGTGGAATAGATTGTTGACACATCAAGAGGGCGGGTTTTGGAGAGAAAGTTGAAGAATTAATGCAGTTATATTGCTGAGAAGATTTTAATTAAAGGTAAATAGATGAATCAAGTAATTTACATGTATAATTTCATGCAACAGGTGTCGATTCCAACACGTGTTGAAATGCGGGATGGAATCGGCGTTCCAGTTGGACAAGCTTTAATCAGGTATTACATTAAATGTTAGTTTTCATATAGAAATTCAATATTTGCTTGATTTTTTTTTAAAAACATTATTATGAGAATATAGGAAGTCTTAAGAATATCTTTACCGGCCAACTTTATTAAGTTTCAGGAAGTTTCATAAATGTTAACATTCTTTCGAGTGTAAGTTATATATATTTTTCATTTTATAGTTCTACCTGTGAACTTTGTACTGATACAGAGAACAATTGTATTTTAATACAAGACAGAAAAAAGATCAACAGCTTGTCATATATGTAAAAATTATTCAATTAAAATCGATAATCAATGCAGTGCTTGGATATTCTTGGAGACAGGTAAATTGCCAAAAATCTCTGAATTTCAATAGAAAGATCGAGTCGTGTGGTATCAGATTACCTGTAAAGGTGGGATGAACAGATTTATTACAGGTAAACAGGTATGACAAGCCATCAGGTGAGATTTATCTCCAAGATTGTATGGGAGAATGTTTCCTTACAACTTTACATTTTATAGAAATATTGTTGTCTGTAAAGCGTCAAAGTGATCAAGTGTGGGAAAGTTTGTCAGGAATTTTGGTCTTGATTAAATTTATTAATTACAGGTATTTTGAGACTCACTATTACATATATATAGTAGTATTGAAAGGTACTTTAGAGTAGAACCACATATTTTGGATTTTTTGTGCTCCAGGAATTGCAGTTCAGATAAAGTTTATTGTTTTGATTTGACATTTTGTTGTTTTATTTGCAATAAAATATTGATAATAATTGCATGGTGTTTGTTCTTTGTGATGCCAAGATTTATGTGTCTATGATTAGAAAAGCCCTCTGTACTCCAAAACTAAAAAAATATCCAAATTGTTTTTAAAGAAGTGAAAGAATTACCGATTTGACAGCATTGAAAATAAAAAAAAATCTTAATTTGCTGCATCACATGTACTTTTCTAGTTGCCAAGTTTTATAAGTGAAAACTAATAATATGAAAAAAGAGCTTAAAGTTCTATCCTTTTGCTACACTTCTAGGGAGATGTTGATATCTGGGTGAAATCCAGTTTCCGAGGAAAGTCCCAGGATGGTAATGGTCTGTTATGGTAAAAAAAAAAATAATGTAGGGAAAAATTGAAAAAAATAATTTTATGCAATCTGATTAAAAAGGGGCATACCATCTCTATGCCACACCTCAATCAGCCACTCTGAATAAAGACTTGCAAAGGTTACTTTTTTTTTCGAAATATCACTTAATTTAGTTGGAATTACCTATCTGTAAATGAACCTTATAAATTGTTACGCTCAGGTTTAGAATTGTTTCAAAAACTCAAAAATCACTAGTTGTTAAGTTTGTCCAGAAAATGAAGTTAATTTGCTGTAGATTATACCCACATTTTTTCCTTTAGGTTCCTAAACAGATATCCTGTAGCATTGTGACGTTGCACTTTGATCAAAGGCTAACTTTCAGTATTCGATATTTTGCACACATAAAAGGGGGGTTGTAATGTTTTATTCTAAATTTATTGATATGTAAAATGACTTTTCCCTTATTAGTATTCACTGACTTGATTTGGTCCTGATCTTTTTAATGATGGAAAAATAATGAGATAATTTGAATGCATTATTTAATAAAAAAAACATGTATTTAACAAAAACACTCAAACAATTAAGTAATTTGTCATTTTCTCTTGGTTCTTAAATGTTATAAAATTTACCAAAAGCACATGCAGAACAATGTTTGAATATCCAATTCAACTTTTATGTTAAAAAAGGAAGTATTGAATATTTAATTCCTCACAATGTAAGAAATCAAGATCCTTATCATTAATAAAAGAACCATAATAGGCTTTATTTGTACAAGGAATTAATTTATAGTTGGCTAACAAGTATCACCATTTTATAATCCTATTGTAACAAATTTTGACTTAGAAGGCATCATTAAAGATAAAATGTTAGATTAAGCCATTGAGAAGGAAGTTAGAATTATAATCTGTAGTTTGGCAGAAAAGTAGATTCCTAAAAACAGGAAACCGCACTTAGGCAGTAAACCCTGATTTTCATCTTATCTCTTTCCTGATTTGGTACTCTTATTTAAATTCTTAACAGACCGAATCATGTTTCCTTTCATTAAATTCCACTTTATTTGGGACTTGAAAGTAGGTTGTAGAGAAACGGTCTTATAACTTTAAGGTTTATTGGAAACTGAAGAATTTGTCTTTGTTGAACACACATTGCAATAGTGTCTAGATACAGTATGCCAAATAATCAACTTAAATCTCAGGTAAAAATAAAATTGAAGAATTCTTTATGTGTCTTTGAGACCAAGAAGTTTTCAGGTCATTTACTTCTAATATCACATTACAAGCCATCAAAGTTTTAAATAAATTGAATTCAAAATGTTCAGTAGGTGGAACCAACTGATACAAAACTTCCTTTTGACCTCCTTTCACTTGAAAATGTGTCGACTGCAAATTGGTAGATTCTTCAGGACTTTATAAAATTATAGTTTTAACAGAATTGCCTTTACCTCTATAATTTAGCAGTTAGGTCTTTAAAAGTTTGTAGACATGTAAATGTTTTTAAGTAGTGTCATCAAGATTTGAGGGATTGAAATTGTACAGGTCTAAGATCCATGACCTTGAAAGGTTTAGTTATAACCTTTTATAAGTTAACTTTTGCAGTCTTACACTCAGAACTTTCAATAAATTCATCTGGTTAGAATTTTATTGAATGAAAGTTATAATTATCATGACTGTATACGGTACAAGGAAATGTTCCAATGCGTTAAGATTAGTAAAAACATTTATATGAAAAGGAATTCTAAGGGCATGACATAATGTTAAAATTACTCAAATAAGGAAAACTTAAGGCCAAACATCTTGTGAAGTCATATGCATAAAAATTTGGATAATCAGCCCCCCCCCCTCCTTAAAAAAAAGAAAAGAAAAAAGAAAAAAAAGTGTTTGGACAGTTGAAACTGATGAAGGTTCATCATCACTGTGAGGAATTACAACCTTGTTTTTCAGTTCATTTACTTGAATTAAACACTGGAATTAACAAAATCAATGCCAATTACCAGAAGAAGGGGAATCAGATAATAATTATGGCAAAACTTTTTAAACAATTAAGTCACGTATTTAGCAAAAAGGTTAAGCAGATTGCATTTTTATGATCTTTAATGACAGAGTTTTAGGTTAAAAAAGTATATAATAGTGCATAAGCAGACCAGAGGTGGGGTTAGGGGGATTACATGTAGGTCGCATTCTTGGCCAAAAATTGTTAAAAAAATCCATGAACCCTGAATCATACTTCTGCAGTAAATGGTGGGGTGATGTGGAAAAAGGGGAGCAGTAATTGTTTTGTGCAAGGATTTGAGGTAATACATTTTTGATCGAAGATCTGTGAACCATAATATATAGTTTGCACATATATTTATGTATGCATCTTTATTTCTCAACGGTGTAACAAACTCATCCTTTACTTTAACATTAAGGAATCATTTTGATATAGTATTTGAAAATCATTTTTCAGAAAATTTTAGAGTTACTTCTAAATGCCTTAAAACAGAGTGACCCATTGGGGTAAAAAATAAGTGATTTTTAATCCTTCTTATCAATATTAAATTTTCTTCATGATAATTATGAACAAATATGAGATGGTTTTTGCTCTACAGAGAGAAAAGGAACTCAAAACAAAGCTTCCTTGTTTTTGCTTTCAATTAGATTTTACATAGATTATACATTTTCTGGAATTAATGAGTTAAAAGTTTATTTTACAAAAAAAGATTTATTCAAATATTGTTTAATTTAAGTGTGGTTTGGAATCTTTGGATGCCGCTTTTCAATTGCATTTTCTAGAGAAAGAAGGCTACTTTGTTTTGTGTCAATAGAAAAATAGTTTCTCAGTTTTTTTGTTAGATTTTAATATAACCAATTTAAATTGTTATTATCTGAAATTACAGATATGTCTTTGAAACAATATAAAAAGTATGCAAAATAGTTAAGAATTTTCATGGAAGGAAAAATGTTACAAATTGGGAATTGTCTATTAATAATTTAAAGCATGATTAGAAAAGAAAATGTAATTTCTTTGAAAAAATCATGAGTTATCTCCCTTCTAACATCATGAATTTGAACTAATCAGTTGTTACATTGTACATTTTATATTGATTTTTGTATG
Source organism: Mytilus edulis (assembly GCA_019925275.1). Taxonomy (NCBI): domain Eukaryota; kingdom Metazoa; phylum Mollusca; class Bivalvia; order Mytilida; family Mytilidae; genus Mytilus; species Mytilus edulis. Next base: position 65,483,280 of record CM034352.1, read on the forward strand.
TTTTATACAAATATACATATTATGGGAACTGTCCTGCACTTGAAAGCTACAGCTGCAAATTGTGTTTCCATCAGATAAGATTCTTAAAAGAATTTAACTTCCTCATTTCAGTTTTTCAGAATTTCCTTTTTGAAAAAGTATCCATTTCCTTCTCAGTTTAGAGTGTTCAGACTCAAGTATCGAAAAAAGTGCTTTGCACATTGTTTTTTGATGCTTTCTGATAATGAAATCTGATATGCTTCCTGGAAAATTATTGAAAATTTGAAAAATTCTCAAACAAAACAGTAGTTTTGTTCTGCCTGAAAGGTCAATGTGATTCGATAGTCACAAATCATTTTCTTTGATGTACAGTTTTCTGTCTTGAGAATGTTTAAGAAACATGTGACAATGAAAAAGCATTAGAATGGATTTATTCAGAGAAAAGTTTTAATTTCTGTGTCTATAAAAAAAGGGGGGGGGGGGTATGATTGCAATTCAAAAGCTTAATCCTTTTGACAGCCTTTTAGGAACACACATGTACAAATGAGAGGGATGTTTGCCCTTAGAAAGTTATTTACATTTCCAAGTTTAATTTCTATTTCAAAACAGATTACTCGGTCCAGTCCAGTGTTTTGTTTTGACCTTCAAAAATCTTTTCGAAATTGTCTAATAGACCTGAGGGTTTTCATCATATCTACTGTAACTTGTAGGTACCGTTCACAATTTTAACAGTGGATCTTTTAAACCATTCCATTTGTTTCAAGAACCCTATAAAAATATAACATTATTTATGCCAAAATATTTCATTGACTTCTTAAAGATACAAGATATGCAAGCAATAGTCTAAAGGAGGAAAGTGGAGAATTTTTACTAAAAGAAAATACTTTAAACTTTAAAGGATGTAAAAAGTATTTCACATACAAAGTGTTCACATTACCGTAATTAGAAACAAGAGCAAAACATTCTGTAAATAGGACTTGAAAATTGGTTCATTTTGTGCCTTGTTCTTTGTCATGCATTTTCACTTGAAATGTTAGGAAAAGGATTCATTTTAAAATTTAGATTAAAGGTGCCAGATGTATAGAATTTAGTTAGGAAAAATATATTAGATTTGCAATTTTTGGTTGAATTTTAGAATTAATTTCAGTTGCAGATCCAGGGGTGTTGAATGGGGATATATAGTTGGAACACCCCCTCTTTTATTCTGGTTTGGGACCCCCCTTTAAGAAATGGCTATATCCTTCCCTGAATTTAGATCCTGTTCAATAGATGTTTTGGTTTATCTCTTTTTCCAGTCTGACATCCGATACATTTTATAAATAACACATAATCATAAGTATATTTATATTTATATATTCCATAATGTCTGTATTTATTTGGATGAATAACTTTCTGTATAAACAGTGAAAATATTATGAAGGTAAAAAATGACAATAGCGTTTTCCAAAGTAAACGATCTTTAGTGTTTGAATATTCCATTGTTACTTCCTATAAATTCTGTACTGAGACAATTTTTAAGTGGTTTACATGGTAGGATAGTCATGACTTTTGAACATCATTTAATGACGACAGTTAGATTTCCTGTTGTTTTTGCGAAGCTTCTTCAGATTTGAGAAATTTAGTACGATAGGAAAAGCTTAGTCATGTTGAACATACAGTAACAGGAAGCAGGGATTTAAGATTTGGTCATTTTATTTGACATGACAACGTGTACTGGTGGTTTTGTAAAAAGTTGCATTACATATGTAGACAATGGTATGTGCATTTTTATTATTCATACTTTCCTTGTCTTTTGATTATGTTTATCAGTAACTTGCAAAATTATATGAGGGAGTTATTTCCCTTGCATATATATTTTTTTCACATATTTTTTATTTGTGAATTTTTTAAAATCTAAGGATGATTAAACAATAAATAATATGGAAGTTGAAAAAAAAACACCAAATGACAACATATTAAAAAAATTGCAGTCTCATCATTTTTGGCATTGTAGTTTAATGATAAAAATAAACAATATGTATTGTAGAAACAAAGCACAAAAGAATTGAAATTATTTTCAAAGAAGATAAAACCTTGACACAAGGAAATCTTATATAAGATTCCATAGTACTTTTAGGAGTACTACTTTTCAAAAGTAGTTACAAGTAGAAAAAAATCTGTACATATTTAGTGTTGTGCTTAGCTAGCTCTCAGGAATCCAAGCATGCATATAGAACATTCAAAGAAAAAAACATGAAACAATAGAAAAAAGCAGGATCTTTTTGATAACTCGTGGAACTAATTTGGCAGATAGATTATTATCTGCCAGAAACGAGTGTCTGCCTCTCTGGCAGCAGACTTAGGAAACAGTATTTTTAGAAAGCTTTTGTGTTGTATTAACACATGGTACTTAATAGTTGGATAATAAGACTTGTCTGTGATAGAAGCACAGATACTATAACCCCTCTAGTGGTATATTGTTGTAAATTGTAAATTGCAGACAGTGAGATTCAGCTTTTTTCTTTTCTTTTCTTTTGTTAAATTGATACATATTCCCCAAATAAAGGTTGATTTTGAATTAAAATTATTTTTACTTTAAGAATGACACCAAGGATGTTGTGCCTCCATTATTAGCATAATGTCTGGCAAGGAGATCCAAAAGAAAAAGTCATTTATATATTATTGATATTTCATTCCAACTGTTGCATGCAAATCGTGCAACAGGTCTTACAATTGTAGCTTTGATGTTTCACTTTGTAAAGAAGACATATTTATACAGAAAGATGCTTTTATGACTATTCAAATAAAATAAACATTTTAGAATTACAATACATAGGCAATTAAATTGACATCCGTTTTGAATCCTAAATAACAAAGGGTCATTTAAACTCTGATATCAAACTTAAGTTGAAACATGGTGTCTTTTCTTAGAATTTAATCAACCTTGTGACTATTCCTTGAAAAAAAGTTGGAATAGATCTGTTTTTTTCTACTTAACATTTAACATATAAAATTAAAACCAGTCAGATTCAGTAATTTTCAAAAAGGGGGAGGGGTAGGGAAAAAAAGTGAAATTTAATGTTAAAATAAGATGCACCTTTGATCACTTGGCAACTCTATTGATCTGCCCTGATAGTTGACAGGATTTTTACCAATCCTTTTTTGCAAGGATTATGCCACCTTATATGCCACCTTATATTATAAATTGTCACTATGTGTATGGACCATCTTCAAAATTAAATCCTCTCATTGAATCAAACATTGTAAGATCTTTATATGTAAATGTTTTTTGGGAGGATTGATTCATTGTTGAAGTTGCTTCTTGAACTTCCACTGACATGAACTATTTGCCACTGGACATTAAGCATCCAACAACCAATCAACACGCTGACAAATATTTCAAACGTATTAAGTTCTGTGAGGAAGATTGACTGGATATTTAAACTGCTACTAGAAAATTAGGGTATAGTGAATAGAGGAAGCAATTATATCTTGCAGTATGCTACCTTAAAATAAAGGATCCCTCCCCTGAGTTGTTGCAAGATTTCTATAAGGTAAGGAGAACCTACACAAATATTTTGGGAGAAATTTTTTAAAAGTCATGCTCTTTTAAATTTTGGACCGAAGCATAGTTCATTGTTTGATTCAGTCATATTTCGGCTGTATGTTGTCATCCATATAGATAGTTTTCGTAAATATAGGTGGTAGTTCTATTTTGATGACCATTCCTATCTTCAACTATAAACCAGATGTGGATCACCATAAAAAATTCAAAGAGGATTGAATTGCTACACTACAGAAATAATGCATCAGGATTTCATTAAAACTGACCATAGAAAAATCTAAGAATTAAACCAATGCATCTGTTATTTATTGGAAGTCCACCCTCCCTCCATTCCAATAGTTGACAGTTTTGAGTGGCACTTGAACTTTGATATTGAGACAGGAAAATTCAATTAAAAAGAAGACTGGTCAAAATTGCAGCAATTTATTAAATGACATTTTTATTGTAATAAAAAAATAGACATTTGTGAGAAGGTGCAACTAAATAAATGTTGCTAGAAAAAATGACTCATCAATTTGTCAGATTTCTAGATGTTTTAATTTAAGATACCTTTTTGAGATAAGTGTCTTTACTTTTGAAAAGAAAAGTTATTTTTCTAAGAAGTGTTTTAGTTGTTATATCAAAATCTTGAACAAAGATGAAGGAAGCAATAGAGAGGTTGAAATTTGTGAAATTATAGAAAAATAGAATCTTCTTTGGTAATGAAATTAGTAAATCCAAAGTTCTTTTAGCCTGGCACAAATATTATGATTCTGTAACTTTTCACTTTTGTTGATGTTTAATTTTAAAATTGGAAGAGTACATGCATGCTTGCAGAACAAAAACATGTTTTTCATTTGGGGGATAATATAACAATGCTGCCAAGTTTTTGGAAGCTTTAATCATGGTTACCAAAATAACCAGACTTGTAACTTGATTGTGTTGAGCAATTTAGAAATTAGGCATTTCCTCTCTGTTTCCAAATTAACAGACAATTTTCATCCTTTATTGTGGAACTGGTATACTGTAGATAATCGTCATAATTTGACAATTGCTGGGTTTAATGCCAAAAAGATTCCAATTATATCGAATAAAATTATAGCATGAAATATGGGAAAATGAGATGATGGTAAAAGTCAAAAGTTTCAGGATACATGAATTTCAGAATTAATCACCAGCATTTGTGAGAGGAAGTCGTTGCTCTAATTTACAGCGATAATATGATTCTGGTATAAGTGACTAATATCAAGAATTGTCTGTGAAAATGCCTGCAAATGTTAGTGGAAAACTGATTATTTGATTGGTATTAAAGTTCATCATTGCAATTACAGGTCATTTGTGGTACTTGTAGCATGACAATTATTCCTTTCAAATAAGCTGCATCTGCTTAATAAAAATAACCATCAAAGCCGCGGAAAATCTCACTGCTATAGCTAGAATATCATGCATATAAAGTTTCAAAATGTCATTTCTATAAGCTTTTATTTGATTTTACTTTCAATTATGATTTGACAAAAGTTATTCCCCTCCAGTTCCAGCAAATTAACACTGGTTTCCTTCAATTGAGAGCAATAGTGAGAAGTAGATATCCAATTTTTGTTAAGTGTCGCATTCATTTTCATTGAACTAGTACACATTTTGTGTAAGGGCCAGCTGAAACCCACCTCCAAGTGCAGGATTTTCTTGCTGTGTTGAAGACCCATTGGTGGCCTTTGGCTGTTTTTGCTCTTTGGTCAGGTTGTTGTTGCTTTGACAGATTCCCCATTTCCTTTCTCAATTTTTAAAACTCATATGTTATTCCCCTCCAGTTTCTTGGAAAGTAGCACTTGTTTCCTGCAATGAAGAGTAATAGTTAGAAGGAGATATTTCATCTTAATGTTCATGTGATATTCTGTTTTCATAAAAGATGTAACTACATAGAGTTTCTCTAGTTCTGACATAAATGTACTTTTGATCAAACTGGGTTACGTGTTGTATTGATTACATAATGATCGCTGTACACAATATTGTTTCCTTGTAAGGAAAATTTTGTTTTTGAAGAAATTTAATAGAAATTGTTAGCCACTATGATTGATTTGATTATATTTAAAACAATTGGTTGGAGGTATTATATTCTCCAGTCCTGAGGGATGAAGTTTCCCAAACTTATTTTCTTTCTCATAAACAGCTATATGTATTCTTATATTTGGTAGAATTTTTGGTCACTCATACTGTAAACATGGTCATATTTTTTTCAACTATGCTTTAAATTAATACGAGCTACACTTTCTTTTTATAAAACTCTTAGTTCAAATAAGATGCATATTCAGGACTTTGAAAAAAAGGGGGAGGGGTGTGTGTGAAGCAAACAAGGCAACATTTGGATTGGGAAATGTAAAATGTATTTGCATTAATCACAAATATAGTTTCATAAGGGGGGGGGAGATTCACGTCCCTCTCCCCCTAAATCTGTTTTTGAATATATAGCTTGGTAAAGGATCCTGGCCATGTTTGTTCTAACTGTAATTATTCGCTTCCTTTCTTTCAAGCTATTTCCTTAAAAAGATGGCCCCAAAAGTAAAATGATGGATTCACTTCATCTGTTTCCTTGAAAGATGCTACTTGTGAAGCTTGTACTATGGTATTTTCAAGTTTTTCAAGTACCTGTACAATGATTTGTTGGAAAAACCATTCATTCAGTTTTTATACATCATGTCATTTTTCTCGTTACAGGTTCTAAATAGAAAAGTCAAGACAGATAAATTTTATAAAAGGTTAGTATTAAGAATTAATTTTAGTTTTAGTTTTGTGCTTAAGGATTCAAAGGTCATAGTTCACTAACTATATTGATAATTATTAATAAACTATTATTTCCCATGGATTTTTGTATTGGAGGACCCTAATTGAAGATAATTCTAGGAATATACTTCAAGGCTCTATATTATTTTTGCATCATGGCCAACCAGTTGCAGATCCAGAAATTTTGAAATTGGGGTTTCAGGATATCAGGTATTTTGGAGAAAAAAAGGGGGTTTCCAGCCTTATTTTGATCAAAATTCTAAAGAAAGCTGCGGGAGTTCAAAATTTTGTGCAAATGTCTGAATTATCACGATCTTTCTTTGTCTTGTAAAGTTAGTTGTTTTTTATTTCTTCGAAAGACAAGCAACACCTTGAAATGATTAATTTAGAAACAATATATAAAAAGGCAGGGCATAGGGTCAAGAAGTATACATTTGATTTCGTAATTTATGCAAAAATATATTCAAATGTTTTTTTATCAGTATAAAGGTAAAATAGCTAAAGGCATCTTCTATAATGTTTAATTGTTTTACCACTTCTTTGAGAAAATGTCTTATTTTGAGTGAAATGACTGATTTAATCATAGCTAGGGAAAATCTTTGATGCATAAAGTAGAGAAAACAGCTCTTGTACATTATTGATAAAATGATGACAAAATGTTACCATCCTGATGATAGAAAAGACATTGTTCTAAAGACGAAGTTGGCAACATGTTGCAAGGCGCCGTACGTTTTTGTAGAAATCAAATACGAAAAATATTCCATTACAACATGTAACATGTTTCTGATCATAATTGTCATTAATTTTCATATCAATAGTTTTGTCAGGGAAATTAAATATTCAGTCTGATTTTCATAATTACATGAAGTATAATTTTACTGCTTTCATGGAAGTCTAGATGACAAAATAAATATGTCAATTTTGATTCAAAAACCTTCAAAATGTAATTAAATGGAATTATTAAAGAAATTTGCATGATTTATGTTAGTACAACTTTGAAACTATTGATATGGGAAGGGGAGGGATTAATATACCATTCTCAGGAAAAAGGGAGAGGGAATTGGGGGGGGGGGGGGGGAGGACATTATTGTTCTATTATTGTAGGAAATAAAGTTGAAAAATAAATGTTTAAATGAACAATAGAAGTCCCCCCTTTTTTTGTAGATTTTTATGTACATTGAAGTTTGTGCACGATTAGAAGATTAGTAAATCAAGTCTCCTTAATTTAACTGGTTGGTCATGTGTTCATTTCACCTATATGGATTCTTTGATTTGATTCTGTTTATCTTGTTTGATCTATATATACTTTGATTAAAATTATTATACTACCTAAACAGATTTATATCAAGTAATAAGGCCTTGGGATCAGGTTAAATGGATCATATCTATAATGATGGAAATTTTGACCAGATTAATTTCTATTATCTGATTTTTGTCAGAATCTATGCAAACTTGCACATCCATATCGGAATTGTGCTCCAAGTCAAGATTCATTCCGTCATAAAAAAAAAGATAAGAAATCCGTCACATAAAAAATGTGTGTAGATGTTAGCCACCCATTCCTAAGGCCATATGCTATTAAAGTAGATAAGACATTCCATGATACCCTTATTATAAAACTTGTATTCTGTTGACTGAGGAATTTATTATCCTCTTGTTACTACCTGTACTACAGTAATCTCAGGTACCATAGTATAAGTGCTTCAATTTTTTGTTGACCTAGGAATATTCACCAGTTTTTCTACCTGGGTTCCTTAAACCGTACCATTGTTAAGATCGTCTGGTAGTTTGACATTTATTGTCCCATGTATTTACTTTAAATGACAATCGAACAAAAACTGGAAAAGTTCCCATGTCTCAGGTACATCGTCAAAAAACATGTTTTTAATGGACAACAACCTGAGCCAGAAGGAAGATGTCCTATAATTTAAAATGGATAAAAGCATTTTATGTCCATGTAATTTTTCTGTCAAATTGTGTATTGAAATTATCACAGAGAATATACATTGAATGTGATTAATGAACATACGACACAGTGTGGGGTTTATTTCTTCTCCAACACTTCATTTAATGGACATAATGCTACATCTTTTCATTAAATTGTTTGAAAAAAGTGACATGTTTAGCAGAGGCATTAGATTTCTAGTGAAAAAATCTTGTGAAAAATAATGATTGCTCCAATTACTCCCTCGAATGTCTCTCCCTAAGTGATTTTTGTTGAAGATGAAATATAGACTTATTCTGTAAGCATAGTTACAAAAGATAGTAAATTGAGAGTTCAAGCGTCCTTGATAAATGAATCTAATCTATTTTTGTGAAGGAGTGATATATATTCAAAATTATATTTTAAGTTTTTGGGAAAGCAAACTTTTGACCATTTCCCTCTTGTCTTAGTTTTTATCCTGCACACGCAAAAGGCTGTTTTTCCGTAGATGGCAAAATAGATATTTTAGTTACTTGAATCAAAACTGTCTCAATTATACCATATTTATTTTGAAAAGCTTAGCAGAAATCAGCATTTAATTGCTTCTCATAAATTTTAGGATTAGGTAAAAGATTAAAAATGTTCACCCATCAAAATTAAAAATTGCGAAATTTGCCTGGTAACTTGAACTCTGGAACTTTTGCATGTGTTTTAATTTTGGGAATGTAATGATCTTCATTTCATGTGTTAATTTTGGATGTAATGATCTTCAAATTCATGTGTTTTATTTTGGAATGATAATGATCTTCACTTTCATGTGTTTTAAATTTTGGGAATGATAAGTGATCTTCACTTCATGTGTTTTAATTTGGAATGATATGATTTCACTTTGCATGTGTTTTAATTTTAGGAATAACATGTTTAAATTTATGAATATATAATCATGATCATTTATATTTCATTTACTGTGCTAAAATTTGTAAAAGTAGGACAAAGAAAGGGCTTTCAGGAGATCAACAAGCTAAGATAGATCTTGCTATTATGAATTGTCATTAAGTCATAAGGATGCATTATACAATGTCTCATGATCTTATGACAATGGGCACAGTTCTTATTTAGGCATGACTTTGCATACATTCTATGATGTTCATTATATACCGGTATATAGAAAGTATGCTATATTCATGAATCAACTGATATTTATGTGAAATTTTGTAATTTATATATAGCCAGAAGATATTCCTTGAAGCTATATTATATAGTTCAAAAGGACCATCATTTCACAGAGAATTTTAATTAAAGTTTCCATTAAAGAATTTGAATGATTCATTTTGCAATTTTCAATTTAAGTTCTTAGCAAGTTTGAATATAAATTTAATATATGACTTATATAAATACAAGGATAAATTTATAAATTTAAATTTCAAGAGAGATGAGAAAATACACACATTTCAAATGATTTTGATGTTTTTGGTTTGTTTTTTTAAAACTTTTTTACTTTCCCATGAACAATATTCAATAATGGGAAAGAAATTTCAAATTGATACTATATTACTCCAATAAATGTTAACATTTAGTTTATTTACTGAAGTGTATATTTCCTTTTTCCAATAGAAGAATTGTTTCTCTATTGACAAAACTTGTGAACTATTTTTCAACTTGCTAAAATAAGATGCAATTTTTTACAAACTTGTGTCGCCAGTGAGGTCAAAACTTCTGAAAATTCTATATGACTCAGTAAGCCTTATAACTTAACAATATTCCATAAATCGTTAAACAAATTCAGGATCTAATTGCAGTAAATACTGAATTTTCCACTGGCATTGAAATTTTCAAAGTGTTGCCAGCAACAGCTTGGACAAAATTGATTCTCTAAACAGAAATTGGTCTTCGTCAAATATCGCGTGGAATGGATTATCATGAAACCATTGATATATTAACATCTATCATGTCAAAGAAAAAATAGAAATTCAATAAAATGGTTAAAGTAGAATAATGCCGTGTAACATGTGTCCAAGAAGTCGTCACAGACGTTTTTGAAGAGTTCATGTTGAATTGATTGGTTCGGGATTCTTCAAGGGATCTCATTGTTCACGTCTCCATTTTCTAAACATCAATTGTCCTTTATTTGTGTAGCAGTCATTCTCAGGTAAAACAGAAAATTTAATACCTAGATCTAATGCATCTAAATGTCCCTTAACATGCCAGATTTTAATCACCATACTCTATTATACCGGATTCTATTAATGCAAGGGTGCATAGAAATTTGTTGAAAAGTTTGGTGGAAGTTAAAAGTATAATTTGAATATTCAGACAAAGAAGGCTTGATAAAGATTGTTATATTTTTTTTTCACAGCACTTTGAGTAACTTAATTTGTAGTGCCCATGAAAAAAAGAAAAAAAATATTTTTAAAAGTCTTAAAGAATTTCTAAGAGTTGCTAGTTTAGTAAACTGAGATCATATTAATATAAATAGTCAACTTTGTCCAAATATTTTTATCTGATAAATCCAAGTATAGAAATCTTATATGTCAATTCCAAGTTCTAAAGTTCGGTCCAATGTTAACCCTTCTTGAACCTTTTCCTTTTCTTATCATGTTCTTGGGTGTGATTATTAATCTTAATTTCATGTACAGATTTTGAAATAGTTAATAACAGCAATTAATGGTAAATGCAGAAAGTTTTGTAACACATAAAGAATCTTGACAAAATCTTTGGTGGGAAAAAATATTTAAACATAAGTCAGAATGACTCAAGCTATTTCAAAAGATAGCAAAACTTTTTTCTCATGCTTGGTTCAAAAGTTTTTCAGGGTGTTGGAACTATAGGCTTTGTTGTTAATTATGATAGGCGACTTTGTTTGAGAATTGATATAATAGAACCATAATGAGATCTAATTTGTTCCTTTAACAAAATAATCTTGTATAAATTATTAAGTATAAGATAAGGAAACATCTAGGGTTTCGAGTAATTGCATATCCATGCAGGGTCATTTAAAGTTGATAGTGCTTGGAGACATGTCCAGTAATAACTGCACTTTGATTAATGTAAGTTATTTTTTGCATTTTGAAAAATTAATGTAGATAAAGGACTGAAAAATATGGTTTTTTTTTTGGTTTTTTTTCTAAAGAATAAAGCATGCAGTGAATAAGATTTGTTCAGAAAATAAACAGAATTTAAGTTTATCAATTATTATTAAAAGAATGAATGAGGAATATAGGTGCCTTAGTTCTGAAGAGTTTGTTTTCACATAAATTTGTTTTGAAAGGAATAGGCATTATAATGAATGAAAAAATTTGTGAAGTTTTGTAGAATATAGGTCTTGGAAAATTAGGTTGTTATAATGATAAATTTATGTCAAAAGGTGTGATGAATGAGGAAATTTGTAATAGTCATGGTTATTAAATAGAGGTCTTAGAAAATAAGGTTGTTTTAATGCTATTTTGTTTTATTGCAAATGATACCACCTATGCAGAAACTTTAGAAAGTTTTGAAAAAACTATTAAATGCCCCAAAAATGGTTTCTCAATGTTTACTTTATTACTAAATGCAGCAAAGCCCTTTCACGCAATACACACATGTAATTTTAAATAAGTTTATAGAGATTCCAGGTTTATTTGGTGGATTTGTAATAGTTCTAAACTGTATGAGTCTCAATTTGGAACCAATTCAAAGTTCCTGAATTTAAGTTCCAAATTCAATCAGTTTCAAGTGTTAATATATAATTAAGTTTTCACTACAGGAAAGATTGTTTGCTTGAAGTACTTGAACATTTATCCACTTGTGATAGTTAAAGGCACCTAACTTTAAGACATTTAAATAACATTTCCAAAAGTTTAAATTTTATGGACATTTTACTGGTTTCTATAGGTCACGCAAACTGAAGACATGGCCATGAATAAAAAAAAGATAGAATTGGACTTGAAAGTTATGTACTTTTGTATCTAAATGTAATAAACGCCCAGCATTGAGGAAAAAAGTTTAAATGTGACAAATTTGTGTATCCATTAACAAGAGAAGTAATAATATGTGGGTTTCATCCTGAATTGGAAATGAAATTCAATTCCGAAATAGAAGAAATTTGACTTTTGATTTCACAACTGGTGTAATGAGATCGTCTGTGATAATGACAGAAGTTTCATGTCAAAAGAGAAATGGCTTAGCTCCAGGTAAATTGGCCAGGTAAAAATATCCACTGATGTTTTATACGCCTCAGAAAGCTGATGGTATTTGGAGGTTTAAAGATCCTATCATGTACTGGTTCCATGAAGCATAACTTTTCATTCCATCTTGTCGAAATAATACTCATGCAAAGTAACTAGAGTATGGTCTTAAGGCATCATTTGTGCTGAATAATGGTGCATAATATAAAGGCATTAAGTTTTTTTTTGTATTTTGTCTGACTTGAAATAGGATTCTTCAAAGATCATCAAACAAGTGTCGTCTTTAAGTTGGCATGACACCATAAAAAGTTTTTAGATACTTTATGACCTCCCTTTTGGCAATATATGACATTTATTTGAGCTCTTTGTTTCGAATCTCTAAAGTGATGGAAGCAGAGAAGTAGTAAATAAATGTATATTTTAAATGTCTGATATTATTTGTAACTAGTTGTAACAAATAAAAAGCATGAATGGATAAAAAAATTAGTTTATAGCTGTATGAAAAATGCTAAAAAAGGAATGAGAAAAAGTGGTTAAAAATAAAGAGCAAAGTCAGCAATAAAAAAAAGTTCAGGTAAAAATTGTGTGAAGGATTTTTTTTACTGTTTCTATGGTAAATACTTACTATTAAAACAATGTAAGTTGGCAGACTTTGTAACAATATGTGCTTTAATGTCAGAAACTGGAATGTTCCTAAAACTGCAGGTTAAGGTTAACTAAAACTGTAACTAAAAAGATAGGTAGGTTGCATTGACCTTTTAATTACTATTTAGAACTTGAAAAGTATCAAAAACTAGATATAAAGCAAATAATATGTAATTTTATTGACACTTTTGACATAAATTATCTAATCAATTTTCAATTATTTTTTTTCTAACATCATATTTCAAATAATTTAGAATTCAATTTATATGTGCATGCTTTGCAAACATTTATTGACTGTAATGATGGCAGATGGTTGGTTTAACTAGTGATAAGTACACTGGTATTATGATGGGACATGATCAGAATTATCTCAGGATCCAAAGTACTAACACACATGTGGGTCATCCTATCAGTCAGGTACCCCTAGTCATCAAAAACTTGTCCATTCAGAGTGATATATCAATTCTGTCATTAGCCTTGATTATATCATTATGTGTAAAACTTGTCAATGTATCTGAGTAATTGAAAATATTTAGACGATTTTTTCAGACTTTCAGGGATTTTATGAGAATATTTTGTTATATATGATTATCCTAAAAAAAAAAATTTACGACAAAATCAGTTTAAGTCATAAAATTTTCATTTTTGCTCATCAAAAATTTAACCTGAAAAAAGACGTCATAGGATTTCATTTAAAAATGTTAATTGATTCAATTTTTTCCCTTACTAAGTAAGAATATATATAAGTTTAAAATAGTGCTAAAGTAACACCTTGTATTCGTTTGGATCTGTTGTCTACATCTGGGTTGTAATTATGTTTTAGAAACATGGACAGAATACAGGTAAAACTTTTCTATTACACCTACTCATTTTTATGTTACAACCAAATTGAAATGAAAAACAAAATTTATTAACTTAATTAAAAAATCAAAATTGGTAAAAGTGCCTTTTCAAGATAAAATATTCTGTAAAAATTCTTGCATGGTTGGCTTCATAAAACTTGGGAATTATTTTCACAAAGTCTCTTTCATAATTGTACTTATGAGCTATAATTTGGCTGAAAAACTTGGTAAATGACACCACTTTAACAACCATTTTATATATATTGTTCTTTATGCCTTTTTTATTTCTCAAATTTGTTTAATCTTAACTGGGGGCACTTTGCGTAATTTGTTTTGCCAAAAACAGGAATCAAATGTTTCATTTTTTTTTACAAAATATTATATTACACTGTCAACAGGTCCTGGATTCTGTAATTGCCAAATTTTAATTATAATAAGAACTTTTTTTATTTGGGAGAATGCCATTATTTCAACTTTCAATTGTGCTCAACAATAAACATGCATTTTTGCAATTCTTTTAGTTCTTTTGCAACAACCTGTTTGATATCACAGAAATTGTAACATAATATTTTGTAGAATTTTATTAGCTATTTTGTCTATGTGTCATAATGTACACATCCTTAGTGATTTGTTGGTGAGGAATTTGAATGAAAATGTAGGGAAACTGTAAGATAGATATAAAGGTAGATTACTATAACTTCACCTGAACTTTTAATTATCTTGGTACCTGCCCAAAGTTCAAAGACTATAAACTAGCTGGCAGGTAAAATAAGTGGTTATCTGTCATTGCAGTCTCTTGGAGTTTTGACTTTGATTTAGTGTTATCTGTGACCAAGCATCAATTACCCATACAGGTACAAACATCTCACCTGTGATTCCACACCTTGATGTATACCTGTCAAGCCTGCTAGCAGGACAGGACCTAATTGGACAATAAGTAATGAGATAATACCAAAGATATATATCTTTGAGAAAAATTGTGTCTCTCTTTGTATGTAATTAAGTGCCCTTCCAGGTGGAGTGAATAACAAGGCCTGGACAAACATGCTAATTTGATTATCTCTAAACTGACAATTGATATCTAATCACCTGAGGAGAAATAATAATTAATGCAAATTGTTTATAATCCAGTTTCAAGTGGAAAGGAATAAAGTTAATTTGAGAGAAAAGTTTGAGTTGAGATGTCATTAGTGAATTATTTGGATATCTTGTTTTATGGACGATAACTTTTGTGTGTGCATTCAACAGTCTGCAAAGTATTAACTGTATCAAGTTTTTAATTGACTAGTTCCAGATTCGCTTACAAGGTTTTAAATAAGGTTTAAAAACTGTCACAAAACAAAAGTACAAACTATAAAGAACCATTGAAAACCTTAAAAGGTTGCAGTTTTAATTTCATTGCTGTGGAATTGATTAACAGTGATAAAAAGTTTTACAAGTGACATTTAACTTCAAATAAACATTTTCTATGTGGTGATGTGAAGACCAGGGAACTAGCTTGACGGCAGAATCAAGATCGTTGGCTTTGATAATTAAAGATTTTTACCTGGGGACAATAGATTCTATTTATCAACGGAGTGTTTGGCACAGTCATTCCTTGTTTAAATTGAAAGAAGTTCCATTGTCGTATAGGTGCTATAGACTAAGTGCATATAGTGGTAAATTGTTTATTGGCCAATACAGCAATTCTCTACCTGAGGAATCAGGCAACAAACTTCTCCGATTTCTATAAATAACATGCTCAGGTAGAGCCAGCCCTCACGGCACCTATTCATAAATTGTCATTACTTTCTGAGACACTTTATAATACACCTGGAACACAGCATCTATTGGTTGACAAGTTTTTACCTGATATCGGAATCACGTTTTAAGGGGATCGGCAAATAAGACATAGGTTCCATATTGATGACTTATGTTTAGCAGACGACAGTCTCATTGTTACCTGTGACAGAGAAACTTTAAAAAACTTTTTTCATACTATGGTAAGTTTCTTTATATAGTTTTTTCACTTTTTAAAACTACATTTCTTGAATTTCTTAAATTTTCCAAAAATTGATTTTTCTTAAAAAGTTTTTCAATCAAAGAAATGTTAAATTTAATAAACCATGTCAAAATTGTTTTGGAAAACTTTTTGTAAAGTATTTATTTAATATTAGCATGAGTTCCACCTGAACGGTCTTAATGCCATAGAGTCCCCATTGAAATGCGACATTAAGAAAAGAAATTACATTGTTTGGTCAGGTAGAAATCTAGCTGTCTTTAAAAAGCCTCAGGTACTAAGGAGATTTGATTCCATTCAAATCAGCACTGTTTGAGTATTGATGAGTTTAAAGTCCTCATGTGTCTAGGAATGTATCCGCCCCCTTTTCCTATCATATCAGTCTGATTTCCCAAGCTCTTACCATTTTACCTGTGTGGACAGTACATGAAGTTTTATGACAAAGTTTTTGAAGTTTGACTCTGATGGAACACCAAAAGGTAGAGGGGTTTTCTATTTAAAATCCATAATTAGATAAAACTATATGATTATAAACTTTTTGATGTTCAATTATATTGATTTAAACATTTTAAACTTCTTAAAGAGATGTTGAGAGTTTTGATTAAATTATCATCTTGGGTTTAAAGTGTCTGATAATACATGCATGGATCCTGTACTTATCTTTTTTTTTTTAAACATGTTTTTATAAAAGACGTAATTTGTTTTCCATCCTATTGAAAAATGATCTTTTCTGACGAATATTTCTGTTTATGGTTTATGATGTGGTCGACAACAAAAGACATTGACATTTTGGGATTAAACTTTAAAAGTTCCTGTTAAGGTGACTCACACGAAATAATAATGATTCCTTTATTTACCTTGTTTATAGATGGAATTTCTCAACAACTGCTGTTACTCAGAATATTATAAAGAATTACTTATTAGAATATGTAGTCCGCTTTACATGCAGAATTCAATTCTCTTGTAATGATAGATATTGATATTATGTAAAGCATTTTATTAAAACTAGATATAAATCATTTTGTTACTAAGGCAGTTTAATTAAAAAAGTTTTTTAACAAAAGATGGTCATTTCTGAGAAAGAAAGAAGAAAGAAATTCAATGAATGAAAGAGAAGTTGGTTCACATGACTGATATTTGATAGAATGTTTATTATGACAAAGAAATCAAATTACATAATAATGTCTTCTATGCTATTTGTTCAAGGAAAAGACTTTAAGGAATTTGTTTTAATTACAGAAAGATAATATACAAGGATAATCCTACTTATCTATGTTTTTTTATAATAGCTTTAAATGTCAGTACCGATATTGAATAATAATGTCTTTCTTGTATAAGCTGACAAATCCCTTCCTGTAAGTCAACAATTAACAATTTCCTTAATAAACATATTGTTTTTCTTTCTTATACTTATCTATGCGATCATGTGTACTCTTAATTCAAACTATTACAACAGAAAAAAAGAGAAAGAGATCTGATTTTATAGTTTAAATCTAGGACTAATTATAAATTCAGTGTATTTTAATAGTCACAGTTTATATTGACAAATGTCAAAGTCTGTTGCATTGTCAAGATGTTTATTGTAAGTTTTTTTCATCCATTGTACAAATGTACTAAGATTAGTAGTTTTAAAATCTTAATATTTAAAAAAAGACTATATTTGTTATTAATAGTTCGGTGGTATTTAAGTGCATTCAGGATATCTTGCATTGTTGACATCTGATTTTTATTTAAAAAAGTTGTAGTGTATTTGTCCACCCATGACTGCTTTTCATTTTTGTTCTTTTTCTCTAGAAAGAATGCTATTTTTAACTGGGTATTGGAATGGAGTCATTTGAAAGTGAAGTTTAGCAGACATTAAAAAAACATCTAGTTTAAATTCCTACACACTATGAGATTTTTGTTCAAATTAATGAAATATTTATATGGTAATCCAGTTAATTTCACATTTGAAGCCATTATGCTAATCAAATAATTCACAAATTGATCAAAATGCACAGAATTAATGCTCAATTCAATAGAATAAGGTTTATGGCTAGTAACTTTAAGCCAACCTTTTTGTAAAAGGTTTTAGCAAATGTTGACGATTTTGGGTGGTTTCCAACAATAACTCTGGAAATCAAACCTTATAAAGAGTCATTGATAAGAATTTTTAGTGGAGATTTAATTTTGGTCGATCAGAGATTACACATGTTCGATTTTCACGGCTTTTGGCACTGTATAAAATTTGCTTATTTAATGATGCTCACTGGAGCATGTACCCTCAGTACCTATTATTAATATTAAAACCATTATTATCTGGCCAGAAACTTTCTCACAGAGCAACTCTTGTGTTCATGTCTCCAATTACATCGTCTGACAACCCTGGCTGTATATCAATCTAAATTACCTTTAAAGTTCGGTACAGGATGGTTGGCCGCACCACCAAATACCTGTGTTCATGACGATGAATTCTAACAATTATACCTGTCCCTTTGTCTGACAAGCAACTTATTCAAAGTGCCCAAATAATGGAATAAATCATGTTTGAACAACTTTTCATGAATTTTATTTTATACATTAATAAAACCCGATGCTTTATTGGTGTTGTAAACTTTGCGACAGGTATATTGGATCTTAGTGAGGTTACAGGTGTGCATTTTCTCATTAGTTTTATACAATGAGAGAGTTTCAGTTTAAAGATCTTTGTAAAAAGATTTTACATGCAACAGGTAACAAAATGCTTTGACTGTAACTGATGCTGAAGGAAAAAATGGGTAATCTCCCTTTGGTGATGCATATTTTCTTTTTTATTGAATTTTAATGTTCATTTTATAAGATTTCGAAAAAAAAATAAAGGTTTGAAATCAATAGGATATTTAACCTTAAAGTACGCTTTATGCTAATGTGTTCCTGTTACAGTTTTTTAAATCAACAACCTTTTCTTCATTAACTTTTACTATTTGTGACTTTTAAAGTACTTTTAGTACCAATATACGAGATACTTTGATGACAAATTTAGAATCTTAAGTATTGAATACAATACATAACAAAAAAATGTATTTACATCATCCCAAAATGTATTTATATTACTTGTTTACTTCTTATTCTTATTTCTGTAAATTATGTGACAGTTATTTAAAAGGGATATTTACTGATAATTATACCTGATAATTTCTAAAATTGATTTCAAATTTAAACATTTTCTCCTAAACTTATTCACAAGTGCTTCATAAAATTTGACACTTGAGTTAATTCCTATAAAGTACGAATGTCCCCACTAGTGCCACAAATTACAATCATTAATATCGTGATATATAAAGAAATGCTGTTTCATATTCTGCGACTTATGTGAATCATTCAAGTGTATCAGGAGACAAACAGGAAAACATTGTTTCTGAGTCATGTCGTTTTGAAAAATGTTGTCTTCGACCTGTATCCGTTCAGATTATTCTCAAGTAGGCGTCTTGTCTTGAGAGTCCGGCTTGTGGTTTTCGAACTTTTTACACAGTTCGACAAGTTTTACAAGGTCTCATGTCATTGAATACTTGCCAAGAATAATGAACTCATCTTTCTGTTAAAATTAAGTAACTGTCATACATATGATGATTGTATATTGGGTGACAAAGGCTGATTTCTGTGGATTCTTGTATCATGCATAATGAAGCCTCTAACAACTCCAGCGGTCACCAGGTATTGGAATTTGTTAACTTTCTAGCATGCCTTGATATTTTGTTTGTTATTTGCTTAAATTTTATAGAATTTAAGATTGAATTCATTAGATTGGAGTGTGTGACCATTTTTCCAGGAATTTAATTTTTACAATTATTAATCACTTTCAAAAACCAGTTTACCTTGAGAAAAGAAAGCTCTTTGGACATGTTGAAATGAGTTGTTTCCATCTGAGAACATTGCTTCGTGATAAAATGGCTAACTTCAGATTTTTGCTAGTTTGAGATAAATCAATTGCTTATGATCAGGCTCTCTTGTCCTTCTTTGAGGTTACTCTGATAATTTGGTTGATAAGGTACCTGATACTGAATTACAAAATTACTTGTTCTAATCTTCTAATCAGTCCTTACAAATTGTGAATTCAGAAATACTCTGTTGATTCCAATGATTCTTCTCAATTCACAATTCCATGTCATAAGTACAGATTTTGTGATGTCAAGTGAGAACTTAGAAATTTTTGCTTTTTTAGCATTGCAATAATGGCAAGGACCTGAAATCCTTCATGGTTGGGTTGGGTCTTTTTAATATTTGGTGTTTTATATAAGTAAATTGATTAAGAAATTTTGTTTGGGTCATCATGCAGTTGGCTTATTGAATTTATCTGAACTTTAAACTTCATGTTTTAAAAGGTACCATGTAGCACCCATCTCTCCATTTAAAAAAAAGATAGACTAATATGAGATTAGATTTATTCCAATTTTTGTAATTCTGAATAAATAAGAAAATGGAAAATTTGGATGTAGGATGATGTTAGTCATTTTGTCATAGGAAATTTTAGGTTTTCCCTAAAAAAACTAGTTGACATTTACATTTTTGCATGAACAAAACAAGAAATTAATGTTTTACGAAAACTAAACACAAAAGTGTGTCGCTTCAGTCAGTCAGTTTGCCATCTTAATTTTTTTTACTGTAAATTCATGACTTATTACTTGTGAAATGAAACAGGTTGAAATTCAATGATGAATTGAAGCACACAGAATCAAACTTTAATCCTGCCAATTTTAGACATTTAGAAATGGACTGATTGTTTAAGGCCAATATTGCACCATACATTGAAAAAAATAATATGAGAAATTTTATATTTTTGCACTTTAGACAATGATTTTATTCATGAAGTTCAATATTTCTGATTTTTCTGAGTAGACTGATTACTTATTTTGAATAATGAAAACTAAAGTTAAATGGATAATCAAATTAAATTCTTTATACATTGAAACAACAAACATTTTTGGTCAGTTTAAAATTTTAAAGTTAAAGAAATAAGAAGATGAATAAGAAGGGGAATTTACATATATAGCACTTTAATTTTTTTTTTACCCCATTGAATATTGTAAATTAGAAATTTATCTTTTTTTGAACATCATCAAAATGCAATTTGGAAGATGTATTTTAGTCATGGTTTCAAATTGATTTCAAATTTTTTGAAGCAGAAAATTAACTTATTATCCACTATTTTTTTTTCAAGTTAAAAACTTTTAGATTTTGATGGGTAATTTTGTCAAAAATGAAATGGTAATATAAGTAGAGATTAGTCCTGGCAGGTGACCATTCTGTTGATCTTTAAGGAATAGTTATCATTATTCCAACTATCAGAACAGTATCAGTCTATGCTACATGATAGTCTTTAACTATAAAAGACAGGTGATGGGTAGAACCTCTCTCTGATGGCATCTATTAAACAATTGTCCAATCTTCCTATATATATCGATGGCAGATGTTTCAATATTTTGTCATGAAAATTTTTCTTATGTTTCTTTCTTTATCTGCATTTGTTCTGTCATGGGATGTCTTATAAATGATAAGGGTTGCTATATATATAAAGAAAATTATAAGTTTATATCGTTGATGATTGGGACATTTTTAGACAATAGCAAAGTTCAATGTGAGGGAGGGAGAACTATGGAGAAATACAGGATTAAATATCATAGGAGGATGGATTTAAGGTAGAGAAAATATAGTTTAATTTAAACATGCATGATTCTTTTGTAAATCAAGTTTTTTTGGGAAAATAAGAACTGCACAATGAACTTCTTTGACTTAGTTTAACATGCATATATCTATTGTAAATAGAATTTTTTTTTTGGTAAATTATAAACATAAAAGAACTGCACAATGAATTTCTTTGACTTAGATGTTTAACCAAGATAAAAATATTTAATTGTAACAAGATGTTTTGTTTGAAATTGATATTATTGAGAAAAAAAATATCTATGTTGATATTTTAAAAAGATAAGTAGAATTGAAAATTTTCAATTAATAAAATGTAATATTAACATAACTATTTTGAAGTATTTTGAAATCAAACCTAAATCAACAAGTGATTTCACATGATTTTTTTGATGCATGACGTTTTTAATATGACTTCTATAAACTCTCAAGATGTCTGACCATATTTGGAACAGGACCATCTTAGTAATCATTTTTGTAATATATCATCATAATGACATAAAAGTTGATTTTTTGGTAAAATGGGGAGAGGTTTATCTACTATCTAAACTAAATTATATTCTGACTCAAAGAAAAAAAAAGCTATTTAACACTTGGTAGATTCTTTGATTAAGATGTAGACCCTCAGGGTCTGTTTGATATGTCATATTCATTTATAAAGTGAAAAGAACATTTTTCAAAGATGACTCCAAAATATATAACCAAATATGAAAAAAAAGATAGATGAAAATTGCTATGTGGCATGAACATGTTAATTAAGTCTGAGGTGTCACCCACTTTTGATTGATAAAGGTACATTTTGATTACAAATTCATTTAGAATTCTGACAGGTGAAATTTCAGTGGAGAATAATTCTTAGGAATGCTGCTTTAATAGACCTGTTAATTTATTCGGGTCCTGACAATGCATATTCATAAAATTCTCACAATGAAAGTCAATTTTAAGAACTTCAAAAGAAATACTTGAGATTAGGATTCGAAAGTCCAACAACGAGTTCAAAGAAGTACTTAAATATAGATTTGGTTTGAGAATTTTTGTGTCTAAGTGACGAAAGACATCTAAGAGGCAATTGTATCAAAGTGTCGTGATTTCCTTTTATGGCTGGGTTGCGAAGAAGATATGTTTAATCTATGAATCTGGGGAAATTCTGTAGTTTCTTTTTAAAAAGTGACTTTTAAAAAGCATTATTATTTAATTACTTTAATAGGATATAGTACCATTTGGAACAAACAGTCCCTTATAATGGAACATCCTTATTTACCACCAAAAATAGAGAAAAAGCAATTAAAGGTACATTAACGATGTTTTCATGTTTTCGGTTCAGGTGACCTGATATGATTTTTTTATTCCCGTGGCGATGTTGAAACTTGATCATTTTGTTAAGTATGAGATTCCAAGCATAATGTTTTTTGTCATGCTTCAGATGTAAAGGTATTCATTAAAGATGAAATAGTAACTCAGGATTTAGATGATAGTATTTTTACCTGGGGATTGAATTCACCTGTGTTTTTGTAAAGCCGACCAAACTTGGCAGTATAGTCATATATATAAATGGCCTGAGGTTTAGGCAGTTTATTGCACAGACATATTCCATATGTTTTTATCTTTTTGCTACTAATGGCACAAAAAGGAAGAGGGAATGTGTGGGGGTATTCTTTTCTTTGATTAAAAACTAAAATACACTTCCATTAAACTATTAAGTTGAAAAAAAGTATTTTAACTTTGAAAAAACTAATTTACTTGAATCTTTGTTTTTAAGATCTAAATTAATATTGCAACTGATTTGTCTTACTTTCCAATAAATATTGTTATAGATGATTTTGTAATAGAAAAAAAAAAACAATTCCTACAGGGGGTATTTACATGTAACTTTGATTTTGGAGATGTTCCCAAATAAATAAAAATAATGGGAACAAATGAGACATATTTTTGACATAATATTCCATTGTATCACCTCAGTGCCATTTGATGACAGACAACTTGTCTACAGGCATGGAGATTGCTTTAACAAATACCTGGGGCTTCTCAGTCAGCTGATTAATGACTGTTACCTGGATTTTCTTGTTACACCTTAAAAATTGTCTTTGTACTTCAAAGACAGTTTACCTGTTTAACATCAAAGTCTAAAAACATATACATCCAGGCATTCTAACCATCTAATTACTTATTAAGCCTTGTATTCAGATGTTTTACAAGATTGCAAAGGTTCAAAAGATTTTTTAGAGTTGGAAAAGTCAATTAGAGTTAACTCCCTTGTTTCAAAATAATCATTGCATCGTGATAAGAGCATCTATTGATAATTTGTCAAAGATATAAATAATGATAACACTTTTTGTGATTTCATGGATGAAAATATGATTACATTTTTTTTTCAAAGTTTAGAAGAAAAACAAACAAACTATATAAGAATATTGTAATGAATTTTGAAAACTGTGATAATTTTTGAACACACTAGTTACACAATATTTAGATAAAAAGTACAAATAAACTTTGGGACAAGATAAGATAAATCTTGTACCAAATGCAAACAGAATCAGTTCAAAGTACCATCTGAAAGGGAACCAAATGGCCCCAATCCTGATAACAGTGTACAAGTTTGGTCCTCTATTATCACTTAGTATACAGAACTTTGGAACATATCCTGATTAAGCCAAAAACTGATAACTTGGATGTTTATGATATCTGAGGATTGTTTTCTGTAAATTTTATTGGATTCGTTTTCACAAGGTTTTATTAGTTAAGGGGTGGATAAGTAGAATGCAATTGGATTCATTTTTTTTTATCGAGGGAACTTTCTGTGTTCAAATTTTCAAATTTTATTTAGTTTTGATAACTTAAATTTTGAAAAAAGCAGCACTACAAAGAATTTTCCTATGTCGAGATTTATTTAGCGAAGATATGATTTTAAAAATTTTTTAAATAAAAATTTCATCAAATTTATTTCAAACCATTTTTTTCTTCCTGGAAGATTACAATTTATGCATGTTTTCCTTTCCATTTAGTTTCAGGTTTTTTTTTCCCTATGTCAAGATTTATTTAGTGAAGATATGATTTTAAAACTTTTTAAAATAAAAATTTCATCAAATTTATTTCAAACCATTTTTTTCTTCCTGGAAGATTACAATTTATGCATGTTTTCCTTTCCATTTAGATGCAGGTTTTGATAATGAAATATTATCCTTAGTAATCTCATAGAGGGAACTTCCTGAAAGCTTTTCAAAATTAAAAAAAATAAGTATCATTTTGGGAAATTACCAATTTTACGACTGATTTGATGCATGCACTTAAAGGATTCAGTTTTTAAAATGTACACTATTTGATGCAAATATATTATGTATAGTAAGTTTATATAAGTTATTGTTCTTAAAAAAGACAGGAATTTGTTAAAGAAAACATTATATGTTCTTTCAGTAAAATAAATAGTTCCTTTCAGACTTATGAATAAACATTTATGTAAATATTTTGGCATTTTGTGGAAGAAATATTGGCAACACAATACATTATGATTGAACCTTGACCTGGAGCCATCTTAACAAAACAGGCATTCCATAAATTAGATGAATGCCAGCAGGGAGATTGGTGTGACAAGTGACCATTTATGTTGAATGGTCATTCTTCATGGACATGTTTCTCACCTTCGTAAACATATACCTGTAATTACTGTCAAATTTGGTTACACATGACCGATTCATAATGGCACTATTATCCAAAGACTTTTCTGCTGGGTTTTTAACAATTCTTTTCTAATTATCCCACTTTTTGATATAAAGACACTTTATCATTTAATTGATCTCCAGGATTTTCTCGAAACTTGGTATTTAATTGGGTTTCTCAGAGAAAATTGGAACAAGTTTATCACACCTTAGTTGGAGTCCATTTTATTGAAAAACCATAATAAGGGACTGTTGAACTAAGCAAAGAATAAAAAAAAATATTGAACGTTTGAAGTTTATGCAAATAAAGTTTCAAAAAGTGACTATGCATATTTTACATTGAATAAAAATTCATATACTTTGCATAAATAATGCCATGATATATGGTAAAAAAGTAGAACTCGAAGTCGGAAGAATACTCTACTATTCTTCTACCTTAAAGTTTATCGATGAATCAGTGAATTGTTCAAGAGATATTAAATAATATTACCAGAATAAACTATTGTCATATTAATCACCTGATTAAACAAATGATAATTCTCCCTTCAGTCAGGCCCCAATTGTTCAGTTTACCTAACAATTTCTGTAAAGAATTGAAGCATACAAAAGAGATAATATTTTAATGATTTAGTCTTTGATATAGAGATGGAATTACTTTGTGAAAAGGAAATGGCTAACAAGACTGCCTGGGGACAGGTAACAAAAGGTTGTTCACATTCCTTTTGTCTTGTACGTCTTACCTGTAACTTGGCTGTTTAACATGGGAATGTCTTTAAATGGTTGAGACAAACAATTTGTTTCAAGGGAATTCACCTCAAAATTGACTCATTAAATTCATTGGACACTTTTAAGATCATTTATCTGCAAAAACTATTTTTTTTTATGTGATGTCAGTTTTAGTGTGAAATTTGAAAGATAATTAAAAATATTTTTAATACTGTAACAAAGAAATGAAAGAGAAAAGTGGGGTTATATTATTTATAAAGTATAAAACTACTTTTCTTTCCATAGATACTAGTTAGGAAATTATTTCATTTCAATGGAATGATTGGAGGAGAGTGGGGTTGAATAGATTAGTAAACAACTTTTCTTTCCATAGATACTAAAAGTAAGGAAATACACATATATCCTCTAGGTCTTTGATAAAAAGTTAATATAGATCATTAAATTTCATTAAAATTTAATTGGTTAATAAATGGTTGTATATCTATCGCCCTAAAGCGAGATGATTGATTATTCCTTATAACTGATTTACTGTTGATATCAAAAAGGAATTTCTATGACAATTCTATAGACCACCAGGGAGAGAATAAGTTTTTAAACATCATTGAGGTGTGGAAAAATGTAGGTAAAAAAATGAGGGGGGGGGGGTAATATTAATATTCATGAGAAATAAAATGCAGGTAACTAGGAACAAGGAAAGGCATAATAATAGTGATGAGAAAAATGTAGCTTATAAGTGGGGGAGGAATAATGTTAATAATTATTAGAATAATTAGATAGGTAACAAGTGGGGGAGGCGTAAATGATAATAGTATTTAGAAAATATAGTAAAAATAGGGGGGTGCATATGATAGAATATAGAAATAATATCAATGTGAAAAAATGATGGTAAAAAGTTGAAAAAAAAAGTATAATAATACTTTTAATCAAAAAATGAAGTTAAATAGTGGGAGCATATAATATAATAGAATTGAGAAAAAATGTATGTTGTTGTGTTTGTTTATCAATCATGTGTCTGTCTTGAATCATCCCTTTAGAGGAATTTGTCACTTTTTTAATCTGATATATTTTCAATGCATAAACTTTCTTAAAATGTTGTTTAAGGTACATAATTAGTCAAACTATATATTTTATTAGACATCGTTATTCAAAATCTTTTTTTATTTTCAGGATATCCAGTGTGATAACTGCAAGACATGTCAGAAGATTCCACTAAAACAGAGGATGATGGGAATGATCTAAACAATCACAAAGGACGAAGTCGACTTTGTAAACAGTGCAAGTTTCGTTGTACGATCCAAAGGAATTTCTGGATCATCAGAAGTTCGCACATTCTCAGGACACCGATCCAGACTTAATACGCTCATTGGAGGAAGGAGACGGAAAAGTCAACCAACGAAAAGAGCCGAATCTAGATCATCTATGATCAGGTTCCTGAACAAAACTCATCACCACAAGTGAACAATCTAAAAAATCAATAGATATTTCTAATAAATTAGATACATCAATAACGGACAAATCTGAACAAAACATAATGGGAGATAACCCAGACCGTATAGAAGAACCTATGGGTGATATTGAAGACCTAGCACACATGAATGGTGAGAGGGACTTGATCAGCATTCAAATTTAAGTCACGAAATGGAAGATGACGAAGGTCGACTGATTATAGCCGAGGATCGTGAGGACCAATCACCAAGTGGCATCAAAACACCCACACGTAGTGGCAACATTCAGAATCGTACTTACGTATGTGGACAATGTGATTTCAGTCTACAAGTGCAAAAACTTATCTCCATCATCAAAAAGATGGTCACAATGCAGACATAACTATCTATGAATGTAACATTTGTGAATATGCAACAAAATACAAGCAGAAACTTCCACGTCATCACAAACTGCACTTCTCTGGAAAGATAGCAGTCTTTTACTGAATGGCTCAGATCTCGATAGCAGTTTTTCAGAAAAAGATAATAAAAGTACAGCTGGAAGCGACATAATTAGAATGAATGTTCCAATGCACGATGATGAGGAAGACGAAGTAGAGGAGGAGGAGGAGAAGAGGAAACTCCTATCACCACAGTAATACCAGAGGCTCCAGAGGGTGAAAAGAAGAAAAGTAAAACAAGACAGGAGTTGATCCTGGAAAGTACTTTGAAGTTTTTGATGAAACAGGAATCAAATATGCCTGTTCTAAATGTGGCAATGTTTACAAATGGCGAAAATCTTTGAACAAACATTGGAAAGAAAAACATGTTGGTGATCTTCCGGATTCAAGTAAGCCTCCTCCAGGATTAGCTAAGCTTAATGCAGTCAGCAATATGAAATATCGTTATCCGTGCCACCATCTGAGAGAAGTCGGTTGACAGCTATGAATCACTCAACACCTCACTCGGAACATCAACTCCAGTCATGCATGAAAAGATGGAAGATATGTCAGTTTCACCTGTTGTCATGCCTAGGTCTATTGGGCCTTTCATTAGCAATGCACCAACTTATTATCAACAGCAGAAAATGCAACAACATCCTAGGATGAGTCCGGACCTTGGATATAACCAACATAGTAGGAGCCTACCTAGAGAAAGGTCTGGCAACAGAGATGAGCAGCCCCTTGATTTCTCCTTTCACAAAGAAATGAATTTATCTATGAATAAGAGTATGGATTACAACAAGAATCGAGTAAGATTAGATCAGATGGATCATGGGATGTTTCAAAGTATCGTGGCATTAAACAAGAACTCCAATGGGGAGATAATCAAAATGGAGAAGATTTACAAAAAGAAGAACATAAAGATGAGAACCCTGTACTTCAGTGCTCACGTTGTGGCTTCATAGCTAAAACTTTGGTGGACTATAGCTCCCATATGACTCTTCATCTCAACAAGCGTGCCTTCAAATGTGCTGAATGCCAAGAACATTTTAATGGCGTTGATGATTTGAACAAACATTTCGCTGAAAATCATCTTGAAAAAATCCAAGAGCATAAAGAAGCAATTCAGAAAATACCTCATGGACTGCAACAGACATATCATCTTCTCAAAATGCCACTGAACAACATAGCCTCTCAGGAAATATCAACAACAACAGAACCAAAATATCTGAAATGTAACATGTGTGATTTCGTTGCAAAATGGCCAGCTGAGCTTCAAAAACATGCTGTATCACATTCTGAGGAACGACCCTTCATTTGTATGGTGTGTGGATCTACATATAAATGGAAATGGGACTTAGTCAAACATTTTGAAAAAAGTCATAGCACACTTCAGAATCCATACAAGCGTCGTGAACAAAATACACCAACTGCATCAGCAAAGACCACATCTAGTACACCTCAGTCAACCCCATCTCCATATGGAGGGAATAGCATGTATGGTGGATCACTGCAGATGTTGTCGACTGCTGCAGCTGCTTTGGTGGACAAGGATCAATTTGGTCACAAACGATTTTCTAATAGTTATCTTCAAGAATCCAGCAGCAAGAAACGTAGATTATCTGACACTGAGTTAAGTTTACTGGAAGATACAAATAACAATTTATCTCGTGATGGCTATATCACCGCTGGATCAGTTGAATATCAATCTCATCGTGCTTCTTCAGAACCACCAAAGAACAACGATTTGTATGGTAAAGGTGGAATGGAGAGATCGTCATTTTCAACCTTGAAGGAAATGGAAAATTTGATTCCATCATCTGATGACTCTAACCAATCAGGAAGAGAACATTTCATTAAAGTAAAAGATGGTTTGACCATGAAAGACGCAGATGGAACTGACATTCTGTTACCGTACAAATGTAGACTATGTGAATATAGAGCCAGATGGCCATCTGAAATACAACAGCACATGAAAAATCATTCTGATGAGAAGCCTTATCATTGCCCTAGATGCAGCTATAAAAGTAAGTGGAAGTGGGATGTCGTCAAACATTTGAAACGTTGTGGAGGTGGGACCATTAAAGATGTTATCGACACAACCAAAATTAGAAAACTACCGCCACCAAATGTAACTGTCAACACAGAGGGAGCATTCCATCAAGATACACCTCAGCCATTTAGACCACATAGCGATATGCAAGAAAACATGCAGCCAAGATTTGTCTATAATGGATTTATGCAGAACATGACTGAAAATGATCAGAATGAGAAAGTTATGACCTATGAATGCCTTGAATGTCCTTTTGTTGGAAACAGCCCTGCTGAACTCAAACGTCACTCTGTCTTACATTCCGAGAATAAACCATTCAGCTGCACCGTTTGTGGATATAGTTCAAGATGGAAATGTGATCTTAAGAAACACATGCGTACATACGGACATGAGAACTCTTTCATGCCCCAGTCTGAGGATTCATCACCAATGTATTTGCAAGATAAGTTTAAACTTGCACACAAAAATCATCATGAAAACCAAATGTCACAAATGCAGCAGGAAGATGAAAGACAGCTTTACAAGTGCGACCAGTGCCAATATGCCACGTACAAAAAATTCAGCTATCAGGCACATTTGAAGATGCATGGTTCAGCCAACATTCCACAGGAGACTAATGACAAATTTAAATGCAAGCAATGTAATTTCAAAGCACCAGACTTGCCATCATTCCTTCAACATAAGAAAACACATTCCACAAATTCTGTAGCTTCACCGGCCTCACAACAAAACGCTCCATCACCATCATCACAACAGAATGGATCACCATTAGTAAGAAATGATGACGATAATTCATCATCCATGGATGTCTCTAGCCGAACACTTCATAAACATCGACGTAAACCATCTCAACCCTCACAGCAATTCAAGTGTTCAAAATGCCACTTTACATCATTTTCAAAGTCTAGCATCATGATGCATGAAAGTACCCATGAACCTGAAAAAATGGAAGAGGATAATAATGAAGGCCAAGAGGATGAATACGATGATTGTAAAATAGTTGGAACAGACCAAGAGTACCAGCTTGATGCATCTGACGTGAACCAGTCCCATAATAATAAACCACTCAATTTCTCTGGTGCTCTAGATCTAACTCGTTCATCAACTCCAGTATCTTCAGCACAACAGCAAAAGCCTACAGTGTCAATCCATCACCATGCTGCTAGGACTGTCAACCAGCAACCAATCAACCCAGCATATCCATTCCATTGTGAATGGTGTCCAGCTATGTTTCCAAACCTGGCGACTGTGTATCAACATGCATCCCAGGTCCATCCAAATGAGTTGAAGGCACAAGAATCAAACGACAAACCACAGTCATCTACTGGAATGAGTCTGCCTACACGTCAGCCAGTACCAGTATCGAATGCCAACACTTTTGAGCATCCAATACCTATGACACCAAAACAAGCGTTACCACAACTTCAGGCACAACTTCAACAGAATCCTATGTTTAACTTGTACAAATATCGTCCAATTGAGCCAAAGCCATCATCTGCCTCAGTTCATACAACTCCATCAGTGGCCTCAATGCCATCCACAGTTTCTGCCTTGACACAGTCACTCCATCAAAGACTTAATGATAGCCGTGCTCAAAACGCTGTCGCCATGCAGCTCCAACAACAAGCAATGGCCCGTGCTAAGAAATCTACAAGTCCACAAAAGAGAGGCCGATCATTCCAATGCACAAAATGCTCGTTCACTGCTCCAAATGCTGTAACTTATCTACGTCATATTGAAAGACATGGAAGCAACTGCCGTCATACCTGCCGATTCTGTGATTATAGCATTGATAGATTAAATCTGTTGTATCAACACATGAAGGGAACGCATGGGGATGTTTGGAGGGGTACACCAGAGGAGAAGATCCGTCTCACACCAAGTGGGAAAGGAGAAGACAAGAGATGGGGCATAGATTCAGAAAGTTTAAACAGCTCCTTTGATGGATCAGATTATGGACAAGAAATGGACATGCAAGAACAATTGGAAGAATCTGCAAACCGAGAAATGAAAATTTATAGTACAATGGCAATTAATGGACAAAAGCCAGTATTGACTATACGTGGAATGGCAAACTGGAGAGGAATTCCAATACAACTCTGCATGATCAATGGTCGTAAAAACTACAAATGTCCAAGCTGTTCATATGTTAGTAGTAATGCCGCCAACACTGGAAACCATGCTCGTCAGCACAACTGTGGGAAGAAATATTGCTGCGATGTATGTAATTATGGTGCAGACAATCTTAAACTCATTTATAACCATAAAGATAGCATCCATCCACCAGAGCCTATCTTCGTAGAAAAATATGAAGACACACCATTTACCGAGTATGAAGGTACCATTGATGAAAATGGATGTTCAAACAAGGGACCAATGATACTGCCAACATGCACAAAATGTCCGTTCAAATGTAAAACTATCAAGAAACTTCAACAACATATCATGCTACATGGAAGTGGTGAGAAACACAAGTGTGAATATTGTGATTTCCATGTGGGAACGATGGAAGAACTGTTACAGCATCTTGTTGTACACCGTGAGCCATATGAACCAAAGTTAGAGTCCTCTGATGACGAGGATAACGCAAGGTCGACAGAACAAAGTGAAAGCCAGATTGAACAACCCGTATTGACTGAAGTAAGAATGAACAATATATTGAACAAACTATCGAACAATGCCGGACAAATACGTTACAAATGTTCACGTTGTGCTTTTACGGCCTACAGAAAGAGCAGCCTATTTAATCACTCTGAACTTCACCTTAAGCACCCAAATATGGGAGAAAAATTTGTACAGCGAATGGGAAATGACGATTTTACTAATGAACAAGCCGACAAGTATTTCCAAACTTTAATTATCGATCCCAAAGATGAAAAAGGTCTTGAAATCCTGAAAAATGCAAACACAACTGAATTTTCTGATCATGAAATGGAAGATGAGAAAGAATTTATGGATGAAGGAGAATATATGGACGATTTGGAAGGAGGAGAATTTGTAGATGATGAAATAGCTCAATTAGAACAAGAAGACTTAGAAGGTAATTCGACTAAGTTGAGGAGGAAACATTTCAGTGGGGAGGAATCAGATGACAGTCTTGCAGAGATGGATCCTATTGCTCTACAGCAACAAATGTCAATGAATTTGTCTGGGAACATAACTCAAAAAGTCCGTTACTCGTGCAATCAGTGTCCATATCGATGTAATGCATTACGCAGCTTCAAATGTCACATACACATGCATGGTCTAAATAAAAAGTACATTTGTGATTTCTGTAATTGGAGTGCTGATAGGTTAAACTTGTTGTATCAGCATCGCAAAGTTCATCAGGCAGAGGTCGGATTCAACGTTGCGCCTTCAGATATCGTTTTCCTTAACAGAGACTTTGCATTAGAAAACAATAAAAGTGTTATAAATGACTATTCAGTTAAAAGTTCATTGTTAGAGGAAAAACTGAACCGAATAACTACTGCAAGAACAGCAGACGGGAAGAAAATTTACATTTGCAAACTTTGTCCGTTTAGCTGTAGCAGTAAGAACAGTTACACATATCATAAAACCTTACACAAAATTTCTGCGAGATACACATGTAACGAGTGTTCCTTCAGTGTGGAGCGAGTGAATTTGTTATCCCAGCATATGAAACTGCACAAACGTGATGCTACTGGTTCACCAACTAGTGACATATATGACAATAAAAACAATGAACCATCAACTCCAGAATTTGCTCCACAAGTATATTTCAATGGACAAGGTTCAATGGAAGACAGTGATGTCAGCCAAGAAGAAGAGTACAAAGAGTTCAAATGTGACCGTTGTCCATTTAGCACACCTTCTAAAGATGAGTTAGATAATCATGAACATCAGCATAGCGAAAGATCACAAAATTCATGTCCATATTGTGACTTTAGCTGCTTGAAAGAAGAGCAACTCGTTGAGCATCTTCAGTGCCATTTTCCAAGTACAAAAATTGACAATGAAACATTTAAATCCATAATCGAAAAGCAAGGAAAGAATAGTGAAAAACCGCTAAAACCTGAAGTTCACTTGGTTAAGAAATCCAAGAGTAAGGAAGAAGAGCAAGAAGGGGAACCAGATTCTACCTCTGTTAGCGAAGGACAAGATCGTAACACTGTAAAAGACCTGTCTTCAGAACCTAGTGACAAAAAAGTTACTGTTGAAAAAACTGTTACTAAAATTTATTGTTGTCAGTATTGTGATAGAGAATTTGAAGGAAAATCACTTCTGTTACTACATGAAAAACAACATTTAATTGGTAACTGATAAAAATACGGTTTAAATTTAATATTTTTACTTAAAATACCAATCTTTCTTTATTACAAGGAAAAGTAAAATTATTTTGGTATATGGGAGATAACTCTCAATTTTTTTGTAAAAAACTTTAGTGCTTGGTGAATAAAGGCCTTTCAGATATATGCATTATAATTCTTTAATATATTAGTCCTGTTAAATGATCAAACTGAAACAAAATAATGTTAAAAGTGCAATAAACTATCATTAGAACAATTATCATTTTTATAAGGCATTTGTATATTACCGTAGTTGTAGTTTTTTAAGTTTTCATTCATTCAATAAATATAAAGTGCAATTTTAAATCATTCATATATAATTAGATTTTTTCTTAGAAATCCATGTTTTTATGTTATAGATATATACTTGATTTAATTTCTTTTTCATTTTTCATTGTAAATAGAGATACAGTCTAGTTTAAATATATCCTTAGAAGTAGCATTATTTTAGCCTTACATTCCAAAGTTGTTAGTTAACAAGGTTACATTGAAATTAAAGTGTTTAACTTATTGAAT
The DNA here is from genome assembly GCA_019925275.1 of Mytilus edulis. Lineage (NCBI taxonomy): Eukaryota > Metazoa > Mollusca > Bivalvia > Mytilida > Mytilidae > Mytilus > Mytilus edulis. The sequence goes on from CM034352.1 coordinate 65,517,916, forward strand.
TTATGCATTTTATAATGTTGTTAATTTTTTTTCAAGAAAAGAAGTTTAATGATTGGATTGGCAAAATGAAAAAAAGGATTTTTTGTTTTATTACTTTAATATTATGTCTTCCAACATTGTTGATTTTTATACAATTATCGATGTTTAACTGTTGAAAAATTCAGAGGATTTTTATATTTATATATTTTGCCATTTTACACAAGCCCTCACATTCCAGAGAACAAATATTGTGATACCATTAAATGTCTTCCCATTATAAAATAAATATGCAAGTTCAGAATATTTTAATATTGTCAAAATTTATTAAATACCAAATTGAGTAAATCGTTCCAACGAAAACTAACTTCCATCATTTTTGTAAATAGTAGAATCGTAGAGATAATGGCAAGGTTTCTAACAACGAAGTTTTTCTAGTTGTTGACAACAAATCGTTTGTCTTCCATTTTGTTTATTGTTATATATTTCTATTGCATTCACAAGAATGTGCCTTACACAATTTGTATATACCAATTTTTCATGTTTTTATATTTATTATATATTATATACATGTACCTTATATATGAGAGATTGTTGTTGTGTTTTAAATGTGTGATTTTTTTTCATTCCATGTATTTTCACATATACACATTTTACATTCATTTAAGTGTGAAAATAATGGCATGAATGTTTTGTGTATGAATGTCTAAATGTTATTCAAAACTGTGGGCTATATTTGTTTATTTTATCTTACAAATGCATATGAAGAAACTCTTTTTTTTCAAACTGACAATGAATACTGTTATATAAAAGAATAGTGTAAATTTGCTGCTTATTTTGCTAAATAATGTTCAGAAATAATTTGTTATATTTACCAAATTTGCTGTTTTTATTTTGCTTATAATATTAAAATATTTTTTTTAAAAATCAGCACTTTTCAGTTATTTGATATTTTGTTTATATTTTGAAGAACAATGAAGACTGAAATGATTTGATATATTTGGAAAAAAATTACACCATTTTCTTTATGTTGTCTTTTTTCATAAAAAAAAAAAGAAAAGATTAATTTCATGTTCCTTTGTTTCCTTATATTGCATTTGTAAGCTGGTGTTGAAATACCTCGAAGTAATGTAAATAGTTAGTCTTTATAATCTTACTATACTGGCCACAAGGCCTTGGTCACTGATGATATGGTGCTATGTTACATAGAAACTGCCTGTAATATCACTGCTGGGACAATGTTGTATGTTACACAGTCTAAGGGAGATAACTCTGAATTAAATTACATATTTTTGAAATTCTTATCGCAAGTGTTTTTCATTTTAAATATGTGATTGCGAAGATGTTTTTAATTAATTTACATTTTGCTATAATCAGTTATTATAAATTTGATTAAAAAGAAAACATGGTATGAATTATTCATAGTAAGAAATAAAATTTTTTAGTCATATTTTCATAATTACAAAATATAAAAGAAAAAAAATAAATGAAAACTTAACTTATAATTTTTTTTTATTGAATTGTGTTCTACAATTGCAATTTAAAGAAGATATAGATTAAGATTGTGTATCATGCAACATTTAGTGTAAAATGCTTCTCATAAATTCATTGAAGTTAGGTGCTAAAATGTTATTCAGTCATGAGTTTTATCGTAAGGGCAGTTTATAATGTTGCACTCGATGTAAAAGTTGATAATATCTTAGTTATTTTGTAAATGAGGCCACATTAGTTTATTTGAAGTAAAAATCAGAGAAGATTATCACTTATTTCACTCGATTTTTGATAAAAATAATAGGTAATTTTTTCGTACAGCATTTAATCTAAAGTTTAAGTGCTAGAAATTGATTATTTGTTCTGTATCTGCATGAGTGGCCATTTTTTTTAACCAAAATTGGAGTAGCAGAATTTGTTTCTAATTTTCCAAAGACTATGCATAAGAAGAGATGTTGGATTTTTTTTATCTGCAATAATCTGGAAAATATTTTGTGATTGAAAATATTTTTTGTTGGGAAATAGTAATGCAAGAAAATCAAATTTGTCTGCAATGTTGAACCTGACTTAAAGAAAGGATATACTTATATTCAAATTAAAAGATTAATTTGTTTGATTTATGAAAGATTACAATATTAAAAATACTCACATGAAATGTTTTCATGAAAGTACAATCAGGTATGAGTTGATTTTAATGTGCTTTTGATGGAAATATATTTTATCCATAATTACATTCTATAAACTGCAAACATTACAAAGTTTTGTATAAAATTGTGTTTTAATTATATGTATACTTTAACTTGGGGCAAATGTAGCCATAATGGAGGTTTATCAATACTATTAGAAATGCTTAAAAAGTTATAATAAAATAATTCACTTGAAAACTGTTATTTTTATGTAGCCATTTCTTCGGAGTCAGTACACTGGTATAAGTATGCATCATAATTTTCCTTTTGAAATATTGTGACAAAAGCATTTAAAAATGCATATATAGATATAAGAAGATCTTATGAGTGCCAATGAGATAAGTCTCATCAAGTCATAATTTGTAGAAGTAAACCATTATAGGTCATAACAGTCTTCAATACAAGTCTTGGCACACACCTAACAGCAAGCTGTAAAGGGCCCCGAACAAATGACTAGCGTAAAACCATTCAAACAGGAAAACCAATGATCCAAGCTATATAAAAATTCAAGAAATGATAATCATTTATGAACACATCAACAAACAACAACCACTGAAAAAGTTCGAATCTGTTGTCAAGACCAAATTCTCAAATAATTTAAAAACAACACATCCAACATAAGTTTTCAAGCTGTTCCTGTAGACAAGGAAGAACACATGTGCTAGTGCAGTCAATCAATACTGCATAAAAGATGGTCTGATGATTTTATTCACAAAGTGCATTCAATCAATAGTGCATTAAAGATGGTATAATGATTCTTATTCACAAATTGATTTGTAAATACTAGTACTCATTGAACTTCTTGATCTTGTGAAGATTGTTAGCTCAGCTTGTAAAATTGAGAAGGTTTCTACTTTGTTAAGAATGTGCAGAAATGTTGCCTTTCTTAACAAGTTTTTAAGTTGATATTGAAGATGGTCAACTTCTTGCAGCCATGTTAAATTGTGAATCTTTAATAATTTGATAAAGCTTCCAATTTGCTAAGAATGTGCAGAAATGTTGCCTGCTTCCCAGTTAGTAATGAAGTATTTCAATTTCTTCAGCAATTTTGAATTAAGCATCTTTAATAATAAGGTAAAGGTGTGTGTGATGAATTTATACTAAAAACAATCACTTGAAAAACAAGAAAAATGATTAATCAGTTAAGGAAATAAGCTTTTATTGCTGGTTTTCATCTTGCAGTTTGATACTGTTCATTTATATATAAAAAGGAACAGAATTCTTTTACAAACTGATTTAAAAGTACAATAGGTGGTGTTCCCTCAAACTTGTCATTCATTTCTTTAAATATAAAAAGGGTGTTGTGATGTATATTTCATTGAGGAGAACAGCATCTAAATTACACAAATATAAAAAAAGAAAGTGTTCAACTTTTAGTATTCAACAAGCTGCTAACCCTCCTGAACAATTTTAACAGAAGCTTCTGAGATCTGCTATCTCCACCAAATTCTCTAAATAACAAATATGGATGACAAGTTTGAGAATGGCTGAAGACAAGGAACGCCTCTACTCATAGATGATGTCTTGAATGATAATGCTTAAACATATAGTGTCTAGACATACAGACATGATAAGAAAAACTTAACATTGATCAATAAACAACAAAACAGATGAGGCAAACCCTGCCAGACATTTACAACAAGCAATCATTCCATACCAAATATAGTTGTCTTATTGATAACAAACCACAAAAACATGCTGCCTAATGAACCATGAAAAAGGTCAGTTGAAATATGCCATATCAGAATGTTTACCTTATAAACATTTCATCTAGAAAATTGGAAATGGAAATGGGGAATGTGTCAAAGAGACAACAACCCCGACCAAGAGCAGAAAACAGCTGAAGGCCACAATGCAATGGGTCTTCAATAGTGAGACAAGAGTGCACACACTAAAATGTCTCGCCTTCTTTACTAATCATTGATATTTATGTTGATAGTCCTTAGTGTAAAGCTTTATTACAACTGTCACATAAACATTACATTAACCAAGAAAACTAAACAAAGACCAATGAACCATGAAAATGAGGTCAAGGTCAGATGAACCATGCCAGGCAGACATGTACAGCTAACAATGCTTCCATACAACAAACATAGTTGACCTATTACTTATAGTTTAAGAAAAATAGACCAAAACACAAAAACTTAACAATGAGCAATGAACCGTGAAATTGAGGTTGAGGTCAAATTAAACCTGTGCACCATATAGATCATAAAATATTTCCATACACCAAATATAGTTGAGCTTTGGAATATAGTATTAGATAAAAAGACCAAAACTCAAAAACTTAACTTTGACCACTCAACCATGAAAATGAGGTCAAGGTCAAATAACATCTGCCCGCTAGACATGTACACCTTACAATTATTCCATACAACAAATATAGTAGATCTATTGCATAAAGTATGAGAAAAACAGACCAAAACGCAAAAACTTAACTATAACCACTGAACCATGAAAATGAGGTCAAGGTCAGATGACACCTGCCAATTGGACATGTACACCTTACAGTCCTTCTATACACCGAATATACTAGCCCTATTGCTTATAGTATCTGAGATATGGACTTGACCACCAAAACTTAACCTTGTTCACTGATCCATGAAATGAGGTCGAGGTCAAGTGAAAACTATCTGACGGGCATGAGGACCTTGCAAGGTACACACATACCAAATATAATTATCCTTTTACTTATAATAAGAGAGAATTCAACATTACAAAAAATCTGAACTTTTTTTTCAAGTGGTCACTGAACCATGAAAATGAGGTCAAGGACATTTGACATGTGACTGACGGAAACTTCGTAACATGACGCATCTATATACAAAGTATAAAGCATCTAGGTCTTCCACCTTCTAAAATATAAAGATTTTAAAAAATTTGCTAAAACCGCCGCCGCCGCCGTAGCCGCCGCCAGATCACTATCCCTATGTCGAGCTTTCTGCAACAAAAGTTGCAGGCTCGACAAAAATCACACACCCAAAGTGGATGCAGCTGGCCCCTTAACAAAAAAGTGCACTAGTTCGGTGATAATAGACGTCATACTTAACTACATAATTTATAAAAGATCTAAAATGCTAGAGGTTTATTAATGAACTCATGCCTGTTTTAACTGAACTCAAGTTCTACGGTAGAGTAACCTGATTCTATTTGTTTCACTTAAGATAAAAAAAATTTCAACAGCACAAGTATTTAACAAGCTTCAATTCCAAATTACACAACATACACCAATTGCAAGAAAACAGATTATTATATACAAGTAAAAGAAAACTGTATATAGCAAGATTTTATGGCAGCATCCTATAACTTTTTAAAATGATGGAATGAAAAAAACTCTAACGATTACATCCCCCATATGATATGGGATATTCACAAGACTCTCTCTTGAAACTAGATGTGTCAAAGCGACACGAATGGCCCTGTCCCAAAACGTTTAAAAATCTGCAATTTTAAACACATGTGTACACAAACATAATGGTAGTCTCACATATCAAAAATCAGCTCAAAATCTGGAGAGGAATAGAGAAAAAATCCACATAACTGTGATTTTCAATAATTTATCAAAGTCCAAAGCCCGTAATTTCCGCAATAAATAGTGAAGCGGAACGAAACTTAAACTTGATCTGTAACTCATCATAGTTAACTCACATACCAAAAAACGGCCCAATACCTGAAGGTGTTTAGAACAAAATTGTGTATAACTGTGATTTTCAACAATTTCTCAAAGTTCAAAGCCCATAATTTCTGCAAAAAATTAGTGGAGCAGAACGAAACTTAAACTTGATCTGTAACTCTTCATGGTTAACTCACAAACCAAAAATCAGCCCAATATCTGAAGGCATATAGAAAAAAAACTCTGTATAATGGTTTGTTGAGGAATAAAGGAATGACACAATTTTGGACAAGGTTAAAACTATACGGCGCCAACAACTTCGTTGCGGGGCCATAAAAATAGTTTCACATTTTTCTGATTATCAAACTCATTTGATGATAAGTAAGTGGGAAGCCTCATCTCAATTAGAACAGAATATGTGAAAAAATGAAAGTACAAAAAGAAATTATACTGTCCCATCATTCAAGATTTAAGATTTTTCCCCTGATGATTGAAATCACCTGTGGTTTTGAAGTATGGAAACCTAATTCTTGGAGAAGCAGAAAATAAAAATTTTCAAGTCTTTAGTTTTGACATGGCTTGGGATCAAACCACATATAACCCATACGTGAGGATTGCACACTACCATGAGGCATGAGATCACAGAAGATCTGTAGTTCTCACAAGTAGAAAACTTCATCCAAATCATGGAGTTCCTAGAAAAGCAATAACAAAGGGACGATAGGAAAGTTGAAATTATAATACAGAAACTGGATGCGTATGGTGAAATAACAAACTTCATTTACAACATTCATAGCTTTATTTACAAGGATGCATACATAACAGGTACAATATCCATTAACAAAATAAATAGCAATACATAAGTATGTACATGTAAAATGACTATGAGCAAATATAATGTAATGCATTGTAAAACATAACAAAGAAATGATAAATAATAAAAAAAATCATTATCCCAAAACAGTATAATAAATGATACTTAAGATGAAGGGGAAATAACCCTTTATTAAAATGAACCAAATAATTTTGTCATTTTTTAAAACCATTATTTCGAAAATTTATCTCACTAAAATTTTTACATTTATGCATCAGCAGTAAAATTCATCATTTTTGAAAAAGAATTAACTTTGGAGCATTCTTAGTATCATATATTTTTGAATAATAAAAAAAATAACCTCAATTTTTTGTATTTAGGTTTAATCAGAACTTAAATGAATTATCATCTCAGACAAAAAATCATATAAAAGAATTAATGTGGTATCTTATTTTCTATAAAGGCTAACATGATTCAAGTTGACTTTATTTTCCCATTTTTTAATTTATTTTGAAACCATTAAATAGCAGAAAGTATCTCAAATGCATAAATCATCATCAAAATATAATGACAAAAATATACATCTAAACTGGCCAACTCTGGACCAATTTTATATCTATCTGAAATAAGCCATCATTAATGCCCAAATATTGATAAAATTTTACCATTAAATGCTTAGCATAAAACAGTAGAAATTAAAAAAAAAAAAAATTCTCAGTGGAAATAACTATAGTAACTAAACTTTTGAATTCATTATTACAACAAAAAATGTTTTTCATCTTTTAGATGACATATATTTAATGTACTAAAGCAAAATAAAAATAATGGACAAGTCCTAACCACACAACCTCACAGTGTTGCCAAGCAACATATCAAACAGCCAATCAGGCACATTTGGCAAACAAAAACATAAATAAAGTGAAGGCACAAAAATATAATTTCATGATACAGTGCATCAGTGTTTCTAGAAGTATGAGGTAGAAAAGCTGGCACAATTTCTCAAGATAGGAAGACAAAAATAACAAGATACCTAATTTCAACCACAAAATTTTTATTTCGTACTTCAAACTAACGAAACTCTTTTAAAAAGATATGAATAAAAAAGATGATAAATAATGTAGTCAAAAACAATTCATTCACCGAGCTCAATGAGAGATCTGATTTTTCTCCACAAAACAAATATAAATGGTTTTGAAATTTTAGAGACTTATTACTTGAAAATCATTAACACATAAATAATTTCAACAAGATTAATTCATAGAAGACTATTATTGCACTTACACACATGTTCAGCAAACTAAGTGGAGGATGTATACCTTGAGTTAGTATGTAGGTTTTAATAGGGAGTATTGGTTTTCAAAGCCATTCTATTCTGCTTACAAAAGTAAACAATCATTTCAATGTTTATTCTGTTTTTAGCTGCACTGTAAAAGTTTCTTATTGTATGTTTTACTTTTTGACATAAGGTCAATTTAAAGTATTCAAAATTTTTGCAGAGGGCTTGTGAGTACAAACTAGGACCAAAAAGGAGACAAAGTAATTTATTTCTACTTGAAACAGTATGGTATGGGTTTTTCTTATTGTTAAAGGTTGTAGGTTTGCCAATTATTACTTACATCCACTTTATTTTAACTTTGGCGGATAGCTGTCTCATTGGCAATTATACCACATCTCCCTATTTTTACATACCCAAGGTATACATTAATAACATCTCCACTAACCAAATTACAAATTTTAATATCATCCTTATATAATTTTAAAACGAATTTACAAACATTTTTTTCATTCCAGTTTAAGCTTCGTCACTTTAATCATAGTTGCTGGAGATCTGTATATGAATATGAGTTTGGCAAATAAATCCTCTTCTAATCTGAACTGATGACATTCTCTGGCCATATATATATCCAGACACAGATTGAGGACATAGTCTACGTTTGGCAGTTCTAAGAACATTATTACTTCTGACGAACCACTAAAAAACACTCGTACAAATCTGCCAATCACAAGCACAGCAGAAATATATAGTCCAATAATTCTGAAATGAAGAAATTAGTGAATTCTTGTTAGTAAATAAGGAATTGATAAAGTTGATAACTTAGCAATACAATACAATCAACAATGTAACTGATTTCCCGACACTTTGAAGTTGCTAAAGAAATTGTTCGAACTCAAGAGTTTTCTATGTATCATTAAACTTGCATTTGTACCCTACACTAACTTATTCGCAGCATAAATTAAAATGTCTTACCCAAAATCTGCATCTTAAACATAAAAACATGAGGTAAGTCTCAAATAATTTACAATAAAAATATACTTATTTTATATAGGTTTACAAAAGTACCTGAACAGTAGTTCACATTTGACAATTTTCTTGTCAAGATATTCTTTTATGCTTTCAATAGGCAGCATTCATAAGACAAATTGTAAGAATTTAAAATTAATAAAGAAGTAAAGATTTTTTTTTTCAACTGGTATATCAAAAATTAAAAGCCAACAACGGCCAATTCTTTATCAAAAATAATAATTTTCATTTTCTTAACATAACATGGGAGATATAATTTCAAATTAGCTTAAAAATTTATATTTTAACACTTTATAGACATAAATAAGATTAAAATACTTATAGACATATATAAGCCTAAAAATAGTTATAGACATAAATAAGCTTAAAAATACTTATAGACGTAAATATTGCACATGATCATGAAACTACATGAAGCTATATATATATTTCCTACCAAACATCCCAAAACTAAATGACTAAACTAATGTTGCATACTCTTAGCTACTAATATAAAAGTTCTACTCACAAAATGGTAGATTCTAAATATGTAAAAGCTTATACAAAATCACCACTGTTTTTTTTACTGTAATACAACTTTTGTTTTTACATATCACTGAATAAATAAAGTTACACAGTAAAAAACATTTCAAAAAGCTGTTTAATGCTAAAACAACTAAAGTTATATTAGCTTGCAAGTGAAGTTATATTTTCAAAACATCTAGCACTATAACAATAACCACAGTAATTAATCTCAATTTTTTTCAAAGCAATATATTACATAAACAAATACAAAACAAGAATGTGTCCAAAGTACACGGATGACCCACTCGCACTATCCTTTTCCATGGACCGTGAAATAGGGTAATAATCTAATTTGGCATTAAAATAAGAAATATTATACTATAGGGAACATATGTTCTAAGTTTCAAGTTGATTGGACTTCAATTTTATCAAAAACTACCTTGACCAAAAACTTAACCTGAAATTCCCACTTTCATTTCCTATGTTCAGTGGACCATGAAAATGGGGTCAAAAGTCTAATTTGGCTTTAAAATTAGAAAGATCATATCATAAGCAACAAGTGTATTAAGTTTCAAGTTGATTGGACTTCAGCTTCATCAAAAACTACCTTGACCAAAAACTTTAACCTGAAAGGACGAACGGACGCACAGACGGACGAACGAACGAACAAACGGAGCCACAGACCAGAAAACATAATGCCCCTCTAATATTGTAGGTGGGGCATAATTACTTATTTTACAATAATTATGTATGTACCAGCAAGTTTTGAATTTTTAACTATCTTTTATCAATATTAAATTTTAGAAAAGATTATGTGTATTTGGATAACTGATGCTTTACAATTCCACGAGGCTAGGATTCTAGTATAAAACTTTTATCCATAATGAATACCAATGTCATTAGAGAATTGCACTTACAAATGGGTTTCCAAGAATATTTTGACATACAGAATTCAAAATCATACAATCTAGGGGAGACAATTCAAATTTCCTTCTTTTAAACTTATTTCTAATTGATACTATTTTCTTATTTTATATTTATGATACATTCCTGATTTCATAAAAAAAATAATAAAAAAAATGTAAATTTCATTAAAGAAAACCACAAAAACTTTCCCTCAAATTGCTTTTCACAAAGTATTAAAACATAACAAGAAATATATTTAAATGTATGGAAAAAATAAAAAATTGCTATCTTCATAAGAGGTAACACGTTCAGCACGTAAACACACCCTGTAGATTAGAATGGCAAAAATTTATTGTCCTTTCAGACGAAAAAAAACCAAAAAATTCCAAAATATACAATCAATAAAATCTTTTCACCAAAAAAAATAAAATGAAAAGAGACAAACATATATAATTGCCATTAAATTTGCTGCAAATCTTCCAAAACACATGTATCAGCATGAATGTAAAATGATTAAAAAAATTGCTATACAAAATAGAGTATAATTGATGAATATACAATATGTGAGCAAGACTGGCAATAGTATTATGGTTTAAGCAGTACTCAAATTTATACAACAATTGATTTTTTTCATGTATAAAAAACTTCAAAATATTAAACAAGGTGTATGGCCACTGCAGGTTATCATTGTTTAAACAAATATATTTTAGCTTATAATTCAATCTTTCAGCTCCAACTCAAACATTAATTATTCTTTTTACAATCGGTGACGACAAGATGATTTGGAAGTCTAGTCCATTTGACACGAGTCTCTGCTGATCGGTAGAAGAAGATAAGTTTGGCGTAGAGATCTTCTTCCAGACGGAATTCTCCCATTTCTCGTACAAGGTACAAATCTAAGCAAAGCTGCAATGCATTATCAATGTACGGTAGCTCATTGTAGGTGATATTTCCAATCAATCCTGATGTACTCAGTCGTAAGATTCTGCCAATCAACAATATGAAGGAAATATACAGTCCAATGATGCTGAAAAGCAAAGACAAATTAGAGAAAGGTATTTCACAATTAAGGGAGATATGCACAAAAACAATAGAGAATATTACTTCCCCCTTTGCACTAGAAAAGGTCTGTTCTGAAACTAGAAAACAAGGGTGGAATGAATTCTATATTGGAATCAAATAATCTAGCTACCATATTTAGGATAGTAACATTTTAATGTGATAGTATATCAGAACCATGCTATATTCAGTTTGTTAGATCATAATCTTTTACTGTTTTTGTTTTGTTTTCAAAACCTTTAACCAACTTAATGGTTGTTCTAAAAACATGAGTCATATGTATGGAATGGTACCAATACAAATTTTACAGGTAAATATTTAAGGCCTTAGTAGGGCTATTTCTATCAGTACAGAGGAGAAAAGAAATATGACACGTTTTTACCTTAACCTTTAAAGAAACTTTTTTGTACATGTATAATTCATGGGGTATCTTATTTCAATTTCCTTTTTAACATGATCATCAAGCTATGGTTTTCTTTCTTGGATGCAGCACACCTTCTTACTGTGGGGAATAATAATGGTATCAGAAACTGTTTTTTTCCATATGCACAAGGGTGGCTGAGCTGCACTAGGTTTTTGACAATACACTCTAAAGAACAGTTCCCTAATGTGTAGGCAACACAAGGTCTAGCAGTGGTGTAAAATAGTACAAAGTTTCATCACAAAACTTTAAGGTGTGTTGAAGCAGAGTTCAGTAACAAGTTTTGCACATAATCAGTTTAACCCACCACTAAAAGGTTTCAATGATACAGGTCAAATATAATTTGTGTACAAAGGAACAGCTAAATTGAACTCATTTTTTTACCATGACTTTTAATGCAGTGTTCTTCCTTATGAGATACTTTCCAATAATGATTAAAAATCATGCCAAAATTTCAGTGTTAAGACCGGAGAGCTGAAATGATTAGTGACTAGTAAAAAGCTGATATCTATAGGTCTCTGCTGAATAATCAACATGGACTTATCAAACCAGATATTTAATGTTGTACATGTAACATAAGAATGAAAACAGCAAACAAAATTGGCCTGAAAGATCAAGGTTAAAGACAATCTGTGTGTTAATGAAGAGTGTAAATGCTTGCAATTTTCAGGTATGTTTTATAATACATTTGTGTATGTAAAAGAGAAGATGTGGTATGATTGCCAATGAGACAACTCACCACAAGAGACCAAATGACACAGACAATAACAACTATAGGTTACCGTACGACCTTCAACAATGAGCCCATACCATATAGTCAGCTCTAAAAGGCTGTGTATGATGGTATTATAAATCAGAGAGATTTTTTTTTGTTTCGTGAATCAAATGTTCTGAGGTGTTTAAAACACAGCCAATGGATTAAATCAATGAAGTTTGCAGCTTTAGTAAATTTTGGAGACTCTTTTCCTGTGCTGAATTTCTAGCTGGCAGCAGTATAAAATATACATCTACATGCATAAATATCAAATACAAATATACACAAAAAAGCATTCAAAAAGCTAGAATCAACAAGTGTATATATATAATTAAATATAAATATGAAAAGCACAATAAAAAAACAAATGTGTGTATAAGGCATTGGGTATTGCAGTGCTGTGACTTAAATTTTAAACATAATACACAAACAGTAAATATACTCTGTTGTAAACATGTATAGAATTAATTATCATACAAATTAGTTTGGGGGGTAGGTGTGTACAATAAAAGCAATCAAAATATCAGCCGCTGGAGCTTTATAAAAACAATCTTGAACTTTATAAAAATAATCTTGAACTTAATAAAAACAATCATAAGGGCAACACATTTTCAATTAAATATCCTAAATTCAATGAGCTAGCATAATTTTAAATTTTTTCTAATTTACTTAACTCTTTACCGAATATTGTGATGTCTTTTAATGTGAAGAAGAATTTTACTGGACGACAAACTTTTATAAAATGCAAAGATCTTAAAAATGGCAATCAACTGGACATTCACCATGTTGACTAATGGCACAATAATTGAAAATTACCGAAATTCAAGTTTGATATTACATGTTCTATAAAAAGTAAATATATGTCCAAAACATACATTTTCAATCCAATTTTTATTAATTTTTAAAGAAGTTTATGTACCGTACATTATAAAGAATCTCTTATTTTTTCATTTTTCTATTCTAACAATGTAAATGAGAATTTTTCTGGTCTAAAACTTTAATTTCCAGCTGCTGATATTTTATGTTAGTATTATAGAAAATAAATACAATAAAAGCATACAATATAAAGTACCCCTAAGGCTATAATTGTCAGCAACTTCAGAATAACTTTGAAGTCTGAAAGTGTTTCTAATGATGATATCTCATAATATGTATCCTTTAGCAGAAAATTTGTGAGTACTTCAGATATATTAATATTTGTGGCAAACTTTTTTCTTTTAACTACAAGCAAGCAAGAATTAAAGTATTCAACAACTTTCAATTTTCAATTGATTTGATATTTAAACTTAAGTAGAATATAAAAGTCTCAAATTCACCTAATCATCTAAAACTGACTTCCTCAACATGAAATTGATCCACTTTTATTTTGTAGTAAATGTATAATTTAAAGCTTCTTTTTTTATATGAAAACAAATTAATTCTAAATTCTTTCCATTCAATGTGCTTTTCTGCAAAATTTGAATATAAATATAAAATTTGAAAGCCAAATATGTATAAATATCTTAAATGAGATATTATGAAAAGATATTTTAGTTATGAAACAGTTGATTTTTCAATCTGAATAAGAAAGCTTTAAATAATTGGTATCCGTTATATTTGAATTCCAACATATCTATAATTATAGCCTTATATGACATGACACCAATGGTTTACCATACAAAATATTAAAAGAATACCTTCAAAGTCTCAAATTATCTGGCAGAATTGAAAGGTTTAAGCTCTATTTTGAAAATTTTAAATTCTGACAACAAACATTTTTGTGAATTTAAAGTACAATGCAACTGCATTGATCTTATTTTGGAAATGATCTCAAGTTATTTTCAACTTTCAGAGAATAAAAATAGAAAGATGAAAGGTGATATGAAAATATTTTTTTTTTCATAACTTGGATGAACATGGCAACCATTAGTGTTTATACATAATACAAAGTAAACAATATAAACCATGGTATATACATATGATTCACGATGCACTTTTTGTTGCAATATATATATATAAGCACATGCATATCAATCCAAATGTGTATAAATCACAAAAAAATTAAAGCTTAGATGAGGAAAAATAAATTTATAAAAAAAAATATATTAGTAAGATCATTAAAACTAGCATCTTCTAGTTTTACGGACCATTTTATGGCTTTGCCAGTATCAAAACAAGATTTTATGGTTTTAAATTGTTTCTCAAGCAAAATCCCAGCCAATAAATGATTATCTAGAACTATCAAATTCTAGTTGGAGATAGGTATATATATAACAATCTATTCTCTTGTTTCTATATATAATCGCTTCAGTATTTTTTTCTTTTTTAGTAAGAAAAATGATGCATAAAAAACAAGGTACTTTTATCAATCATGAATTTGATATCATGCAATTTAAAAAGTCATCCAATCAGAATGCTGAATAAGACAGCTGTTATTTTTATTAGTGCAATCTGTAACAATATCTGAACCAAAGTTCAGAAAAAATAAGCATATACAGTTCTGTTAAACTGAAATTACGGAGTGCATTAATATTGAGATCTTTGAAGAATGGACCAAATATTATTTATTATGATTTCTGAAAAATCTGCAGACAGATAAATGTATTAGATATTAAATATGAATTTACATAAATTACATATGCACATCAGACTATTTCATATTTTTCATGTACAAAAGACTGATTCAATAATTTTTCACATAGTCAGTACCATGTCAGGAATATTTACAGTTGTTATTCATTCGTTTGATGTGTTTGAGCTTTTGATTTTGCCATTTGGTTTGGGACTTTCCGTTTTGAATTTTCCTTGGAGATCAGTATTTTTGTGATTTTACTTTTTGAATCAATTTTTGACCTGTCAATACTCTGAGTGAATTAAAAGTTTTATTCAAAGTAAAGTCAATCATCATAAGCAACAAAAGAGGTGCCATTTGTTGAGCAGAATATGCTTACCCTCTGGAGAACCTGAGATAATCCCTAAGTTTTTGGTGGGTTAATGTGATACTTAGTAATTTTTATATGTAGTGGTTTGTCTTTTTGTTATTTGTTTGTATGTTTGGCATCTTCTGCTTTTTATTGTTCATGTCATATGTTGACATCTGAATAAGTTTTCATGTTGCAGACTGCTGCCTCACTATGGTATACCTACAGTCTAATTTCAATTGATTTTCAATATTGTACTTTTTTCCAGCTTTTTTCCTCAAATTAATAGGTCTTCCCAATATTTTTGAAAATTCTTACCCATAATTTGTTATGAAACTAAATCCAGATGGCGCCACTCTGGCATTAAAGGTTATAAGTGAAATATGATGGACAACGTTATCTGGTTTCCCAGGACTGGGAGATATAACTGTACCAGTCATTAACTCGTCAACTTTCCACCATTCAACTATAGGATCATTTCCTTGTAAGTTCAACTGAACTTTACTCAGACCAACAGCTGAAAAATAAATAAAAGGGTTCTGAAATCTCTAAAACCAATACTCATTAACATAAACTGTTATCACAGAGATATGTCTCACCTTTTTGTAATTTTGATTAAGCAAATGTTGAAATCAAAATAGTAATACTTAAACTGTCAACGTATATTTGTTCCGCCTAACAGATGTTCCACCAGAAACTTTGTTATAAACAATGTCATAATATCTGTTCCTGTTGGAACAAATATTCTATATCATTTATTCCGTTAGGAACATATACTGTAATATTTATTCCAGTGGAAATAATATTCCAGAATACTTTTTCCTTTTGGAACTTATATTATAAAGGAACTTTTATTCCGTGACAAAAGTTAATGAACCATGACTGAGTTACATGGCTCAACAATCTCCATGTAAGTGAGATGTGCCAATGCTAACACAATTGCACACCAAATACCATTGACCCATTGACTTATTATAAGTCATTCCCAAACCTAAATACAAACATTAACTTGTAAACTATGAAAAAGTTTCAAAGTCAATGAACCATGAAGAGGGGGTGGGGCTATATAATCTCCATGGAAACGATACTTGCAGATGCCAATAAATAGGCATACCAAATATCATTGACTAAACATTAGCAGTTCATCTTAAACTGATCTAATCACAAACTAATACATGTAAACTAAGATAAGTTTCAAAGTCATAAGACTGTGACTGAGGGGCGAGGCCAAATATTCTCCATGGAAATGAGATGTGCCAATGCTTAAACAACTGAGTATCAATTAATATTGGCCTTCCACTAATGGATCCACTTGAACTGACCTAATCACAAACTAAGAAAATGTAGACTCTGAAAAAATTCAAATCAAGACCAATGAATTAAGTTGGTAAAGCCAAATTGTCTTGAATTTTGGAGATTTGCCTAATGTCAATTTAAACTGCATAAAATTAAATCAATTACACTAGCACTTTGGTGTTCAATAAACTAACCTAATTCAAATAATGCTTGTAATATAAATAAGCAAAGTTTCAAGTCCCAATAGACCCAGACTGAAGGGCAGGGCCAAATAATTCAAAATGAAGTACAATCCTATCAACGCATACAAAACATGACCAAACAATTTTGGTTAAAAAAACTGTATAATTCACACTATACTAATTAACATTTAAAATAGGCAAAATTTTGAGAAGACATGACTGAGGCAGCAATAATCTCCGGATATGAAAGATTCCAGCATTATTCAATTTTACAATGCATACCAAAAATATTGACACCACTTGTGGTTAACCTAAACTTAGGACCTAATCCACAAACCTAACATTGTTAAGCCATCGCCCGTGCAGCCGCGTTGTGAAATCAGATACTATGTCTCGCTTTTTGACTACCGTCATGGCACAAAAACAATGTAAAAATTTAGAATGTTTTTGCTCTAATGATTGCACTAAATAGTTGTGACCCAACGAAAATGTAATCCCAAACCTTCTTTGATTGTGGTCATGAAACGTTTGTGTTAAAATGATCATTGATTTATGCACATTTAGCCTTTTATCGTAAATATAGCGTTCATTTCTCAAACAATGCTGATAACTAGTTAATTTTTGGACTAATCCCAACTTGTGAAAAAGTTTCATAACCATTTGTTGAGGTCAAAACCTGCAAAATATGAAAGAATACGACGATTTACAAATATTTCAATTTATAAAGGGCAAACTTAAGGATGGCAATAGTGAAACCCCAATTTTAACTTTATCAATTTTTAATAATAAGCATTGTTTACCAGTTCATAACATTGTCGAGGCAAAACTGCTAATCAACACCTGAGTTATTCAACATCCTGTTTAACAGACATTTTCATGGTTCCAAATATGCCTATTATTGCAGAAAAATCTGAGTATTCAACACCTGCTTAACTAACATTTTTCTGGACGTAAGACAAGCGTAAAACTTAATGTGCTACAAAGGGGTCATACAAATTAAGAACTCAGATATTGTAACTATAACTATTATCAACGTTACCATCATTAAAGTCTGATGCCACTGCGAACCCTTGCTTGGGTAACTTCAAAACCTGGATACTTCGTATTACCTGTAAAAGAATACAAAACAGGAATATTCATTCTACTGTGATAATTATATTCTTATTTTCAAAATAATTCAACTGTTGGAATTCCCTTACTTTTCCATGATAAATGTACAAATTATATGATTTCAGAAGTAAATCACAGTACAATTTTTAAGCCACCTTTTGGCATGTAATAAATGTCATGTCATAAAAAATTTCATTGAATGCGTTGCAATTAGGCTTTTACATAAAAATAAAAATCTTTGAACATAAATATGATTGCAGGAGGTCCCCACTGGGATGACAAATACAGAAAAATTTTCAGTGATAAAGGTGAATTAATGTAAAAAAAACCAATTTTTCAATCTGACAAATACATTATTTATAAACTACTTACAATGGTGTCTGTGTTGTATTGGTTAGTATATCTCTTAATGTTGTTTGCTCTGTACTGTCTAAGGTTCTAACTATCTGGAAGGATAACGTATCTGCAGCTGATGCTGAGGCAGGAGTTCTGTCAAATGAAAAATTTTATACAATTAAATACAAAAATACAATTTGTACATTCATTCCTCCTAAAATACAAATATAGCTCTCAAAAATTCTGACATTTCATATCCTGACAAAAAATTTATTTATGAAAATATCATGAAAACCAAATGCATACTCATTTTTACATAACTTCCTAAATTGTTTATTCTCTCTTAAAAATGTTGAAATATTTTTTTATAAATAAATTATGTCAGAACATCCTTCAATAAGGTTATAGCAATGAAATTGGATGTGTCAAAACAACATGAATGACCCCGTCTCAAAAAGTTGAAAAATCTGCAATTTCAACAACACAAATGGCCACAAACATGATTGTAGTCTCACAAATCAAAAATCAGCTCAAAATCTGAAGGCAAATAGAAAAAAAGTCCATATAACTGATTTTCAACGATTTATCAAAGTCCAAAGACTGTAACTTTAACAAAAAATAGCGGAGCAGAACGAAAACTTAAACTTGATCTGTAACTCATCATTGTTAACTCACAAACCAAAAATCAGCCCAATATCTGAAGGCGTTAAAAAAAAAGTCTGTATAATCGTTTGTTGCGGAAATTACAGACAAGGGTAAAACTACCATATATGGCGTCGGAATGACGGAAAAGGGTAAAACTATATGGCACGGAAAAACTTTGTTGCGGGGCCATAAAAATGTAAAGTTACCAATTTCTTCCCAAAACGTAATCTTACTTTGCCTGTAATAACTTTTCAATTTCTTTTTATTTTAATTTATATCCTACCTCAAAAAAGAAGCATGGAATTCCAATCTAGCTTTATTGGAACTGGCTAACTGTTTGATAAGTTCGTCTTTACTAGGTGGACTTATTCCCCACAAAGATGTGGACTGTCCATTCAACTGTATCTCCGTAATATCTTCTGGTTCATATGCCGTCAAGAAGGCTATGGCATTCTGTAAATTAGCAGGACATGGCTTAGTATTTATAAATCCTGAACATTTTCTTTTCCGTTTATATTTAGGTATCTATCATGTTCTTATCAAAATCTTACTGATTACTCTTACCTGGGTTTCTCACAAAAAAATATGACTTTAGTACATTCAATTTAAATCTAAATCAATTATAATGTTTTTTATCAAAATTCACTGAATTGATTAATAAAATTTACCAGATTTCCATTGAATGTCTCTTTGAGGGTCTTGTACTCAGCAGAAGATAAAGCTCTTATTCCTTCTGTCTGTACTGTCATCTTATAAATAGGCTGTAAATAAAATTAAAAATGTAAATTTAATCAGCCAGTGCAAATACAACAATTAACAATAAGAGTCCAAAAAATGCTCACACATTACAACCCATCACAGTCAAGCTTCTGATCAAATATGAAGTCATTCTGTAAAAATATTACAGAGAAATGTGTGACAAAATATCAAGTTTATTCACATAAAGGAAGTAGTTGTCTGACATATTTGAAAAGTGACCAAAAATTGTAACTAATCACTTGTCCAGCTACTGATCATATGATCAACGAAGTTATTTTGTTTTGTATCACCTGAAACATATATTACAAATATATTGTTGTAATAGTAACCACTGTTAAGATTTGGTGTTTCATATTGTAAATTTAACTCACACATTTGATGTCAAGAGCTAAAGTTGTTTTGAATACTTCCAAATCAGCTGTCAGAATAAGGAAATATGAAATATGAATAGCAACTGGCAACATATTCTTATAAATACAATAAAATCTGACAAAAAGATTAGAAAAATTTCATCCATAAAACATGTATTCAGAACGAATAAGTCGCAAGTAATGAGTGTAGTCCATTAAGGTAAGGCACAACTCTTATAAATTAATTCATACCTGGAATCCATTAACTGTCATGGTAACTGTACATTCTGTAGGTGGGTTGACCTTGAAGACTGTATTAGCAAATGAGAAGATGACAAGTGGGAACCAGATTATAAAGATAATAAGAATCAACAGCAATCCTCCTACTCCATACTTTATCAGGGATTTCTTCTTAAATCCACGAGGAGTGGGATAATTCTGAAAATCAATAAATCATTTGAAATAATACTTTGAAGTGAAAAATGTAATCTCATGAAAGCACCATCAATATGTTGAAAACATTTTTTCCATGTGCCCTGCATTATCTAATATATGAAACCAGACTTAATTTTCTCTTTGATAATGTATCCGTTATTATTCATTAGATTGTCCAATACAACAGTATAATTACATGGAAGGAATCTTCTTTACAATATTGTTTGTTTTTATGATGTATGGCAAATCAATTCTAGATCTTTGTTGCTTATTCTATAGTTAGAGTGTATGGGGCTAGCTAACAGCTGTGGATCTTTTCTTCCTGTCAGATTCAAATTTTGAAGAACACAAACCAGCAATTGTGTTTACACACTTTCCTATGTCGAATGAGTTCAAAAACTAGTTATATAGTAAACATACCCTTTCAATGTCCCTCCAACATTTGAGCTGATACACATTAGCATAGATATCTTCCATCTGTAGCCAGCTTCCTATTGCCATTGTTGTATCTGTCCATATCCAGTCCATTAAAACTCTCAATTCCAACAGGAATGGGATAGCCAAGAACCTGAGTATGAATTACAAATTTAGTCAAACAAAATGATATATACGTACATACATAAAGACGTACAAGGGGCATAAAAATCATCAACATTTATGACTTATGCATTAGATTAAGAATAACAGTACTGTTGGAATATGATGATGAAAACTTTTCAAATACAGTACTACTGTGTCTTAAATACAATGCGAACAAGAAAAGATTTATGAATAAATATAGAATGTGTCTATGGGCCAAAGGAGCCAGCACTTGTAAATATGCACGAGTCAACTTCCACATACAGATGCAAGATTCATGTTGTTATAACCGGTTTGTGATTATAACCATAGTATATAAGTTTCATAACATTAAGTTAATGCAAACTAAAGTAAGAGAAGAGAAACGACAGATTTAGCAATTTGTCCATTTACAAAAGGGCTTAACTCAAGAATGGTAAAAGTGATGCCACCCAATTTCAAACTTGATCTGTTTTTTGTGGTAATAAGTATTGTGTATAAGTTTCATAACATTCGAAAGGGAATGTTAATGAGGGACAGACAAGGGTAACACTAAATGCCCCCTCAGTGCTACAGTGAGGGCATAAAAATATTTTAAGAGATAAGTACCTACCCTTTGTACAAGAACAAGTTAAGGTAGTTGTAACTCTTGGTGAGGAAGTTACCCAGAATCCTAGTGGGATAGCTGGATCTAATCTGATAGGCTGACAATCCAAAGTAAACACATTTCACAAAATACCATAACTGTGCTGGTCTGTTCTCAGAAAACTTCCTAAAAATATATGATATAGTTTTGTATGTTATATGTTGTATGCTTTAATTTATATGCATTATTTTGATTTCGAATTTTACATGATATCACTAGCCACACTTCGAAGACTGATTCCACATCCTTTACATAAAATTGCACATAAAAAAGTACCTCAAATAAAATAAGTTCATAGTAAGAATATCAAGTTGATTTATAAAAGTTATTAGATTTTGCTGACCACAATAATGCTTTTGAAATGTTTAAATTTAAGCTTTCTAATAAAATAAAATTCAGCAGAAGACAACAGCATACAGTGCAGTAGTCGGTTTCAGGATTTTTTTTATTTACTATACTTCACATCTCAAGCAATTTTTTTAGCCAATGAAATAAATTCAAATGGATTTGTAAGCTAATAAGTCCTTCATAAGTAAACTATGAAATTAGATGTCCACAAAATTACAAGTTTTCCTAAAATCACGAACATAAGTACCCACAAAAATAAATGAATCCACAGTCATCAATACAAAATTAAGAAAGGTGCACTGGTTTTGTCATAAGTCATGACTGTGTTTAAACAAGACGCATGACCATTGGAAATCGAAAAAAAAATCACTACAAAGTAGAAATTTCTAAAAATAGATGCATATCATGCTCAATTGGGTATGATCAAGGGTGCTCAAAGAATAATTTCTCTCTTAAGAAGTTAAAAAAAAATATTTTCTGATAGAGGTACTGTGTGAAAAGCTCAGAAAAAGATACCCCACCCTTTTATTGATCTTAACATACAAAGTACTGACCAAATATATACAGTTTATAGCATTCAACAGTTCTATGTTGGACATGCCTTTGTTTAGTATAGAGATATCCAGTTGAAAAACAAGTTAAGTTTGTGTTAAGACCTAGCATACAGACATTCTTTAACTTTATTCTGATCAAACCTTTTGGTGGGGGTCAACAATAGCACTAAGTAGCCTTGGAATCCTTCAAAGCATGCAAAAGTTGGTATCCAGTCATAATTTTCAACAGACAGAGTAATTCCCCTTTTTCCTGCATCTTTGTACATGGCAATATCATTTTGTGCAATTTGGTGTAACTATTGTGCTTATGATTATTATAGAATTGTTTATCTAAAGAGAAAGGCAGCAAGACTTATACTTGATATGTATCCTCTCAATCCATTTCAACCACTTTTTTGAAAAAATGTGTTCCATACTGTAGGGGAGATAATTAAAGATTACAAATACACTCTTATTTAAAATAATTAAGAAAAAATGCATCAACATATTTCTTTGATAAACTATGTAATTTTTCTGCTAATAGTGTCTTTATTCATTTAGAACAATTGTTTCAGAAATCTTTTTGAATTCTGAAACAAAAAACACAATTATATGAAAACCCTTCTTAATTACTTTTTTTTTAGGAGGTATATTGTGGAACAAGTTTTGACTACCAAAACTGTACCCAAGCTAAAAACTATGATAAATTGCTGAAAGAATTATTTTATGCTACCATTTCAAGTATATTAATTATGAACTCATATAACTAATATTACAGTATATTTCTTTGCTTTTCTTGATATCTATGTTTTTCAAGACACAGTCACAACACAAAAAGAAATCTGTGAAAAATGTACCATTCACAAGTGTCTCTAGCCTACTAATTACATCACAATAGCTTTTTATCAGACACAGCAGTGACCAAATGCTATGTATTTTTGTTTTTATCCATGATTATAAATGTTTGTCAAGATCTGGTTATATCAAATTATTAAAATTCTGTATAATAGTTAGCATTATCATTAATGACTTCACTTAAATGAACTTTAACCATACTGCATACAATTTTTTTTCAAATTACAATGTAAAACACACATTTTGTGACTTCAAATATACCAATTCAAAAAGTTTACTTCAGATAAATTCAGTTATAACAATGAAATTTTTTGACAAGAGGTTAAATACACCAAACCTACATTTTTGGTATTGTAAACTCAGTCAAAACCATTAAAAGTGACTTCGTATAAATTAAACCCCATCTTTTGGTAAATTCAAATAAAACAATTTATTTTCCTGACATGAGCTGAAAACCTACCTTTTTGTGACTTCGGGTAAAACAAAGAACATCCAAACATGTAACAATATAACAAGTACAATCTGGAAGATAAACTTCCCTAGAACATTCTTCCTCAGATACAGGGCACGGTCTATAATGATGAGGATAAACTGTACTACCAACATGATCAGGAAGGGTATAGGTACCTGCAAAGATATCATATTATAATAATGTCCTTTAGAAACTTTTAAAATAATTCAATTAGTAAATATATAGTGCTCTGATAACAAAATAATTCTATTCTGCAATTCATCTAGGGCAAAACCAGTTCAAATTCATCAAGTAACAAATGTGTGTGTTTAGTGCTAATAGTAGATTTTAGGTATCTATTCAGTCCTTCAATCCAGGACCACACAGTTTTCAAAAGTCATACCTTCAGGACAAATCAGGTCTGATGTTACCAAGAAACAGTTTTACTAATTGGTAATTTCTGGTATCTATGATGAGTTTCTTTTCAATCCATATGAGAAATTCAAAAAGAATAGCAGAGACATGTATGTTTACAATTTCCAGCAAGGCTATTACAGATATTAACATTAAGTCAGGTGAATAAAACCTAAATATTTAGCTAAGTATGACAGGATTTTTACCACAACCATAAACTTACTTTGTCTTCTTGGATGTAGGATGAGACATCTCCAGTTCCAACTGATTGCTGAAAATATATGCAATGAATTGACTGTTAAACAATTTGAATACTTGACCAGCACTTTCTATCCTATTCTATACATGTAAATTTCAAAATCAGATTGTATTTTTGTATTAATATTATTATCAGTGCACAATACCCCATTTAAAAAAGTAATTGTATACCAAAATGTGAATAGTGTTATACAATTAGGGGCACAGCAATATTTTTATGTGTGTTAACCAATAACCTGTTTTTGAAGTCTTTGTATAGGATCCTACACAATGTTTAAGATTCTGACACAGTGAGTTTCGCTTTTCTTTGGGGTTTTTATAAGCAAAAAGAGTGCTGAAATCAAAGTCTTCATTGAAATTCATCTTTTCAATCTCTTTTATATGAGCAAAAAATAAAATGAACACCTCTTAAAACAGCATGTTTCCCCCCAAACCATAACAGATTGATTCCATCAAAGTTAAATAATTCCAAAGGAAACTTTATACAGACTATAGGTATACACATTAAAAAAGAAACATATCTTATTATGTTCAAAAATGTTATGCCATGGAGTAAATGTTGCATTGAACAATTATTATTGAGAGGCAAAGAGTGGCCACTAAATTTCAGGAAGCTGTGATTTAAAGTTCCTGGGATAAATTGAAGAAAGTTTAATAAGATGGAAGGACAGACAGAGGTAAACCAGTATGCCCCCTCCTTTGCATGAGGGGTAAAATTAAATTGTATTTTACGAATTGTGTGCTACATTCTACTTTATAAATATGATAAATGTTTTTTATGTATTAAGCTGACCTCACAAATTGTTCATTTCTTGAATAAGAGAAAATAAGTACTTAGTCTAATAAACAAGAATGTGTCCATAGTACACCTTGCCCCATCCAAACTTTCATTTTCTATGTTCAGTAGATTGTGAAACAGGGGTAACAAGAATGTGTCCATAGTACATGGATGCCCCACTCGCACTATCATTTAATATGTTCAGTGGACTGTGAAATTGGGGTTAATACATTAATTTTGCATTAAATTAGGAAGATCATATCATAGGGAACATGTGTTCTCAGTTTCAAGTTGACTTCAACTTCATAAAAAAATACCGTGACCAAAAACTTTAACTTTGTAGCCGGATGAACAGACGCAAGGACAAACAAACGGAAACACAGACCAGAAAACATAATGCCCCTCTACTATCATAGATAGGGAACATGTGTATTAAGTTTTAAGTTGATTGGACTTCAACTTCATCTAAAACTACCTTGACCAAAAACTTTAACCTGAAGCTGGACAGACGTATGAACGGACGATCGCACAGACCAGAAAACATAACGCCCATAAATTGAGCAAAAAAATAATAATTACGAGTCTCAATACAAAAATCTAAATAATTCTTTTATTACTGAAAGCTAACCTGTGGTCCAAATGCTGTGTAACCAAACACTACTATGAAGAAGTTTATAAAATCACAGAAAAACATGGAGGCATAAACATCTGTTGTTGCATTGTAATCTGGATTGGTCACCTGGTTATAAAACTCCTTGAAAGGGTTCACTATCTTGCCAAACCTATTGATTAATAAAATTCAAATCATTTTGAAATAAAAATATATATTATAACAGTGTGCTAATTAATGCTTTAAGGATATTATGCTAGATTTTAAGGTTTTTCAATTCCTTCCATTCCACAAAAAGGTTGCTATGGTGAAATACAGTGAAATACTTTTTGGAGCTGGATTCTTTTCTTTCTTTGATTTCAAAGTTCTGATTGTTGTCTGCTTGATAAACTTGATTAAAATACTTGGCATATCATTTTCACATTTCAGATCATAACATATTAATAATTCTGTAATGTGTATTAAAAAAAATTGCAAGATCGTCATTATTTCTTTAAAATATCACGTTTTTGGATTTCAGACAGCAATAGTGAGCATTTTACAAATCAAATCATGGATGTTTTTTTTCTTTGAATAGATTTTTCTTAATCCCCCCCTCCCCTCAAATAAAATTCCTAAGTAATATCTTTGCAATTTATGCAAAGCAGTGTCTATATTTCTTTTCATTTCGTGTTTCATATTATCATTCTTGCACAAACACTCCATTTATGTTTTCTATTCAAAGGTGGATTGTTTTAGTTTATATATATATATTAACATACGTAGACATTTCTGCCTTTTTCTTTTTGCCATTTGGATCCTCTAGACTTTCCTCTATACTACTGTGTGTTCCAGATGTCTGTGCAGTACTACCAGACACAACTAACTCTGTATCCTAATAAAAATTAACCGGTTAATAAATCGTATTTGAAAATGTACAAGAATCTTAATGACAAATCACACATTTAAAATGCCTAAAAAGGACCAGTTTTCTCATGACAAGTAAATAAAAGAACAACTAATAGATAAAAAAAACATCATATTAAATCAAACCAATAAAAATGAATATAAATTATGTATCTTGTCTTAATTCGAAATAAAAAATTCAAAATATTTTACAATATCAAATTGCTTGAATAATAATCCAAGAAAGACTGTACAGACTGTTTTGTAATAAAGCTATTAAATTTATCTTATTAATGGGAAAATGAATCCCGCTCAGTACCCCAAAAATTTAACCACATTATCTGAAAATTTCTCAGCTTCTAAACAAGCTATTATACAAATCCAAGTTTATATGTATATGGACTGAGCTACAGAAGTAAATGTTACCATGACAAACTTATGAAAAAATCAATTGCGCATATTGACCCAATTGACAATATTTGTTAAATATTTTCCAAGACTTACCTCCCTTTTAGGTGCAGGAGACCCATGTGGTGATATTTTTTCCTCCACTTTATCAAAGTCAGAGTTTATCTCCTCAGCATCCTTCCATAAACCATATCTCTGTTAATGGAGAAAACAATGTAAAAAGAAGGTTTAATTTACCTGAAATTTTATATCCATCAAAAGCCTCATTTCAGTAATACAGTATTATCATTATTAACTTTAAGAAAAGGTCATCATCAAATGTATTAATCGAAAGTTTTCCACTCCTGGACTAGCTCTGAAAACAATAAGTCCATAATATGTACATAAGTTATTGTTCTATAACTTGTTGCAATCTCTTTTTTTACATGTGTAAAACAAGAATATGTGACCATAGGACCAAAAGGATGAAATAATAGATACTTGAAATAACAGTACATACCTTGAGTATAGATCTATGTATAAACAGAGCTAACAGCAGTATAAGATCAACAGTAGCATATCCATCAATCTGCTCTATTCCAATAATCCTTGGTGGATAAAATGGTTCTAAGTTAGTCTGGTCTTTGTTCCAAGGCCAGAAACCAAACTGGAACAGATACTTCACCACAATGATAGCCTGAAAAAACAATGGTTGTATGTTAAAAATCTATTCCACTGGTATTGTCTTAGACCAAATATTCACGTAAAGTGTCTATATGCAAATATAGATGTGATTTCAGATGTTTGTTTGTTTAAAATGTATATCAACTGCTATTGAATTAGACTAAATATTCACGTCAATTATTAAGGTAATAATATAGAAGTAATTTCAGTCTTTGTTATAAGTTGGCTACTTAGGAATAATTTTTCATGAAGTAACGAACAGTTTTCAATTCGCCATTACTTGTATGTCATGATTTATAACATCTAGCTAAGACATAATCATTAATAGTACATTATTCTGTTTAGCTACATTTAGTTTTATTTGAGTCCTATTAATAAAGGTAAAAGTGAAATAGAAAAGTTAAACATTCCAAGTATTTATAATTGAAGGGTGTGAAAAGTTTTCAAATATATAATAGTATTTGTCTCTTAAGTACAGCGAATGCACGTGCTAACACTTATTTATGTTCCCACTTTTTCTAATTTAGTAACCAACTAAGACAATTCATATTTCTTTCATTTAAATGAATCAATTTCTATAAATAATTTTACTGTAATTTTTCCTTAACATATCAATACCTCAGTGTAAGTTATAGCAGTAATCCAAAAGCTCTTTGATGGGCGTGGCACTGATAACATGCCCCAGAGGAAGACCATTAATGGTAGTGGCAAGGACAACAAGCTGGCATAGACAATCTGGTCGAGTATCATCAGGAAATAACAGATGAGTTCTGTCCGTGAGATGAGGAGGTAATACAAAGCTTCCAGAAGGAGGTACACCTTGGATTTACTCTGTTCAAACTTATCCTGTTTCTTTCCATCCAGAGAATCTTCACTGAAATTGCAAGGAAATCAAGAAATTCAAATTATATAATAGAACTGAACGGAAGACTTACGGGTAAATAAAAATTTGCAAAAACTGCTTTAAATTTATTGTTGATTCAACTTTTATTTTGTTTCTTTCCTATTTATTATAATTCTTTTAAAAGTTTGTAATTATTTTCAACAAATGCTATCATATACATTTGTACTCTTATAAAAATAATTTTTATTATCTATTATAAAAACATGAGTATTTTGACATTTCTAATTCTTTGTTATATTCATGTAATGAATAAACAGTGAATAGATATAGTATGAGTGCCAATGAGACAACTCTCCACCTGAGTCACAATTGTAAAATGTAAACGATTAAATGTCAAAGTACTGCCTTAAAAGTGGAGCCTTGGCTCACTCAGAACAAGGTTATTTAGTATACCTGGGTGTCTTCTTCACATCAGTATCAGGAGCTGTAACATGTATTGATACAAGATCTGTACTTCTGTAAATATAAAATGTCAAACATTAAAACTAAATTCAAAGGAAAAAAGAACTTTGTAAAGATTGTTTTAAAAGTTCTGTAAGATCTTTAGTTTCATTAAGAGTGATTCTCTGTAAAACAAAATGATATTGAACACCTGAAACAGCTTTATGTTTTCATATATCTATAACAGATGTAATAAATGAAATTTTTCTATGAAAGTTGTAAAAAACAGGAATGTGTCCCTAGTACACAGATGCCCCATCCACACTTTAATTTTCTATGTTCAGTGGACCATGAAAATAGGATAAAAACTCTTATTTTGGCATTAAAATTATAAAGATCATATCATAGGGAACATGTGTACTAAATTTTAAGTTAATTGGACTTCAATTTCGACTACAGATGAATGGACGCACGGACCAGAAAACATAATGCCCATAAATGAGGAATAAAAAATGAAAAGTATTAACCCTACCTATATTAACCCTTGTCATGTGGGGGCCGTAATATTATGGCCATTCCCAGACCACTGTTATGTAGCACCAATGGTGCTCCATACATTTGGAGGTCATGGTAATGCCATTTAATTCGAAGTGTATGCATGTTTTCTCAATCTGACACTCTTGATTGTCATATTTCTCACTTTTAATATTCATTCTGAGCTCAAATACGAACTTCAAAAATTGAAATCGGGGAAAAAAATGTTTTTTTGGAGGGGTGGGCTTACCTACGAGGTCTGAATCTATTAGCATCTCTCAGACTTGTAGGTCGAGAAAAAGAATGAAACAAGAATGTGTCCCCAGTACTCGAATGCCCCACTCGCACTATCATTTTGTATGTTCAGTGGACCGTGAAATTGTGGTAAAAACTTTAATTTGGCATTTAAATTAGAGAGATCATATCAGAGGGAACATATGTACTAAGTTTGAAGTCAATTGGACTTCAACTTCATCCAAAACTACCTTGACCAAAAACTTTAACCTGAAGCTATACAGACGGATGGACGAACGAACAGTACAACAAACAGATGGACGCACAGACCAGAAAACATTATGCCCCTCTTCTATTGTAGGTGGGGCATAAAAATGTCACATGAGGACTAACTTTTGGGCAAATTCCCACCCACCCTTCTTCTGTGTTTGTGGTAATAAGCATTGTGCACAAGTTCATAGCATTTAGTTGAGGCACACTAAAGTTGGAGAACGGAAACCAAATTTTGGATGTATGTACCGATGGACAAGGGTAACACTGAAATGCCCCGTCCGCTGAAGCGGGGGTTTAAAAGTATAAAAAAATAACCTTGAAAGTTTTAAGTTCTGAAAAGGTCATGATTTGCACAATCAGACAGTGAGTCTAATCATCCCTCAGTAATTTGTCATGGGGAATAATGCAGTAAATTCAGTTTCATTCTGTTAAAAACCTGGCTTTGATGTTACTATTGAGGGATTATTGCTTGCTTAATGTCCAAGTTAATTATTTTATCCAAAATCAGTACAACTTTTATATTCAGGAAAGTAAAACTCAATGGACTTTGATTTCTTATACCTTTCAATTAAAAAAGAATCAGGCTTTCAATTTCAATGATTAATTCTAATGCATGCAGCGTCTACAGTATCTTCATAATTAAATGGCATATTTCAGAGAAGCTCTTACAGGAAAAATAGTTTGATTCAAATAAAGAAAGATCTGTTTATGCACCATACTACTGATAATCTGTCAAAAAAAAAAGCATTCCTTACTATTTGAATAGATTATCTTGGAGATGAAATTAACAACAGTCTAGGTTTTTGTTTCTTTAGTTATCATCTTACCTAGGTTGTCCATCCTCAGCTGACCCATCCATTCGACCTTCTAATTCAATCGACTGGTCCTCCATTTCTAAAGATTTGTGCCCAGACTGTTAAAAAACAAAACAAATCTTTTACCACTTTTCACAAATCATAATAAAGTATTTCTAAATATGCAAATCTTTAAATTGAGGTGATGACCCATTAAAATCTTACTATGGATAAATTAATAATATATATTTGAATTATGGAGATGTATAGAATTCATAATGTTAAAAGCAAAATTCACATATAATGGTCAAAAAGTCATCGTCAGAAAGTTCAACTCAATAGAAAAATGCATAAAGAAATAAAAATGTCTCCAGCCCCTCTAACCAGTTTTTCACAACTTTTGTTTTCAAGTGTAAAAATAGAAAATAAAACTAGATATGTTTGTATGATTCTAATGCCCCTGCCAGCAGCCTATAAAGAATAAAGGAATTGGAAAATGGTTATTGCTATTTAGCATCAGGGGCATAAATAAATATCACTATAAAGCCAAACAACCAATCCTAAAATTACATCAGCATTAAAAATATCAATAAAAGCCATATCTACAGGCAACACTGGTTGACCAATACTTCAGATGATTCAATATAATAAAACTGTATAAGTAGCATTTTGCGAATGGATAAACAGAAAATCACATTTTTTAAAAGCATTTTTATTTCCTGACCCACAACAATTTAACAAAATGACCCACAACAATTTAACAAAATCATTCTTCGTCTACCCACACTTTCTTATTCTTTTTCCATAGTTACCAAAATGCATTTCAGGTAAATTTATATATATCCAAGAAAAATACTATTTATACAGCTTCTGTAAAATCAAAAAAAAATATTTCAACAACTTTTCTCATTGAAAGAAACAAATTGAACAATGAATAAAGTTAGAAAAACTATAAAAAAAATAAATTTGCCAAAAAGCTGATTTTTTTTTCTTCAATCTTTTATTATGTATCATGACATGTCATTCATATTTTTTTTTTACATCACATAGCTTCTCAAATTTACATGTTATCGAAGAACTTCTCTGATATTGTACTAATTTTCTGGCCTGTTTTGGAGACTTGCTTGGGCCATGGGATGCTAGAGCTAAGTCCATTTAGATAACATGGAAATTTCCAACTTAGACTTAGGGCAACAAATTGTCTCGATTCTTGAATTATACCACTTGTGGAGCAGATAAACCATTAACACTCCTTTTCTTTTCCACTTTTTTCCATAATTATCTACCTTTATTCACTAATCACCTTAAGCAAAAAACTAACACTAGGTAAACGCAAGTCACTAAAACTGGAGATGAATGATTTATAGTTCATCTGCCTCAAAATAGAAAACTTAAGATTTCCAGAAAAATTGTCGCCACCCCAAGTCTTGGCCTGCCATTTCCATGTTTTTCTAAATTAACTCTCCAATGATATTCACAACCCCAACAAGTCCCTTAAACAGCCTATAGCTATCCAAGACATATCTAAATTCATTACATAATACATTTACAAAGTTAGTAGCATATTCATTTTCATGAGACATCCTTATTGCTGGCCAATTTGCATAAGAAAAAAACTGATGGTGCCAGAAGAACAAAAAAGAAGAGATGACTTCTATTTCCAAGAACAGGACCTCTAAAATACCTCTATTCCCTAATGAGCATGACTATTTTATTAACAATTTTGTATAAGAATTGCATTATCCAGGTACATTATTTTTTCTTTGGGGTTACCGCTAAACAAGGAACTTATTCACCAGAGAAGTATTACTGTGGATTCATTTATTTTTGTAAACACCTAATTTTGTGAATAATGGATTTTGTGGTTTTGCCAAAGACTGCTTACAAGCATTTAAAAAAATAATGAATCCACAGTAATTGTTTTTTTTCTATTTCTTCCATGAGAAGATAAAGGGAGACTGTACTTCAGAATACTAAAGTCATAACAAGAATGTGTCCTCAGTACACGAATGCCCCACTCGCACTATCATTTTCTATGTTCAGTGGACCGTGAAATTGGGGTAAAATCTCTAATTTGGCATTAAAATTAGAAAGATCATATCATAGGGAACATGTGTACCAAGTTTGAAGTCGATTGGACTTCAACTTCATCAAAAACTACCTCGACCAAAAACTTTAACCTGAAGCGGGACAGACGGACGAACGAACGAACGAACGGACGGACGGACGGACGGACGAACGAACGAACGAACGGACGCACAGACCAGAAAACATAATGCCCCTCTACTATCGTAGGTGGGGCATAAAAACAGAAAATTTCCATATTAGAATGCCAAAATGAAATTATAGTCACATGGAATAGCTTTGAAGGACTATTATGTTGCTCATATAAATACTAGCAAATTACAATGTAAACTTTTTTTTTCAGAGAATGTTCTGCTTTTTTCCTTCCTATGTTCTGACAAACCAAATACCGTATTTAACCATTGTGATTATTATCAATATTAGTTTAGTGAGCAGACGGCGTTTTAACTACACTGACATCAAAGCAAACTTAGAAAAGAACACAAAATTTGAAATGGCGAACTTTACCTCATGATGTAACTTTAGGGATCGCTGTAACATAATGTGCAATTAAACGATTAAGTGATCAAGACTTTACATTCCATTTATAAAGACCTAGTATCTATCTTGCTGCATAAGTATTCTGGTACATTTTTACGATTCTTCGAAACATTACTACTTTATCAAAGAATTATAAATATCTGGTACTGTAAACTACATAATGTTTAATACAAATAAGCTTTACACTATTAGAAAAAAGCAAACCAATATGATTTGTTATGCATGATTATTTGTTATCTTATGTTAAATCTACTTCAATAAAAAGCTTTTAATATATGTTCCATATAATACCTTTTTTGTTAACTTAGTTACAAGCGTAAAAAACTTTGTTTTATATTCTTCTTTCTCCAAATTTAAGATAAAAAATAATTTTCCCGCCTTACTCTAATTCCTTGTCTTTCCTTGTTCATCTCATCTTCTAGTTGGTCAGCAACCATTCTGTAGTTCTTAGAAATATTATTACAAGTTTCTATGATTGAATCACACAAACTTTCCAAAAGCTTTTGTATAAACTTCAGAACGGTTCCAGTTTTGTCGATAATATCTAAAATAAAAATAGGTCAATTGAAAAACAAACAAAACATACATGTCAATTTTAATTCAATAACTCGAGATTTGTTAATTTTACTAACACATTTAATTCTTTTTAGATTTCTTGATGTGTACTGGCGTACTAGATTATTCTTCCAGATTGGAAAAGCGCATATAAATTTCTAAATATTCGGCATCATTCTAGAGCATGTGAAAGATTGCTATTTCCATTGTCATTCTCCACAATCTTATCAAAAGTGGTTATCTATAGAACAATTTATATTGTGTAACAAAATTTTCTGTTTGATAACTCTTTGGTGATTTTTTTATTTAGATATTATCCAACAAGGCAGTAGGACTAGGATGTGCAATAACTGTAGTGCTTGCTTGACTACTGGTGATTGTTTTTAAAGGAGTAAGTAAGGTAAGGGCTCTATTTGCAACATCCCCCTCCCTAACACCTTATTATCAAAGTACAATATTTCAAGGTGAAGAGTGCCAAGTTGATACATATATAAGTGAAAAGTGAAATAAAATATTTTTGTTAAGCTTTTCTTTTAAAACATTGATGTTTACATCAAAAATTGGTTAAAAAGAAAGATTTCAATGAAAGTTTCCAACTCAAGAAAACTAGAGTGCAGGGTTTGAATAATTCAATATTCATATCAGAAAATTCATTTGTAAAAGAAACATGATCAAAAACTTTTGGAACAAAACACCTATTTCCTGTCTAATCATTATTTAACATATGATTCATATAATATCCATTAAATCTTAGTATATATTTAGCTAGAAATAGGTGCCTTATTGGTCCTCATACAGCCTAATGCCTTGAATCTTATCATAATAAATTCAAAGTATATATGGAGGTATTGAAAGAGCCATTACTTACTCACTGAGACTACAAAAAGAGTAAATTATTTAAAATTTTATCAATTTTATCAATTTATAATATTGATAATTTACAAGCTCTGGTTACTTTTATTGACAAAATGTAATTTGTGAGTGTTATCAGTTTGATGTCATAAACATGAAATAAAAAACATATTAGACAAAGCAAAAAGCTTTTAAGCTGTATTGTTTTGTTAAAATTTTAACAACAACTATACCCCAAAAATGTATTGACTGACATTAGATTTTTTAAGAGCAAGACATAAGATTTTAAGAGAAAGACATCTTGCAGGATTTAACTTTGTTGGTAAGACAGTTGTCTATCAAATTATTCTTTTTGTAATAAGAAAATTTGAAACTGAGCCAAACTTAAGTTTTTTCCTTTCAGAAAATTTAAAGCACTACAAGCAAATAAGCAATCTAAATTCAAATATTTTATTATTAGTGATATCTGAGTTCCCAATGAAGGTGAACCTAGAAAATGCTTCAACCGCATAAAATTTATAAAACGTTACTTTCAGTTTTTGATAAGAGTTCTATTATAGCAAAGTCACTACCAAGTAGCTTTTGATACATAAAAAACAAATACCAGACATTATAAACTGTAATCCAAAGGACCAACTTTAACAAATCATCAAACTAACAAATAGGTTTTCAGGGTCTAACTCCAATGTTACAAACCTTCTTCTTCATCTTCATCCTCTTGTTCTTTATCCTTTGTCTGTTGATCTTTGTCCTAAATAAAATTAAAAATACAATAATTAACTGACCCATGTACATTTACTATTATTTCTGATGAAATATTGATGAATAATTAAAGGTGTTTACTGTGTCAACAAACATTTGTTCAACCAAACAGATGTTCCAATTAAAACTTTGTTCCTGTTAAAAAAATATTCTATACCATTATTCTGTTAGGAACATATACTGTAATATTTATTCCACTCGATATAACATTCCAGAATACTTTTTCCTTTAGTAACTTACATTATGAAGGAATTTCTATTTCAACACAACAGTGAAGCTTAATCTAGGAGTACTTAATTTCTTCTTTCTCAGATCATCTACGGTGTATCAGTATGTCCTTACACCATATAAATTATGATTTAAGTATGTGCTATCATGTGTCATTGATGTAAAATTCAAAATATGATAAAAGTCCCATAACTGACCTTATCTTCAGAATCTTCAGCTTGATCTATAGCTGCATCAGTCCCAGAATGTATTGCGGTTGATATTAGCTGCAATAGAAATAATTATCTCAACATTTCAGTATTTGATTTTTAAAACAATCAAATTAAAGTATACTGTGAATTCATTATTATTCGTTGGATACCAATTTTCGTGGATTTCGTGGGTACCGGGAAACCACGAATTTAAATATTCAACGAATTGCAAATTTTCTAAAGGAATATATGCATACTTTGTCGAAACCACGAAATTAAATACCCACGAATATGCAAGTTTTCCTCAAACCACGAAAATTGGTACCCACGAAAAATAAATGAATCCACAGTATGTGAACAAGTTTTAACGCCTAAAAAGCTTTGCAGTGCATTGCTATATAATACTTTTAGGTAAGATGTGGTTGGGAAATGGTTTTCTTTAGCTCCTTTGTGCATACTCATTAGTATGATATTTGAAGAATGGTGTACAAGTATATATAGTCACATAAGCACTCAGGAAATTCTTCTTCTTTGTCACCCATTTTATCTTATAACAAGAAAGTTGACACGAAAAAAAGTAAGGTTATCCAAGAAAGGCAAAATATTGATTCAGGTATTGGGTTGGCTCTTGAATACTTATATTGTTTTTTTGTTTTTTTTGTCAGATATTTTTGGTATATTTTTCCTCAGATAGAATTTTCCTATACTTTGCCAGAATGCAGATTTCTCCATGATTTTTTACAAAAAAATCATGACAAGTATGGGGCACCATGCTATTGTTCAAGCTACAAGACCAGACAATAGCAAAATATATAGTTTGTTGGGAGCAATGACAAGAGATAATAGATGACATTTTAGATGGCAAAAAAAAAACCAACGCTATGACATTCTTTCAAAGCTCGATAAAGCTATATAAGTTCAGCCAAATATCAATTCTGACAGTGAGAGAGCATTTCCAATCATAAAGAAATTTACACTGAATTCTGATCATAACTTGACATTGATATATTATGAGCTTTGTTATCAAAACAATGTAGCCAAACTGGCAGTTGTTTTGAATATGTGCCTAGTGGTGTCGCTTTAAAAGACTGTTGAATACAATAAAAGTTTACAATACAATATTGTTTTTATATTAAATGTGAAATTACGAACATTGTTCATATTAAAAAGAATGCATCTACGTCACATTTTCACATGCTTTTTAACACGTCATGTTATGTCATGACATGATTTCTCATTGTAAGAGGTATGCAAGACCTGCAAAATTTGCACAGATTGTGTATAAAAAAACACTCTTTTGTGAAATAAAAAGAAATCTGTGGGATGTGGTATGAGAAGATAGAAATAGGCTTTCAGACAATAAAAGAAATATAATGTCACAAACCTTGTTTTCTTGCTACAAGTAAAAACATTTTTCTATCATTCCTCAATAAAAAAAAAAAATGTTTGAGTTATCTCCCCTAAAAGGCTCATTAACGATTTGATTCAAATTGTCATATTTTATTTTAAAATTCTAAACCTAGATCTTAATGACATTAAGTCTGAAATAAACAATTTACTATGCATGGACTTGATAATTTATATCACCATTTTATGTTTTTTTTTTTGTCTAGACACCATCTATTCAACCATCGAGATGACCTCAGAAGACTGCCCACTGTCATATAACCTGATATAAACATAAACATAAATATGGACCTCATGAAATTGGACGTTTTATGTCTGTTAGGTTTCTCAAGTACAAAGTTTTATACTTGCAATCCTTATTTTCTTTTTTTCCATTCCTTTACCTGTAGAGGATTGGGTGTTTCATCTTCTTCATCGTCTTGACCAAAAGTAACACTGTCCTTGACCTTTTTGCCTCCAACTTCCTCTTCTGATTCACTTTCCTCCTCAAACAAATAGTAATCACCAGATCTGATAGCTGAAATTATACAGCCAAATGTAAAATCTTAGGCAAGACCTTAAGGAAACTCGCTTGTCATATTTTGGAATTTTGGTCAGATTTTCGAAATCCTCTGGTTTTATCCATTTGAATAAAATTGAGAATGGAAATGGGGAATGTGTCAAAGAGACAACAACCCGACCAAATAAAAAACAACAGCAGAGGGTCACCAACAGGTCTTCAATGTAGCGAGAAATTCTCGCACCCGGAGGCGTCCTTCAGCTGGCCCCTAAACAAATATATACTAGTCCAGTGATAATGAACGCCATACTAATTTCCAAATTGTACACAAGAAACTAAAATTAAAATAATACAAGACTAACAAAGGCCAGAGGCTCCTGACTTTAGAAAGGCGCAAAAATGCGGCGGGGTTAAACATGTTTGTGAGATCTCAACCGTCCCCCTATACCTTAACAATGGTATACCTTAACAAATTTAAGCTGGTGACCCCCATTTTTTTTATAAATAATTCTCTTACATGTATAATGATAGACTGTCTGTTAAAGTCTAATAGAATTTTAATTATTTCATAATAGTTTTGGGGGACATAAACTTGTCAATGATAAAGGTATGAAAAGTCAAGAGAAAACATTTTCCCTCCAAAATTTCAATGGCTAATATATCGCAAACAAACACGGTGACCTATATATTTTTTTTGCTCTTAGCATTCCTTTATTAACCCCCTATCAATATAAACTAGTGTTTTGAAAAGTTAATTACCTTGAAACTGAGAAGCAAACTCCCTAATTTAAAATTTTCATATGGTCTTCAATTTGCAAAAATTATGTTTTATTGGGAGGGGGGGTAAAAACCTTGTCTACAATAAATAGCAATTATGTGTGGGTTTAAAAGGGTAATTGCAAATGTTTTCAGACAGGTAAGTACAGATTTTGATATAAACAAATTATTGGATCTATTATATTCACTATAATAAACAATGTTAAAATATTACTTTTTCTGTTATTAAATTACTTTTAACACTAATGAATATATAGTGGCTATCAGTTTTCATTGGTGGTCATACCTGCCAACTTTTGAAAATGCCCATGGGGGTTTTAGCGCGCGACAACAATTTCAAAGGTTAAAATTCTTTGCGACGACTATTTTGCGCGAAAAAGTGTCATTTTTGCATGATTTGTAAGATGAGCTTACATCCCTTTTTTTAAGTTTATTTACATGATTCTAGTTATTATATCAGCAGAAAATATGAACATGTAGCTGTAAGACCAGGAATTATTTTCATGTGTAAGGATACTAAATAGTTGTTGGCTTTTCCAATTTAAAATTATACACAAAGAAGGACTTTTATCAGGTTGGGAACAACACATAGGGATCCCCCCTCAATGTTAGGACATTAAAAACCACTTTTTAAGTACAAATGAGCATTCATATTATTTGAAGAAACTTTTCCCAAAGAACTGTACAGCTTATGATCTATCATTGTCTATCTGGTATTATATGGTCAACACATGTCCAAGAATTTTGATATGTTCTTGGCCTTATATCTTCTTTATTATTCAAAATAATAGGACTCTTCATTTAGAAAAGCTGTTCCAAATATAATGTCAGAATTTCCCATTTTTAAGTTAACAAATCTACATTTTCCTATTTAATTTTTACAAGAGTGACCCCTTGACTAAGGGTTGTCCCTCATTTAAGGGATTCCTCATGTTGATGTGGGGGGGGGGGGGGGGGGGGTTCCATGTGGAAAATAATGAAGAGTACATTATCCTTTAAATGATTGAATACATAAATAAAATTATGTTACAGTAAGTGTACATGTTATGTCAATAAATTAGTGAATAAACTACTATTTATTATATTCATGGTAGTACTGCATCATTGAAGTTTGTCAATCAGCCATGCTTTTATTCTTATTCAGTGTAAGAACCTCCTTGCAGTTGAAAAATCATTTGCCATGTTCACGTTTTTACAATTCTGACCAACAAACAGAGGAATACAACACAAGTTCAATATCTAGCATGTTAAAACAATCTTGAGAGAAAACGTTTTTGATTGGCTGATTAATTTGATCATGAGAAACGCACAATTTGATTGGCTGAACACGATTTTCCTCCATTGGACACAGTTCAAAATCGGGAACAACAATATTTTTCGTGTAAATTTTCACCAAATCGTGTTTTAGAGGGTTTTTCAGGAACACAATCGTGCAATCGTGACAAAGGGTCAAAATCGTGTAGTACACGCCTAAATCGTGAAAGTTGGCAGGTATGGGTGGTAGAAGTGAATGTGCCTAAAGAGAACCTTGACCTTCCATATTTTTGAACTATATAGGAATTATATAAATTTCTGGTGTGGGGGTCAAAAATATAATTGCAGTTCATACATATGGTTTCATTCAAGTGCTGCCTCATAGCTAAAGTTTCTTCTTTTTTATTTCTGGTCTTTTGCTCTGCTTTTTCAGGCATTTTTATATATAGCTGCCATTAAATGCCAGTGCTTAATTAATTAATTTATTTTTGCTTTTTAATTTGTTAGTTATTCATGATATTTCAGTGAATGCTGGTTCTCCCATTCAATGCATGAAGTGGTGTTTGCCGCAAGCCAACAACTACTTCACTTTGAAGTCTCACCACTTCTCCCTATCAGTTTCAAAAAGAGAAGTCACTATTCCCTTAATTCTGATATCTCGGATAAAATTGTTTACCACATAAAAATATGTTTTGTACACTTACTCTGAAAATGTTCATCAGGCACAACAAAGTCTTTTTTGACATGTTTCTGTTTTTCTTTGATGGCGTCCATTTTTTTCTTAATGTTGTCCAATACTTGACGTTCCTCTTCTTTTTGTTTCAGAACACTCTCTATTAATGTTTGGTTAATCAGTTCTGCTCCTCTAATGAAGTAAAATGTATTAGTGTTAAGTTATTCTAATAGATCTATCTTTCATATATCTTAGAACAGGATAAGAAACTCATCACAAACTTAAGTTTTTCCAAAAAATAAAATCAAAAGCAAACACTGTGGATTCATTTATTTACTGTCATAGAAGTGAGAGGTTTAGCTAGCTTTAAAACCTGGTTCAATCCACCATTTTCTACATTTGAAAATGCCTGTACCAAGTCAGGAATATGACAGTTCTTGTCCATTCGTTTTTTGATGCGTTTTGTTATTTGATTTTGCCATGTGATTATGGACTTTATGAATTGATTTTCCTCTGAGTTCAGTATTTTTGTGATTTTACTTTTTCCCTGGGTACTGATTATTCTTGATTAACGAAATCTCGCATGTTTGTGGTTTTGCCAAAGTCTGCATACAAGCCTATAGAACATTTGTTACTGGTTCAACTTTTAATTTTGTGGTTGTCTCGTAATCAGGAAATCCATGGAAATTGGTATACAACAAATAATAATAAATCCACATAATTCAATCATAATGACAAAATATATGATATTATTGTATAGCAATATAATATTTCCCACAGAAAGTAACCTACCTTAGCGTGCAATAAATTCCAATATTGCACTAGTGCAATAAATCTTCAAAAAAATTCATGACGTCATCAACAACAAAATCTTAGTTTAACCCTTTCGCCGATGAGTCCCGGTTTACCGGGATTCACGCTTCAGACAGCTGACGATGAGTCCCGTTTTACCGGGATCGGAATACATCTTTTATGTTTCCTGCTCAAAACAGTGCAAACATGAGTTATCTTTCTTTGATGAATACCCGGATGAAAGTGTAAACATGTCGCTTCTGTTTGTTGAAAACCGTGTCAAAATCAGACGAAATTTAAGGAATTTACGAGAATTTGAAATGAGGGAACATTTTTTTTGAAAGAATATGGAAGAATTGAAGCCAAACTAGTATACTTTTTTGAACGTAAAATGTTGTTTTATGTACAAAACACTTGGAATGGACATCGTTCAGTGTGAGGAATTTGTACAGCCTCATAAAAATTTTCAAAATTTTGCCGTTTTGGGTTTAAAAATTACGATTTGGGGTCTTAGAGCAGAATTTTGAGAATTTCACCTAGATAATGCCGAAAATTTGAAAATTTGAATATTTTATGAAGAAAAAATTATCAAAACATGAACAAAACTGTGAACATGGTGTTAGTGAATGAAATAAATACACAAATAACTACAAACAAGTTTTTATTGACATTTATTATGAAGATCTCCCACTTGAGTAATAGTAGCCAGGGAAGCCATCGTCTCAGAGTAGCTTCTCTCTGGGAAGCAATCGGTGAAAGAGTTAAACAAATTTTTACTTTCAAATATTACTAGAACACACCCGCGAAATCACGGGCATTCAGAGCGTAGTTAAAAGTATGTAAAGTGTTGTTGGAAGAATTTTGTAAAATATTGAATAACTGGAGAATTTCAGCAAAAGTATCATAAGTCATAGGTTATTGGGGACAGGAAAATGTTTTTTTTTTATCCCTCCTCCTTTATTTCCAAAATTCCCAATTTGTGGTTTTCTATCAATTTCAATATGAACATACATTTAGTATGTTATGAACAATTAAGTAAGGAGCCTGTAATTCAGTGGTTGTCGTTTGTTTTTGTGTTACATATTTGTTTTTCGATCATTTTTCTGACGTAGTCAGTATAGTTTCGGT
Source organism: Mytilus edulis (assembly GCA_019925275.1). NCBI lineage: Eukaryota > Metazoa > Mollusca > Bivalvia > Mytilida > Mytilidae > Mytilus > Mytilus edulis. The sequence goes on from CM034352.1 coordinate 65,560,725, forward strand.
TTGTGCTCTTTGAACTTAAGCACGCTTAACTATGGCAACAGAATACGCATGCTCGAAAATCCTTTCTGTGATTGATTGTACATAAATAAGGCCGCTAGTTTTCTGGTTTGAATTGTTTTACATTGTCAATTCGGGGCTTTTTAAAGCTGAGTATGCCGTATTGGCTTTGCTCGTTGTTGAAGGCCGTACGGTGACCTATAGTTGTTAATTTCTGTGTCATATTGGTCTCTTGTGGAGAGTTGTCTCAACATGTCAATCATACCACATCTTCTCTTTTTTGTAATCAATGAATTTTGTATAAGATTTGATGACTGGAGAATTTCAGAAAAGGTATCAAAAGTTCACATGAAAATTTTAGCGCTTTTCTGTATATTATGAACATTCATTACTATATACATATAGTGTTTTTACTTTCAATTCTAAGTTCAATTCTAATATCCATGGTGGTCATTGATATAGTATACAGACTCTCTCTATCTAATAAACTCTGTGACCGCCGTGGATAGTAAACTTGAAAATGATAGCAGATAGAATTCTGAAAATACACTTTATTCTTTGTATATGTATGTTCAAAGTATACAGAAAAACGCAAACCGGAAGTCTAATCTGACTTAAAATTTCATCCAATAACGGGACAATATCCGGATGCCTTTTTTCTCGTTTTTCTCCCAAAATAACTCAATCTGAATAATCATATGAATGGATGACAAATGCGACTATGCACTGTACCTATAGGACACAGGGGCGTGTTGATTAATTTATTGTGGAAAGAAGAGAAGCGACACCCAAAATGAGGTCTTCTTGTTTAATAGTATAGATATTGCTATACAATAAAAGGCTTATTGCATGAATATTGGGGAATATTGTCCCTCGTAGAACATATATTGCACTTGCAAGCTCGTGCAATATAAAGTTCTACTCGGAACAATATTTCCCAATATTCATGCAATAACCCTATATTATTTGATCTTATTGGTGTGTTTGGTTGCTGTCTCATTGATTTAATTCTCCTTTTTATTAATCTAATACATTCGAACATGACAACACAAGAAACTTTACCAATTAATCACACTTTTAAATTAAAGTTTGCTAATTTGACCAAAAAAAAATTATACCAACAATTGTTTTTGTAGACAATAGTTACAATACACATTTTGAATATGTTGTGCAACATAATTTGGCCTAAAAATGACTTCATGCTTAGATGAAATCAAATATTACAATTTTCATTTGCTAATTCTTACCTAGAAGCAAGATTGTGTTGGGCCTGATTCATCACTACAACATGTCTGAAGTAATGACTGTTATATATCCTCATTTGTAACAGGAGAAATGTGAAACAAATCACATCCCAAGCCAGCCCAGTGTCATCTTCTTCAACCTTACAATCACCTAAAATAAGAAACAGAAACAATAAAATAGAAACAAATTCATACCTGTCAACCTCAGGGGTCAAATTTGAGGTCATCGAGTTGCATAAACAAGTAAAATGTTGGGACTGAAAACAGGTGCTCCCAAACAGCACCTAAATCAAGAAAAGGCTGTGCATCTGCCTAATATCATTATAAAAACACAAATAGAAGTTAAAGGAGTAGGTCCGATAAGGACTCATTTTGGCCTCAAATTTCAGTTTCATTTGACGAAAGATTTTGACCACTTTTTAAAGACTTAAGTGTCTATTTCACTTGATTTAAGTAGTATAATTGAAAGATTTTAACTGATTTAGTCATTAAAAACGATCCGATTCAAGCTCAAATATGAAAAATCTCTCAAATATGCCAAAAAACGTCACTTTTCAGATGGTTTTTGTCAAAAATGAAAGTGGCCGCATCCGTGTTCATCCACAATCTTTATATATGTTATGTATTATCATAAAATACAACTTACATTTCAATATTAAGGATGAACACGAATGCGGCCGTTTTCGTTTTACAAGGAAACCGTCTAAAATTTAACTAAAATGATAGAATTTTGAAGATTTCAGTAATTTAGCATGACTTAATGGAGCTACAACCCGATATATGTGCATTGTATTGTCAAAAACAGCCCATATTTATGTAGCAGAAGCATTCAACTGTCCAATAAATAACTAAAAGTTTACATTTTAACAATTTTCTAAAACTGTTATATTTTGGGGCCAAAAAGGGGTCTTACCACTCCTTTCAAAAAAATTCACCAAAAATCTCATTCTCATTTTAGAATTACCCTTTATACATATAATTTAGCAAATTGAGACAATTGATCTTTCCTTTGCACAGAGAATTGTTGCACTAGTCAACACTAACCTGCATTGAATATGTGAGATGGGTTTAGGCAAGTCAGGCCTAAGAGCTGTATGAGCCAACACTAACCTGTATTGAATATGTGAGATGGGTTTAGGCAAGTCAGGCCTAAGAGCTGTATGAGCCAACACTAACCTGTATTGAATATGTGAGATGGGTTTAGGCAAGTCAGGCCTAAGAGCTGTATGAGCCAACACTAACCTGTATTGAATATGTGAGATGGGTTGAGGCAAGTCAGGCCTAAGAGCTGTATGAGCCAACACTAACCTGTATTGAATATGTGAGATGGGTTTAGGCAAGTCAGGCTGAAGAGCTGTATGAGCCAACACTAACCTGTATTGAATATGTGAGATGGGTTTAGGCAAGTCAGGCCTAAGAGCTGTATGAGCCAACACTAACCTGTATTGAATATGTGAGATGGGTTAAGGCAAGTCAGGCCTTAGAGCTGTATGAGCCAACACTAACCTGTATTGAATATGTAAGATGGGTTTAGGCAAGTCAGGCCTAAGAGCTGTAAGAGCCAACACTAACTTGTATTGAATATGTGAGATGGGTTTAGGCAAGTCAGGCCTAAGAGCTGTATGAGCCAACACTAACCTGTATTGAATATGTGAAATGGGTTTAGGCAAGTCAGGCTTAAGAGCTGTATGAGCCAACACTAACCTGTATTGAATATGTGAGATGGGTTAAGGCAAGTCAGGCCTAAGAGCTGTATGAGCCAACACTAACCTGTATTGAATATGTAAGATGGGTTTAGGCAAGTCAGGCCTAAGAGCTGTAAGAGCCAACACTAACCTGTATTGAATATGTGAGATGGGTTTAGGCAAGTCAGGCCTAAGAGCTGTATGAGCCAACACTAACCTGTATTGAATATGTGAGATGGGTTTAGGCAAATCAGGCCTAAGAGCTGTATGAGCCAACACTAACCTGTATTGAATATGTGAGATGGGTTTAGGCAAGTCAGGCCTAAAAGCTGTATGAGCCAACACTAACCTGTATTGAATATGTGAGATGGGTTTAGGCAAGTCAGGCCTAAGAGCTGTATGAGCCAACACTAACCTGTATTGAATATGTGAGATGGGTTTAGGCAAGTCAGGCCTAAGAGCTGTATGAGCCAACACTAACCTGTATTGAATATGTGAGATGGGTTAAGGCAAGTCAGGCCTAAGAGTTGTATGAGCCAACACTAACCTGTATTGAATATGTGAGATGGGTTTAGGCAAGTCAGGCCTAAGAGTTGTATAAGCCAACACTAACCTGCATTGAATATGTGAGATGGGTTTAGGCAAGTCAGGCCTAAGAGCTGTATGAGCCAACACTAACCTGTATTGAATATGTGAGATGGGTTTAGGCAAGTCAGGCCTAAGAGTTGTATAAGCCAACACTAACCTGCATTGAATATGTGAGATGGGTTTAGGCAAGTCAGGCCTAAGAGCTGTATGAGCCAACACTAACCTGTATTGAATATGTGAGATGGGTTTAGGCAAGTCAGGCCTAAGAGTTGTATAAGCCAACACTAACCTGCATTGAATATGTGAGATGGGTTTAGGCAAGTCAGGCCTAAGAGCTGTATGAGCCAACACTAACCTGTATTGAATATGTGAGATGGTTTAGGCAAGTCAGGCCTAAGAGCTGTATGAGCCAACACTAACCTGTATTGAATATGTGAGATGGGTTTAGGCAAGTCAGGCCTAAGAGTTGTATAAGCCAACACTAACTTGTATTGAATATGTGAGATGGGATTAGGCAAGTCAGGCCTAAGAGTTGTATAAGCCAACACTAACCTGTATTGAATATGTGAGGTGGGTTTAGGAAAGTCAGGCCTAAGAGCTGTATGAGCCAACACTAACCTGTATTGAATATGTGAGATGGGTTAAGGCAAGTCAGGCCTAAGAGATGTATTAGCCAACACTTACCTGTATTGAATATGTGAGATGGGTTTAGGCAAGTCAGGCCTAAGAGCTGTATGAGCCAACACTAACCTGTATTGAATATGTGAGATGGGTTTAGGCAAGTCAGGCCTAAGAGCTGTATGAGCCAACACTAACCTGTATTGAAGATGTGAGATGGGTTTAGGCAAGTCAGGCCTAAGAGTTGTATAAGCCAACACTAACCTGTATTGAATATGTGAGATGGGTTTAGGCAAGTCAGGCCTAAGAGCTGTATGAGCCAACACTAACCTGTATTGAATATGTGAGATGGGTTTAGGCAAGTCAGGCCTAAGAGCTGTATTAGCCAACACTAACCTGTATTGAATATGTGAGATGGGTTTAGGCAAGTCAGGCCTAAGAGCTGTATGAGCCAACACTAACCTGTATTGAATATGTGAGATGGGTTTAGGCAAGTCAGGCTGAAGAGCTGTATGAGCCAACACTAACCTGTATTGAATATGTGAGATGGGTTCAGGCAAGTCAGGCCTAAGAGCTGTATGAGCCAACACTAACCTGTATTGAATATGTGAGATGGGTTTAGGCAAGTCAGGCCTAAGAGCTGTATGAGCCAACACTAACCTGTATTGAATATGTGAGATGGGTTTAGGCAAGTCAGGCCTAAGAGCTGTATGAGCCAACACTAACCTGTATTGAATATGTGAGATGGGTTTAGGCAAGTCAGGCTGAAGAGCTGTATGAGCCAACACTAACCTGTATTGAATATGTGAGATGGGTTTAGGCAAGTCAGGCCTAAGAGCTGTATGAGCCAACACTGGTCCGTATATAGCTTGTCTATATATACACAACCCAGAAGTTGTAACACGGCTTTCATAAACAGTACAAAGAATGTATAACCAATCAGCATGTTCCATCTGCAAGTAAATTCATCAAATGTAGCGAGTAAAATATAATAAACAGAAACTAACTTAAAAACTCTAATTAAATAATCAAATTTTTATTTATTCACTAATCATACAGACAATGAAATCTTTTAGAAAAACCTGATATCATTCAAGTTAACACCAATATTTATTTTATTGCAGACTTTTGCTGCTAACAATTTACTTAGACTACAGATTTTAACTTAGTATTCCTGTTATATTAGTTGTTTTACTATCTAAGGGAAATGTCTAATAAAATTTCACTGAAATATGAGATCACAATATTAATAAACTATAATTTTCAATAACATGCTCATGTAAACCAGAATAATACATATCTGTCTGAGAATGTTTCTTCTTATTAATTCATTTATCAGACATGTTTTGTAAATTGACCGCTAGGCAACAAAGATAAATAATTTTTACACAATCCTTCTTCTAACAATCTTAAAGATTAAAGTAAGAATTCCTACCCATAACACATTAACAAATACAAACTCTTACTACATAGCAACTCAGAAAGAAGAAAAAAATCATCCTTAACTTCTTTTGTTTGTCCTTAGAGGAAAAAGTAAGAATACTTGTCTGTAGAAAATAATCACAAACACACTGATAGAACATTGCAGAGAGAATATTTTTATTCTTACCTTCTTCTGATAACCCTCAGAGGTAGCAATAAGAACTCCTGTCCATACCACATAAACACAAACACAGCTATCACATAACCCATACTGAACAGGTTAATTCTTGTAGCACCAGTGATAAACATGATAAACAATGTGACCCAGTACATATAGTTGAAGAAGCCTATCTTCAACACATCAAGGTATGACCTGAAAATACATTATTATTTTTTACTGCAAAATTGTTATTCAATTATATACATGTTTAAAAAATATAAATATGTTGGTACAAACATTTGAATTTCAAAGACAATTTTATCAACAAAAAGATGCAAATGTTTTATAAATATGTGCCTGTGGACCAAATGTCCAATAGTGCTTCCATCTATAAGTTTTACAGACCAGACACTCAAGTTAATATCAGAAAAAAACATTTGTTTAAGCATGAATATATGCTAGAAAAATTGGAATTGCAAATTTCTGACTATAAATGAAAACTGATTACAGACAATTCTTACTTGGCATGTCCAGTAAAGTCTGGCACATTTATTGGAGTTTTGGCCTCAACTTCTTCTAGAATATCCTTATTAGAACCTCCAGGGTGCGAATCTCCTTCACTTGATTCACGTCTGAACACTTGCCACTGTAGGCAAATCAACAAAAGTTGAATTGTATCAGCTGAAAAATTAAAATGTAATTAAGCATCAATTTTAAGGTAAATTATAAAATTTTACAAAATTGCAAGTGAATAATTCGACCTCACTGAATCCGTATTCATGTGAACTTCAACTTAACCCCTTAGCTTGAGATGAAAAACATGTGAATTGTATGTGTAAAGTTATTTAAAGGAAAAGAATGTCAACATTGAAAGTGAAACAAAGGTAAATCATTTGATGGACTGATTCGATCCACAAAAAATCATTCTTATACAGGTAAAAACGATGATAAACATTCATTTTTCATTTATAATATGAGATTAAATAGACCTAGAATAATCCAACAGCACGAGTTTGCTTAATCTATTTATATCTATATTTATGTTTACATCGCTTATATGGTCATCACATGACTTTAGAGGTCAACTCGATAATTAATAAGATGGCGTCTGGACTGAAATACACACGAAACGAAGCTACATATTTTCGTGCTTGTGCCTTGTTTATTATCTATTTTAGACTTTTGATAAGTTTGGATAAATGTTTTACATTGTTATAAATAAAATATGAGAATTCGATTAAAATTGGTGAACATGAATTTGACAGCTAGTGCCCCTTTAAAGTGTTTTTTTTACAAAAAAGTATTTTTGTATTTGTTGAAAATATATTGAAGTTTTCTGATAAAATAATTTCATACCATGCAAATGTCTCTTCCAATTAATCTGATTATCTAGGCAATCCAGATTTTTCCAAAGTTGACAGCTTTTGATAGATATTTAGAGATTGCACTTACCAATAAGTTTGATAGCTCTTGGTGGGAAGTTATAGTCAGGCAGATACAGCCATTTTTCTAAGTTTCTCTCAAAGATCTCAATGTAAGACCAAGGATACTCTGAAAAAGAAAAAATAATTTATAAACTTCCAGGAGTAAGTTCACAATAATAATTTTGACATTGTTGTAAAAAATGCCGGCATATCAAATGAGGATGAACAAAGAACAGTGCAATGGAGATTGACAACTGCACTAGTGGTGCAGGAACTGCTTATCTTTCTGAAGCACAAGAACTCAATCCTTGTTTAATCACAACACTAAATCAAGAAGTTTTCCAAGTAATATTTTCATTGATTATTGATTGGTTTGTTGTAAATTGGTATTGTGATGTTCATCTAATATAAAAAAGAAGATGTGGTATGATTGCCAATGAGACAACTATCCACAAAAGACCAAAATTGACACAGACATTAACAACTATAGGTCACCGTACTGCTTCAAGCATACTTGGCTAAATATAACATATTTTTGTCTATACATAAGGAACTCAGCACCATACAAAATATTTTTTCATTCATTTACAATGGTAACTCATTCTATAATGATATTGTTTCTCTTTCACATCTTTTAAAGACTGTTACATGTTGTAAGATGGTTTATTCTTTCTGTTTCAACTGACATTTTATTAACAGCTTTATTTCAAAAATGTATCCTATGCTCTTAAATGAAAAGAGTATCTTGTATAAAATAACTTGTCATTCCTGCAACTTTTGTTCTATAAATCAATAACATTTCCAATCAGAGTCACTTTGAGCAAGTTTTGTTCCATCAGTTTTACTTTTACACTTAATGAACTAATATGCTGAAACAAATCTAAGAATTTGCCTACCAATACACAACCCTTTAGGTAGCCCCAGACAAATGAGGAACTCCAAAGGTAACATGACAGCCAGAATAATGGTAATCAATGGCCATATCAAAGCATTCCCTCTTCTACTGAGGACCAGAAGTATTCCCAGAATGACGGCATAGATGACACTGTAAACATCCACCCGAACACAAATGGTTACTGCTAACATGATGTAACATAACTGAAACATAAACAAGGTTAATATATATTATTATACTTTACGTTAAAATGACATATTTTGATTGGCTAATACAAGGGTGTTAATTTACTCTATCACATGGCTGAGCGGGTGACATTTTTTTTAAAGTCACCCTCTTGTCAAGACCTATCAAAAATCGATAATTTAAAGGACAATGAATTGAATTTACATCAAGTAATAAAATACAATGCTTAAGTTCTACGTTTTGGCTCAGATTTTATAATTTGACCTCACTTTTGTTATTTTTCTAATACTTGTAATGTTGATATGTACGTGACATCATAGAAATTACATTTAAAATAAAATTCATCTGTAAAAGACAATAATGATAGGACATTCAGTATAATGAATTAAAAGACACATAGCTGAGAGGGTGATAGAGCAGATTGGTTCCCCTCCAAAAAGCATTGTCAACCTTGGCTTTTGGGTAACAATCTGCACTATCACCCTCTCAGCTCTGTGTTATTTATATAACGTCAAATAAAACATTTTAGCAAGGTAAAAAGAAGATTAGATGCGAGGTAAATTTCAGGGGGACAGCAATTAAACAACAAAAAATAACCCCAATTTAGTATAAACAAGAATGAACAGGTTGTCATTGTATTGTAATTCAAAGTACAGAAGAAAAAACAAGAGGCTCTCAAGAGCCTGAATCGCTCACCTTAATTCTTTTGGTTAAATCTCTCATCAATGATTATTTTGGCTTTTCAATTTATTTAAATGTTTTTTGGATCGTCCTATTTTCTTCAAAAGCCAAAAAAAATAATCATTTTCTCCTATGTTCTATTTTAGCCATAGGAGCTATGTTTCTTGACATACAAGGAAATAAAATATAAAATTTATGCTAGATACTCTGAAACTCATTTAGCCTAAGTTTGGCTGAAATTGATACAGCAGTTTCAAAGGAGAAGATTTTTTAAAGTAAGTCATCATGATGAACAAATTGTGAAAAAAGTCTTTAAAGGGCAATAACTCCTTAAGGGGTCAATTGACAATTTTGGTCAAATTGACTTAATTAAAGATCTTACTTTGCTGAACATTATTGCTGTTTACAGTTTATTACTATCTATAATTATATTCAAGATAATAAACAAAAACAGCAAAATTTCCTTAAAATTATCAATTCAGGGGCAGCAACCCAACAACAGGTTGTCTAATTCATCTGAAAATTTCAGGGCAGATAGAAATTGACCTGATAAACAATATTACCCACGTCAGATTTGCTCTAAATGCTTTGGTTTTTGAGTTATAAGCCAAAAACTGCATTTGACCCCTATGTTCTATTTTTAGCAATGGCGACCATGTTTGTTGATAGATCATAACTTCGGATACAATTTACAAACTAGATACCCTAAGGAACATTCAGTTAAAGTTTGGAAGTATTTGGTCCAGTAGTTTCAGAGGAGAAGATTTTTGTAAAAGATTACTAAGATTTACGAAAAATGGTTAAAAATTGACTATAAAGGGCAATAACTCCTAAAGGGGTCAACTGACCATTTCCGTCATGTTGACTTATTTGTAAATCTTACTTTGCTGAACATTATTCCTGTTTACAGTTTATCTCTATCTATAATAATATTCAAGATAATAACCAAAAACAGCAAAATTTCCTTAAAATTACCAATTCAGGGGCAGCAACCCAACAACAGGTTGTCTGATTCATCTGAAAATTTCAGGGCAGATAGAAATTGAACTGATAAACAATATTACCCCATGTCAGATTTGCTCTAAATGCTTTGGTTTTTGAGTTATAAGCCAAAAACTGCATTTGACCCCTATGTTCTATTTTTAGCAATGGCGACCATGTTTGTTGATAGATCATAACTTCGGATACAATTTACAAACTAGATACCCTAAGGAACATTCAGTTAAAGTTTGGAAGTATTTGGCCGAGTAGTTTCAGAGGAGAAGATTTTTGTAAAAGATTACTAAGATTTACGAAAAATGGTTAAAAATTGACTATAAAGGGCAATAACTCCTAAAGGGGTCAACTGACCATTTCCGTCATGTTGACTTATTTGTAAATCTTACTTTGCTGAACATTATTCCTGTTTACAGTTTATCTCTATCTATAATAATATTCAAGATAATAACCAAAAACAGAAAAATGTCCTTAAAATTACCAATTCAGGGGCAGCAACCCAACAACAGGTTGTCTGATTCATCTGAAAATTTCAGGGCAGATAGATCTTGACCTGATAAACAATATTACCCCATGTCAGATTTGCTCTAAATGCTTTGGTTTTTGAGTTATAAGCCAAAAACTGCATTTGACCCCTATGTTCTATTTTTAGCAATGGCGACCATGTTTGTTGATAGATCAAAACTTCGGATACAATTTATAAATTAGATACCCTAAGGAACATTCAGTTAAAGTTTGAAAGTATTTGGCCCAGTAGTTTCAGAGGAGAAGATTCTTGAAATAGTTTACGACGACAGACGATGACAGACGACGGACGACAGACGACGACGGACGCCAAGTGATGGCATAAGCTCACTTGTCCCTTCGGGACAGGTGAGCTTAAAAGTAAGTTAAGAAATTTAAATAGGAAATGAAGACAAACAAAGGAGCAAATAAAAAAACAAATTACATAAATTAATTTCATGATTAAGCTTTCAAGTTTTTTAACTACTTATTTGCGAATGTAAAAACATCTTACCTGCAGCCCAAACTTATAGAAGAAAAAGTTGGCAAAGTATTTAGAGCAACGAAGTAAACCTCTGTCTGCCTCTGGTCTTTTAATTTCATCAAAGATAACTCCTGGTGGTGGTCTTTTTACACTTGGTTTCTTATAATATTGTGACTGATGACATTTTATCAGCTTGTACAGAACAAGTATCAACAAAATTCCTATGTAGTTCTGTAAAAGAAAGAAAAATAAGTCCCACAACATAGAATTTTGGATTTTCTCAACTAATCTTCATAAAGTGTGGTTTAGAAAAAAATCTCCTGCTCTTAAACTCAAGAGTTTGCATGATTAATGTAGCTCTAGTCTTTAAATTCTGTTCTGGTTTGTTGATTGTATGTTTACTTTTGGCCATAGTGTTGTTTTCCTTTCTTCTACTTTTTGTTTTTGATCGCCTCCTAGAATCAGCCCTCTCCCATTTTTATATTAATCTTTTTTTCCTTGTTATGAAAAGACAAAAGTGATATTTTTCTCCAAATAACAATTTTCTTATCTATAACCTACAAGTTATAAAATGGTTCCTACTGAAACCCACAATAGTGTCCTTTATTTACTTCTTTCAACTTACGCTAAGATAATAAGACAGGTTACTGGTCTTTGCAAATCCTACCCACAATGCTTGGTTAATTGTTCCATTAGTATCTGGTGTGATACCATTCGAAGCAGAAAAACCTGTTCCACCACTTATACTGTTATATCCAGATGAATTGGACAATAATGGGGAACCAGTTGAGTTTACAACACTGGAGGATGTATTCACTGTAGGACCTAAAGGTATGATGGTTGGCTCCATACTGAAATTTGCCTGTTAAAAAAAACCCTACTAAGTCATGAAATATAATATAATTTTTTATATAGCATATCAAACAACATTCTTATAATTTTTTGTTTTCCATCAAATAATGACATAATATTCTTGAAACTGGTCAATTCTATTCTACTTCTTTTTAAAAATCAGATGCTCCGTAGGGCACAGCTTCATACGACCGCAGAGGTTGAACCCTGAACGGTTGGGGCTAGTATGGACACCTCATTAAAGCTGGATACAGCTCTGAATTTGGATTGTGATTTAAAAATAGTTGACACAGCATAGGTTTCTGACACAGAATGAATGTGGTCTAATGAACTTAAAATTTTTTTTTTGCTTTTGAGCAATTCACTATGCTGTTGAATATTAATCCTCTCAAAAAAAAAAAGTATTTGAAGAAATTTTCTTTTAAATTTCTAAAATCTGAAATGAGAAAAATTGAACCCCCCCTCCAAATTTTTTTTTTCATCTCCCACTTTCCCTTATTCCAAAAATGATCTCAATTCAAATTTCTAATGGAGTTTGAAACAATAACTACTCATTTAATAACAAGAATGTGTCCATAGTACACGGATGTCCCACTCCCACTATCATTTTCTATGTTCAGTTGACCGTGAAATTGGGGTCAAAACTTTAATTTGGAATTAAAAATTAGAAAGATCATATCATAGGGAACATGTGTACTAAGTTACAAGTTGATGTAATTTTAACTTCATCAAAAACTACCTTGACCAAAAACTTTAACCTGAACTTTGCACTATCATTTTCTATGTTCAGTGGACCATGAAATTGGGGTCAAAACTATAATTTGGCATTAAAATTAGAAAGATCATATAATGGGGAACATGTGTATTAAGTTTCAAGTTGATTGGACTTCAGCTTCATCAAAAACTACCTCGACCAAAAACTTAAACCGGACGGACAAACGGAGGCACAGACGGACGGACTGACGAACGGAGGCACAGACCAGAAAACATAATGCCCCTCTACCATCGTAGGTGGGGCATAAAAAGTCATACAGTCATGGTTAAAATTAATATTAATTAATATAGTATCTTGTAAAAAAAAAAAATGGGGAATGTGTCCAAAGGGACACAGATGATGCTTACGCTAGCATATAATGTTATAAAGGGACATAACTCAAGAATTGTAAAAGTGAAGCTGCCAAAAATTGAACAGAGTTTAGAGGTAATAAGCATTATACAGTAAAACCTGTATAAACCGGCCGGCTACGGGACTATGAAAAAGGGCCGGTTTGGACAGTGAGCCGGTTTATTCAGGTTTCCGTTTTGACCGGAAGTTAATGACTTGTGACGTCCGACATTTTGCATGTAAAAGTTCTCTCTGATTGTAAACTATATCTGATAAATTAAAATACTTTCACTTCGTTTTTCATTGTTTGCATTTGCATCATAATGCTCGCGTTGTTTGGATTGTACTCCCATGATCAATAATTTGAAATGTTTGAATGGCCGATTAAAAACCAGAATATTATCAAACGTAATTTCATCCCTTTCGAAACGTTGTCGTTCAGTATACAATATCCATTGACTGTTGTCATCCGGGTGTTTTTTCATTATCAAGGTCATTTGTTTAGGGGTTCATAACAGGGAACTCAGGATTTCGAAATCACGATGCGAATTTCTTACTCCGGGATTTGAATTTGTTTATCCAAGTTAAAACGTAAGTTCAATCCGAGATATATTCGGTGTGTCTTTCGTTTAATTGACACGTTTATAATGTTTTAATAAATAATACAGCTCACTACTGTACGATTGTAGGTTCACAGTTTGACACCTGACTAATTGATTTTCACGAAAAGCCATATTGTATAAAAAAAAATATTTTTTGATTGCATATCGATCATTGAAACTAATTAGACAAACCGGTTTTGACAGGTAATAATTAATGTAATTAAGAGTATTGGGACTTCATAATTAGACCGGAATTCGTAATACACAGGGTCCGGTTTACAAAGGGTTTTTTAACAAAGACTTTGAATGGAAAAATATGGGACTTTCATTTTCGGCCGGAATGGACAGGAAGCCGGTTTATTCAGGGTCCGGTTTAATCAGGTTTGACTGTATACACATTTCATTTAATTTAGTTGAGACAAACTTAAGTTAATACAACAGAAACTAAAAAATTCTTCTATTTTTCCATTTGTAAAGGGGCATAACCCTAGAATGGTAATCAAAGTGCTTGTAATCACTGAATAGTAAAGACTGCTTTAATTTATCAGTTATAGTAAAGTAAATATTGCATTGTATATTACAATAATTTTGGTATATTGTATATAGCATTGATTTAAGTTGATTCAACTACTATTCTGGACAAAGAAAGATAACTCCAATTTTCAAAGAAGATTTCATAACGAATTGGTTTTAGGTTATTCAACAACCATTCTGGACAAAGAAAGATAAGTCTAATTTATTGTCTTGAAACTACAAAAATGCTTGTTTTTGGCCCCTTTTTGGCCCTTTATTCCTAGACTGTTTGCCCCATAACCCACAAAATATATCCCAATCTTCTACATATGGTATTAAACATTATGGTACAATTTCAGAACAATTGAAATACTGATACACAACTTTTTCGTACTGACACTAGATAAATGCTTGTTTTGGACCCCTTTGGGCCCCTAATTGCTAAACCTTCGGGCCCAAAACCCCCATAATCAATCCCAAGCTTCCTTTTGTGGTTATAAACCATGTGTTAAAATTTTGTTGATTTCTTTTTACTTATACTAAAGTTATTATCCGGAAACCATCTGGCTTTGGACGATGCTGACAACGACGACGTGATACCAATATACAAAATTTTGCAGTCATATAATAACTCGATTTTGAAACCTAATTTCTCCACATTTTTCGCACTAAATCACAGAGTTCATGAAAAATGATGAAAATCTGCTAGTCCTCCTTATTATTCCTATTGCAAAATAGCAAACAATGTAGGCCATCGAATTGCAAATTTTCGGTTGTCTGGAGCTTTAGTGTGTTAGTTTACATCTATGAATAACAAATCAGTTACAATCATAAATATCACTTCAACATACTTTTGACAGAATAAATGGATTTCTGGTAAATATTTGTATAACTAGATTATCTTGTCTTTTGTAATCTAGAAATTATGTTTGAAAGGCAACAAAATTGTGACTGGGAACCTACAGTGCAGTTTGTGATCCAGTAATCTTTCTCAACAAGATTCAGCTGGTAGATGGTCTTTGCCAACAATACTATGGCAGTCCAGAACTGACAGATCACCGCCATACATGGCCATGCTCCAGTGATTGGAAGGAATATCGCCAGGAAAAATACATATACAGCACTCACAGCAGTCACCTGTAAAAGACAATAAATGTGTTTAGAATAAAAATTGTTACAACATAGGAATATGGAATAACCTTATACTTAACTTTGAAAGCAAAACAAAAGGGTTAAACAGTTTGATTGCATGCCAAGAGTATTACAAAATCTCATTTGCAAAGAAGGGGAGTATTCTAGAAAGATATCAAAGGGATACCAAATTAAAGCCAAACTGACAATGCCACTGTAAAAAGGAAAAAATAAACCAATATAACCAACAGTCTACAAAACACAACATATATACTACGAAAATAACGACGACCAATTTGTAAGTCGAAATGACATAAAAACAATGAATCGAAAAATTTCAACTTTATGTATAATTGATTAGGGCAATGGTCTTGTCCTAAAATTATTTCCACATAATAAGTAAGTTCTGGGTTAAGGCCAATACTAATAGTTATGTCACATGCTGTTTTCCAATTGTTGTTACCTGTTACTTTTTGTAAATCCCCCCTCTAAAAATAGAACCTAGAATTCTTCCAGTAGTTGGGTCAAGATCCCTAATGGGCCTTGAGATGAGGAACTTGGCTGACGTAATTAAAAAAAAATATTAGTCCGCCATACAATTGTGGATACTGCGATTTTAAAAATGGACATAAATGAACAATAAGAACTGTTTTATAGAGCTGATGTGACGAGAAAAGAAATATGTAGATTTGACCTTAAATTAAATTATTAGAAAGGACAAATTTTTATTGAATTTTATGATCAGAATTTTGGGATTATTTCATGAGGAGAGTGACATTTTTCTTCCAGGGTCAGCAATTTGTGAAAAAAGTAATCTCACTTGCACCCGGGAAAATTTAACCAGACATGTATAAATGTATCAGCTTCAATATGAGCCACCATACATATTGAAGTAAACGATATTGACTGAGCAATTGAGGAAAACGTTACCATTTACGCCTATGGAGAATTAATTACAGATGTTGACCCAGTTGTTTTATGTCTTTGTAACACTAAAGTACCTTATTTAACAAGTCTGCTTTCTTCCACCTTAATATTACTATTAGTTTTGGATAATTAATTATAACTAGAGGCTCTAAAGAGCCTGGGTTGTTAACCTTGGTCTATGTGCATATTCGATAAAGAAAACCCTCCAACACTGTAAACAACAATAGAACTCATGACAAAAATCTCTGTTTAGTTGATCTAGTATTGCCTTTCATTTCATTTGTTTGGTTTCTCTATATTCTTAAGTTTTAGCTCAAAACACAAAAGAGGGTTAAAAAAATCCTCATTTCAGGGCAATCACATTATAAAAACTAACTTTAACTAACTTCAAAATTTTACTTGTTAGTTGATCCTTACTGATCATTTAAGTGATACTAGTATTTAAGTGTTTATTTATCTATTATGATTTTTGTCATGTTATAAGGCAAAATGCAAAAATTTAATGGTAAAAATCATCCTTAAAGGACAATAACTCAAGTCTTGTCTTGTTGATCATTTTTGCATATGAAGTTTCTTTTCTATTATAATTTTTTAAATTGTTGCTAAAGGGCAATAACTCTAGGATGGTGTTGAATTGTTGATCTAATATACAGTTTCTTTCAATCAATTACAGTTTTCAAGATAACAGACAATATCAAAAAAAAAATTAAAAAATGGTAAAATTTGTCAATTAAGGGCATAACTTTTATATGAAGTTGTTGGACAGTTTTGATGTACTTGAACAATTTGTAGAGCTCATCATTCTGATAATTTCTGCCCTTGCCAGATTTTCCGTGTTTATAATAGTATTAAAATTTAAGGACAAAACTTGCATTTTAACGCTATGTTCTATTTTTGGCCATGTCAGCCATCTTGATTCCCAGACAGGGTCATCAGACTCATTTTTTTAACTACATAACCCAAAGATGATTGTGGCTTAGTTTAAGTAATTTGGTCCGCAGCTTCAGAGGACAAGATTTTTGTAAAAATTAACAGAGTAATGACTGATGACAACAGAAAACTGATACCAAGTGATGAGAAAAGCTCCTTGGCCTATTGGGTCAGGTGAGCTAAAAATTAAATTAAGTTTGTAATAAGTTTATTGAAGTAAGAAAGCAAGGACAAATTCAAATGGAAAGATTTTGAAATCATTGCAATACAAATACTAAAAATCCAGGCTAAAAATAAGGCATAGGTACTTTAAAGAACTTACAGACCTAAGATGTTATGGATGTGTTCCAGTAGAAAAACTAGAGGCTCTAAAGAGCCTGTGTCGCTCACCTTGGTCAATGTGAATATTAAACAAAGGAAGCAGATGGATTCATGACAAAATTGTGTTTTGGTGATGGTGATGTGTTTGTAGATCTTACTTTACTGAACATTCTTGCTGCTTACACTTATCTCTATCTATAATGAACTTGGCCAAGTAGTTTCAGTGGAAAATGATAGTAAAAATTTACAAATTTTATGAAAATTGTTAAAAATTGACTATAAAGGACAATAACTCCTTAGGGGGTCAATTGACCATTTCAGTCATGTTGACTTATTTGTAAATCTTACTTTGCTGTACATTATTGCTGTTTACAGTTTATCTCTATCTATAATAATATTCAAGATTATAACCCAAAACAGTAAAATTTCCTTAAAATTACCAATTTAGGGGCAGCAACCCAACAACGGGTTGTCCGATTCATCTTAAAATTTCCAAGCAGATAGATCTTGACCTGATAAACAATTTTACCCTTTGTCAGATTTGCTCTTAATGCTTTGGTTTTTGAGTTATAAACCAAAAACTGCATTTTACCCCTATGTTCTATTTTTAGCCATGGCGGCCATCTTGGTTGGATGGCCGGGTCACCAGACACATTTTTTAAACTAGATACCCCAAAGATGATTGTGGCCAAGTTTGGATTAATTTGGCCCAGTAGTTTCAGAGGAGAAGATTTTTCTAAAAGATTACTAAGATTTACGAAAAATGGTTAAAAATTGACTATAAAGGGCAATAACTCCTAAAGGGGTCAACTGACCATTTCGGTCAGTTTGACTTATTTGTAAATCTTACTTTGCTGAACATTATTGCTGTTTACAGTTTATCTCTATCTATAATAATATTAAAGATAATAATTACAAAAAACAGTAAAATTTCCTTTAAATTACCAATTTATGGGCAGCAACCCAACAACAGGTTGTCCGATTCATCTGAAACTTTCAGGGCAGATAGACCTTGACCTGATAAACAAATAAACCTATGTCAGATTTGCTCTAAATGCTTTGGTTTTTGAGTTATAAACCAAAAACTGCATTTACCCCTATGTTCTATTTTTAGCCATGGTGGCCATCTTGGTTGGATGGCCGGGTCACCAGACACATTTTTAAACTAGATACCCCAAAGATGATTGTGGCCAAGTTTGGATTAATTTGGCCCAGTAGTTTCAGAGCGGAAGATTTTTGTAAAAGATTACTAAGATTTACGAAAAATGGTTAAACATTGACTATAAAGGGCAATAACTCCTAAAGGGGTCATTTGACCATTTCGGTCAGTTTGACTTATTTGTAAATCTTACTTTGCTGAACATTATTGCTGTTTACAGTTTATCTCTATCTATAATAATATTCAAGATAATAACCAAAAACAGTAAAATTTCCTTAAAATTACCAATTTAGGGGCAACAACCCAACAACGGGTTGTCCGATTCATCTGAAAATTTCAGGGAAGATAGAACTTGACCTGATAAACAAATATACCCTATGTCAGATTTGCTCTTAATGCTTTGGTTTTTGAGTCATAAACCAAAAACTGCATTTTACCCCTATGTTCTATTTTTAGCCATGGCGGCCATCTTGGTTGGAAGGCCAAGTCACCGGACACAATTTTTAAACTAGATACCCCAAAGATGATTGTTGCCAAGTTTGGATTAATTTGGTCCAGTAGTTTCAGAGGAGAAGATTTTTGTAAAAGATTACTAAGATTTACGAAACATGGGTTAAAAATTGACGATAAAGGGCAATAACTCCTTAAGGGGTCGACTGGCAATTTTGGTCATGTTGACTTATTTGTAAATCTTACTTTGCTGAACATTATTGCTGTTTACAGTTTATCTCTATCTATAATAATGTTCAAGATAATAACCAAAAACAGCAAAATTTCCTTAAAATTACCAATTCAGGGGCAGCAACCCCACAACGGGTTCTCCGATTCATCTGATAATTTCAGGGCAGATAGATCTTGACCTGATAAATAATTTTACCCACGTCAGATTTGCTCTAAATGCTTTGGTTTTTGAGTTATAAGCCAAAAACTGCATTTTACCCCTATGTTCTATTTTTAGACGTGGCGGCCATCTTGGTTGGTTGGCCGGGTCACCGGATACATTTTTTAAACTAGATACCCCAATGATGATTGTGGCCAAGTTTGGTTTAATTTGGCCAAGTTGTTTCAGAGGAGAAGATTTTTGTAAAAGTTAACGACGCAGGACGACGCCGGACGCAAAGTGATGGGAAAAGCTCACTTGGCCCTTCGGGCCAGGTGAGCTAATAAAACCAGTGACATTGTGCTTGTATAGTGTTTGTTTATTATTTAAACTGTGCATTTGATCTGCAGTTTTATAGTTCTATAGATGTATAGGTTAAATAGAAATACTTAATACAACCATAATTTTTTTTTCAATGATATAACTGCATGGACAGGTTTTTTTTCTAAATTATCTATAGACTATTTATTTAAATTACTTTTATTTTATTTTATCAATCCTTTTGAAATTTCTCTTCCAAAATCAATGTTTTAGAGCAATTTGTGCAATTCTTAAATTGCATTTTTACATTGGTATATGGGGGCTGAAGTGAAACAGAATTTCTAAAGAGGTAAATCAATACTTATTTTCTGAACAGGTAAATCACTCACAAAAAATAAAAGTGTGCACAATTATTCAAGTATATAAAGCAATAGGGTCTTCCTGATGACAAGCAGGATTTTGGAGAATTTTATGAAAGGATATTATGGATTAAATATGATGCAGTTATAACTTCTGAATTATAAAGGTAATTTTGTTGTAGCAAAAGTCATTATTTGTAACTACTGCACAATTATTTTTAAAGGTATTGAAGATTTTTCTAGGTCTATTTTTTTGTTATATGTGTGTAAATCATTGTCTTACCTGTTTCAAGATTTTTTTCATTCAAATGCGTTGAAATATTAAATTGAAAGAGGATATTTCAGCTTATTTAAATGAAAATTGGACCTGAAAAACTGAATGCTCAAAGGGAGATATTATATCTTTTATTCTGATTTTATTAATGTTTGCAACAAAACTTATATTCTTTTGGTGCCCCCCCCCCCCCCCCCCCTTTATTAACTGTAGTTCACCTTGAAGTGGAATTAACTTACTTATTCTAGATATAATGTGTCCAGTGAACTGTTGAATGAATAAGAAACATATCTGATTCTGATAGTTATTGTTTAACTACAATTAATATCGTATAAAATCATGTTGAAAGTCTAGCAATCATTTGTATTTAATTTTAATTTTAGTCATGAAGAATATCTTTTTTGTGACTAGAGAGTTATACATAAGGCCCAAGACCACAATTAATGACCCCGCTTTCAGACTTGGGGTAATTGTAATTGTAATCATTAATCAGCTGTAATTGATTACAATTTTTCAAGTAATCATTGTAATCATTAATCAGCCCAAAATCTGATTACATGTAATTTAATTTAATCAATTACTTTTCAAAATACCCTGTAATCCTGATTACTTTTGGATTACATTCTGATTACAATGAACAAATTTTAAACTGTGTTTATGGTCAATAAATGAACCTTTTTGTTATTCTTATCTAAGAAATATTTAACAACTTTATATAGTTTTGGTTTACTTTATAAATCATGTTAATTGATTTGTATACTTCAGTAAAAAAGTAAACTGTTGCATTATTCAAAAGTCATCATTAGCCTAAGAAGAGACATTATACAATTATATATCTCTGGCCTTAGTGAAAGACATTGTACATGTATTCATAATTTAAAGATGTTCATTTATATATATATTTGATAATATTAAACTGTTATATTTTAAAAGTAATACTTTTCTTTAACCCTGAATTATAATCTTTTGTTAATATTGTGATTTTGTCAATTTTGAATTGACAGGTAAGAAACCAATTAAGGTTTGTTTTTATTGCAATTACCTATTGAGTATAGCTGTATGACAATACATGTGATAAAGAGATTAATCAAACATGTGGAAATTTATCTAATTAGCACAAACTAAATTAAAAGTTGGACAAATATTTTGTTTAAAATAAGCAAATTTTTGTATGTATTTGTACTGGACATGTAAAATGCAATGATTTTAGCACTTGTTTATGTTTACAATTTTATTACACAATAATATTAAAATTTTAATTGTTTTTAACTGATAACTTTATTTCATCCATATTTTAACTACCTCAAACAGCACCTTGAAATACATTATATACAGTCTGGAAGAGGTCAGAAGGTAAACAGCAAACTCTTTATAAAGCTTTTTTCAATTGAAGTCAAAAACAATCAGAGATCAATGATGATAAAGTGTAATGGGTCATAAGTGACACAATGTTCATGTATGAATTTAGTGAACTTTTGTGGTTTATTAAACAGATGAAGTTTGAAGTCATCCTTTTATAATATATCAAACAAAATCGATTCTAAAAATGCGCAAGATACATTAAATGTTTATTCATTCACATCATACAAAATGGTGTTTTTTTTTAAATTCATTGTAATCAGATGTAATCATGATTACTTTGCTAATGTAATCATTAATTTAATCAGACACCTTCAGAAATGATGTAATCATTAATTTAATTTAATCGTACAAATGTCAAAGTAATTGTAATTTAATCAATTACATTGAAAGTAATCGGACCCATCTCTGCCCGCTTTTCGTTGTCCACGAATATAGTTCCTTTTAATTAGAGTGTATTTTTCCTTAATTTTTTTTCTTTCCCTTCCTCACTCATTTCTTAGATTTTTTTTGGTGGAAATGAAAGAAGAGAGGTGAAATAAATTTTTGGATGTTGTATTTTAACTGATTTTGATATGGAATGAGTGATTAGACCAAGTGCAAAAAGGTAATATTTACAGTTTTCAGAACATCTCTTGACTTGTCAATAGGGGTATGGGTGTGTATTAGCTAAATTTGTAAGATGTGTGACTGCAATCTTTCTGAATTTTGGATATATTTTTGGACTAGTACTATACATTACACACACAAAAAATTTGACAAAAAGATTCGGTGCAAATTTTTTTAAATGAGACAAAAAGTTATAAAGAACTGATAGAGGAATTAATTGTGGTCTGTGGCCATAAGATTATACATCATAATTTTATACATAATAAGTTCATTCCTACTTCCAGAATAATTGTAACCATGAAACAACATATTATACGATAGTGACAATAGGACAAAATGAAAGAAGTATGTTCTTGTTTATATACATCTAACTGGAATGTGTGCATCCCAATAGCCCAGTAAACTTCATATGGTAATGCATGTCTTTTTTTTCTATTTATATTAACGTATTTAAAAATTACATGATCAGTAAGTCATCCCAATGAATAATTAGATGGCCTATAGTCTAAACTACCCACAAAATGCTGACACATTAAAATGAGTCAATGCATTGTTAATTGTTTCTATTGGGCTTTTTTATAATTTGAATATATATGCTTAATTAGATATTATTAGTTACATAGTGTGCTAGTGACCTAATATAAGTTATATGGTTCGCTACTTACCCCATACGGATCCATAGAGGGTTAGTAAAATCCATAGGGGGTGAGGCCAGAGGCCGAATCCCCTATGAATTTTATTCACCCTCTATGGTTCCGTAGGGGTCAGTAGTTAACCGTATAACGAATTTATCGGACGCTGGAATTTTTCTGAAAAATAAACAATGGAACACAACAACAGCAATAGATGACGTCACCATTAACGCGTCAAGAACCCCCTATGAAACTTACTAACCCCCTACAGTCTCATAGGGGGTCACCACGTGACGGTGTTTCACCAATCACAACACGATAATTTATCTGTGGTCCGATAATATGGTATATATGGGGTCAGTAAATTCCATATGGGGTGAGAGCGAAGCTCGAGTCCCCATATGAAATTTACTGACCCCATATATACCTTATTACGTCACTAGCACACTATGTAACGAATTTTTCTTACCGACTATCTTAACGTGTGAAATTTAGACTAATGACCTATCAAAATGAGCAAGACTTTGATACTGTTAGCATTAAGAAACTAGCTACTTCTATTGATCCTACAAAAACAGATGCCAACAATAACAACTTGTAAGGTTTAAATGTGTTTTATGAATTTATTTCCATCTTAATCATCAATTTCTTCGTCTGTTGAAACCTTTTAGATTTTTGCTCAGTACCGTTTTGTTTTTATAAAGGGAAGTAACACCACTACTAACCGTGTATGAAATAAGCCCCGCCTCCCTTTTACC
Organism: Mytilus edulis; assembly: GCA_019925275.1. Lineage (NCBI taxonomy): Eukaryota > Metazoa > Mollusca > Bivalvia > Mytilida > Mytilidae > Mytilus > Mytilus edulis. The sequence goes on from CM034352.1 coordinate 65,584,281, forward strand.
TAATATGGAGTATAAAGGGACGTAACACCACTACTAACCGTGTATGAAATAAGCCCCGCCTCCCTACTAACCTAATATCAAATACACACCGTCTCCACGAGGACGCTTTTAACCAATCATATTCCTACAAATGTATAGGAGGTAAGATAAAAGAAATGTAGGAGTATGAGTGACAATGAGACAACTCTCCATCCAAGTCACAGTTTAAAAAGTAAACCATTAAGTATGTTATTAATAGAATAAGAATTTCGGTCAAATTCGTGAACAAGAAACATCTTATCCTTATGTTGAATAATTTGTATGGAAGAAGATAAATGTTGAGTTTCATCAACTCTTAAAAGCAATTAATCTCAATACATTATCCCTACTTTCATGTAGAGTAAAAAGGTGTATTGTGGTAGTTCATGACGAGAAATTGTCTAATTTTGAAAATTTAAAATATTGAAGATAAGTTCTGCATCTGTTGATAAACTCGCAATGTAAACATTAATGTACTAATAAATACAGATATACAGAACCGATAAATATTTTCTACTTGGTGTTTTGGTGCTGATTCCTATGTTATGATATTTCTTCACTCAAAACAATTAAATTATAATATTTAAAGCGAGAGGCTTTTTAATTGATTATAATTCAACTGTTGAGAGATTTTGGTCATACACCAGTCAAGAAATGTGAAGATAACACAAACATTATAGAATAAGGCATTCAAAATTATTGCATTTATAATAAAACCAAATGATATTTTTAACTGTTTTAGATTGATGGCATTTTCAACTGAAAGTATTGAGCAAACTACAGCACTATGCCAACTTTGTGAAATAGAACCTAAAATAAAGTGGAAATGTAGAGAATGCAACCTGTTGATGTGCCAAAGATGTAAGGACAAAGTTCATCCTAAATTTCCATCTGCCAGTAATCATGATGTCATTAATATAAAGGACATTGGGAAAGATGAAGATGATCCAGAAGCAGAACTTGTTTTCACAAATCTGAAATGTAAACTGCATTCAAATCAAAACTGCTGTCTTTTTTGTAATACCTGTCACGAAATTGTTTGTCCCACTTGCTTTACCAAAAGCCATAAAGCTCATGATTTGATAGAAGTTAAAGAAGGTTATTATAAAATAGTTGACAAACTAAAAGATGTTGATAAAACAATTGACAAACAGTTTAACAATTCCAGCATTAATCAAGAAAAACTTAATGTAGCAAAGTTTGTAGGGCCAAAAAATTATGCAAGGGCAACCAAAGAAATTGAAAGTCAAGAAATGGAATTGCTAAAAGCCATTAAAACATATAAGGACAAACTTTTGACCGACCTAAGACAAACGTCCAGCAGTCTTTTCATATCTTTTGAAGAAGAAAGCAAACAAATAAAAAGAACAAGAGAAACACTAATGGAACAAAAGAAAAAAGTCAATGAGGTTATTCAGTCAAAAGATATCCTAGAAATATTTGCTGCATCAAAAGATTTGGAAAATATATCAGTACCAAAAGTTAAAGTAATAAATAACTTTGACTGTCCTCTGACGTTCATCAGGGGAGAAATAAAATACCTTCCTAAAGTGTTTGGATCAATTGAAGAAAGTAATGTGAAACCAAACCTAAACCATAAGGTTAACCCACTTCTCATAAATTCTGATTTTCTCTCAGATTTGAAAAATTTCAAAATGATGGCTCTTCCTGATGGTACCTTGCTGGTTTATGACTTACAAAAAATTCTAAACCTTGAAATAACAAGGGAACCTGTATCTATTATATCCACCATTAAACCTGGAAGCTACTGCATGGCAGTAAATTCTTCTGGAGATATTCTGCTGGCTAATGGTTCTCCAAAACTAAAACTTTTTTGCAAGGATACCAAACAAATTTTACCAACAGGTTTTGACATTTCTTCAATTGCTATAACAGCTTTGCATGTATCACAAAATAATGATATTCTAGTAGCAGGTATTTCCCATGAGGCACCAAAACTTGTTGTCCTGAATCAGACGGCAGAAGTAAAGAAAGAATACCAGTTTGACAATATAAATAAGAAACCACTGTTTACAAAAGTGACCTGTATCACAAGTAATCATAAAAATAGCATTGCCATTGTAGATATAACTTGTAAAAGTGGCTTTGGACACGTTCATGTAATAAGTCAAGACAGCAACACTGACACTGTTTACAAAGGGAATTCTTATTTGAAAGTTCAAGGGAGTGAATTTAAACCATGTGATATAGTTAGCACAGCCTTAGATAACTTTGTAGTATTAGATAAGGACAATAAGTCATTACATATACTTAACAATGAGGGTCAGGCAATCATAGCCTTTCTTACTAACCAGTTGATCACTGAAAGTCCTGATGCTATATGTATTAGTGGCAATAGTCACTTATACATTGCATGTCATGCTATTGAAACCCACCATAAAACATCAGTATACACTATAGACTTTTCTCGATGGTAATGTTATAAGAAGGGGTGGAGGGGGCACTGACTGCCTTAAGAGGAGGCCAGCTCCAGTCATGATTCAGTGATTCCCTATGTAATCAACCAAATCCCCCCCCCCCCCCCCCAACACATACCCCCTGGATCTGCCTATGATTTGGCAATTGAAATTTACTTTAATTCTAATAAATTTAACAAAGTCCTTTTGTTGGGTAGAATTTGAACAAAGACTTTCCCAATATATAACACTTAAGTGATTAATTTTTTGCATTTTTTTTCCTTCAAAGACATGAGATTGATTATTAGAACAGAAGCAAATTACAACTTTTAATCTTGTCTTGGTTTAACATAACTATATGTACCAATCCAATAACACCCATTTGATGTGTAAATGCAAACATTCTACCAGTTAGAGAGTTTTCCTGAAATATGCAACCATTGTTAATTTGTCTGAAATAGTGTCATCCTGATTTGCCCACTTTTAATTACATGCATATGTAAACATAGGGGAATTGTTGTTTTAATAATTAAAGTTTATTTCTGAATTATAGTTATATTTTTTACCTTTTATTTTACCTATAAATTTATAAAAAAGATCTTATATTCTGCTATTAAATCAAGTAAGAAGTGCAAAAATATTCTATATTTGATATATTTTTTTGGCAGGAAAATGGATTTAATCTGACAAACAGAAAAAAGGAAGCGGAAAAAATCTTTACAACACATGTTTATTATTTTTACAATTTGTCAACAAATAGTATTAATTATTGGTACATTCTGAAAAAAAGTACTATGCTAAATAATGAAACTAAAGATTAGAGTAAATGTCATTTGAATTTCTTTTTATTTATTGAACTTTTACTACAAATAGAATATAAATGCAACTGTTCAGTAGCCAGGTCGATCAATTCACGCTTCTTTGGCCACATATGATACATCACTCAACAACACCAGTTACAACTTCAACTAGAAGCAGTATTTATTGAATACGAGACATCTACCAATAACACAGCACGGACAGTGTTCTCAGGGGTAGTCATGAAAAGCTACTTCACACAAGGATACCGCTTTCCCATGAATCACTACTATACAGAAGGACCCTGCACCGTGACAAATCACCTGGAAGGATGGCACACCAAACTTAAGAAGAGACCTAAACATGCCCACCCCAACATCTACAAGATCATCGAGTTACTGACAAAGAACCAGACACTAACCGAATGTAATATTATCCAGTATGCAACAGGAGGAGCCTGCCCACCCAGAAGACAACGAAACAGAGTAATAGACACCAGACTCCAACTAATGAAATGACAGATACCAACAAGGACTCATCAACATGATTGATTTATATGACGCAGCATCTCATCTTCTTCATTTGAACTGAGCAATTAAGTGAAATATTGTAATTTGTGACTGTTGATGTATATATAAAATATTGTATTTCTCATCATTTTACATATAGTGCTTTATTTATTTCCTTATGCAATGCATTTATAAAATTGATTCATATATTTATATAAAGTATGTTTGCATAAAAGAGAACTTGTATTGGTGTATTTATATCTGACATGAAAATCATTCAGAAACTAATGAATTACAAAGACTTTTTTTATGGAATGTCATTGTGTTGTCTTTGTATATATTACATGAATTGATTAAAAGAGGGGCCAAAGATACCAGAGGGATAGCCAAACTCGTAGATCGGAAATAAACTGACAACGCCATGGCAAAAAATGAAAAAGACAAACAGATAAATAATAGTACACATGACACAACATAGAAAACTAAAGATTAAGCAACATGAACCCCACCAAAATTTGGGGGTGATGTGCTCCAGATTGAATTGATATTAAATAATGGCGAATTTTTGATTTATTTTTTTATACAAATGAAAATGGAATTACAAAAAAAAAATATACCATTATGATATTATAGAAAAGACTAACAAACTATATTTTATGACTTCACTTGTTCTTGATTTATTATAAATGGTTTTATCTAATACCAAATTAATGTCTCTAGTTCACCCATAAACTCTTTAACACAGAAATTATAATAATGCCTTGAGTTGCTGTCTCATAAGCATAAACCCAAATCTCAATTTCTAAAGGACAAATGTCTGAAGTTTGTAATAAACTGTAAGTGTGATGAGAAGTATATTAATATATATAAAGACTAAGTACTAAACTATTATTTATTCAAGAATCTAAAAGTATATGCATTTATTTACAATATGGCAACTGGGGACTTATACAACTGCAATTAAAAACCAATATAATTTTAATACATAAGTTGGAACAGACTATACATATGCTAATTAAACCTTTTGAATTTTTTGTTTTCATTATTAATAGTTAATTGGTAGAATTAAAAGTGGGCAAACCAGGAGTAAACCGTCTGAAATGTAGGAGCTTATTGATTCATTAAAACAAGGAATTATTTTTAAAATTATTGACATGCCAGCTACAGACCTCAATCAAACCAATTGAATGATTATGTCTTCATCATATGAAATTTAAGCACAATTCTTCCCTCTAAGGGTTAAGTTTCATACAATCATAAATTCTACAAGAAAAACACCAATGCCTGAATCATGCCAACAACTGGTTTTAGAATAAATGTGTATTTCAAATAAAATGAAAAGTTAATTTGGAAATAAAAATGGATTCATTTATTTTCGTGGGTACCAATCTTCCTAGATTTAGGAAAAAATCATATCGTCGTGTCATTTGTTTTTTGTATGTCACATGTTTTCGTATCATCCATATTTCATAGGTTTTGATTGCACACGTGTATATTATGGCGGGTTTTACGGTTTCTATATTTGAAACAACAACAACACTACAACTTGACAAATTTAAAACATATTCAAAGTTGCTTTAAAAGACAGTAGAAAAAATTTAATAAAACTGACCAGATAAGCCATTTTTATTTAATGCCAAAAATATGACTCACGAGAATAGTTGTTGACAAAAATTCTGAAGGGTTACATGAAGTACAGATATGTCATTTGCCTGTCAGACATCAAATCTTCAAGACATGTGACTGTCATGTGCTTTTTATTGTCGTTTATAGTACAAACCAGCGAGTTAAAATTAACAGGGTTCTTATATGAAATGGTTGTTCAAACTTCATTCCTTCAATATTCTATTGACAATTTTTTTTATGCATCCTTAATACATAAAGATGAGAACAGTCTTAGCTTTTTACATTTAATCACAAAATATGAAAACTGCATTTTACGAAAAGGTAATGTCTTTTGTAAAAAGTGAGTGCCAATTTGAAAAAATATCACAATGTTTAAATTTCAGCACATGAAACATCAACAAAATAAAATTGAGAATGGAAATGGGGAATGTGTCAAAGAGACAACAACCCGACCAAATAAAAAACAACAGCAGAGGGTCACCAACAGGTCTTCAATGTAGCGAGAAATTCCCGCACCCGGAGGCGTCCTTCAGCTGGCCCCTAAACAAATATATACTAGTCCAGTGATAATGAACGCCATACTAATTTCCAAATTGTACACAAGAAACTAAAATTAAAATAATACAAGACTAACAAAGGCCAGAGGCTCCTGACTTGGGACAGGTGCAAAAATGCGGCAGGGTTAAACATGTTTGTGAGATCTCAACCCTCCCCCTATACCTCTAACCAATGTAGAAAAGTAAACGCATAACAATACGCACATTAAAATTCAGTTCAAGAGAAGTCCGAGTCTGATGTCAGAAGATGTAACCAAAGAAAATAAACAAAATGACAATAATACATAAATAACAACAGACTACTAGCAGTTAACTGACATGCCAGCTCCAGACTTCAATTAAACTGACTAAAAGATTATGATTTCATCATATGAACATCAGGCACAATCCTTCCCGTTAGGGGTTTAGTATCATACCATCATAACATATATGAGAAGAACATAACCCGTGTCATGCCAACAACTGTTTTTAGAATAAATGTGTTTAGTTCCGATGCAAAGACCTTATCAGTGACTCAATATTAACGCCAAAATATGCAATCTTTAATGACTTGACAACAGTATCGTAATTATATCCCTTCTTAATAAGTCTATAAAAAGTATATTAAAAAACTATTCACAAGTTAGTTTTAGTACTGAAAAGAATTAAATAACTTTTTTTATGATTCAATCAAGTACCAGAACCATGACTTTAGAAAATACTCATTTCCGGATATTATAGTCATTGCCTGTACAGATCAAATTTTTACTTCATACGAAAATCACAAAATAATCGGAAACAGTAAAAAATCGTCGTGAGCCTTGACAAAAAAAGCAAAATACCTAAAATCATTAGACAGAACATGCTTTTAAAATTTGAGTACACAAATGAATAAAAAACTCAACAGTGAAAACCGTAAGAAATAAAAATTGTTATTAGTATGAAAACACATCACACAATGATAGTTTCTTAAATATTTGATTTCTTGGTTTTACAAAAGTCTGCATACAAAATGAAAATAAGGAGATGAGGTATGAATGCCAATGAGACAACTATCCACAAATTTAAAATAAAGTGAATGTAAGCAATACAGGCCTATATGGCTATAAAAAATTGTAATTCTGTGAATATTTCAATCAGTGCTTCATTTGTTCCTACAAAATTTAAAAAAAAATGAATTCCACAAACAATAATGAATCTTTGAACATTTTGTGTACTGTCACTAACCTCATGAACTGCCACCATAATGATGACAAAGACCACAATTTTAAAGATGTGAATCTCCATCAGTCTCCAGAAAATTTCAGACAATATCTTCCACCAATCACTACACAATTGCCATAGTTTGTTCCAGCAGTCTGTTAGCTTCCTTCTCCATCCTAAAATCAGAAGATATTGGAAATTATATATCAGTGCTTGTCAGGTAAAAGTCTTCAAATTATTAATGATTGAAATTTGGTGTTCCAGCACTATTGGGAATTTTGTGGCAGTCAGTTTTTATTTGCGGAGGAAGCAGGAAGGTACTATTGACCTTCAAAAGAAAAACTGGAAATACTCATCAATTAAGATTGGAGTAAAACTCACCCTTCATGTGCAGGATTCGAAATCACATCTTCAGTGTTGACAATTTAGTGGAACATTAGTTTAACTATTAGATACTCGGCCACTCCTAAATACTATCATTTGAAAGGTATCAATTTTCCCAAAACTGAAGAATTCAATACTAATCATGGGCTAGTTTTTGCCAGATTCTCATGTGCTATCACCAAATTTGAATTGAACAAGATGAGCCCTGATGATACCCTGTTTTGAGAACTTTTGACGGATCACATATCATTGTCCATAGGCAGATCTAAGGGACCCGCCCTCCCCTTCTTTTTTGGAAATAATTTGGATGATTATATAGGAAATCACAGAAGCATGACTGGAGCAGGCCCCCTCTTATGGCAGACAGTGGACCCCGCCCCCCCTTTTTATGAAAATTTCTGGATTTGTTAGATTATAACTTACTTTTTGTCTTGGTAATGACCACATGGTCTGTATCAGTTGTAGTACCTCCTTCTGTATCAGAGATTGCTGGACCAGGAGGTTGAGTGTCTACTTCTTCTGAATCTTTCCTACATTAAAGAAAGTCATTTTTGTCCTAATATTTGTTGTAGCAATATGTCATGTTCCAGACCGTATGAGTATTTGGACCGTACGCGTACGGTCTGGACCGTATGCATACTTTTTCAAAATACGTATACGGTCGGACCGTACGCGTACGGTCTAACTAATATTAAGAAAGTGGTCAAGTTTATTAGATACAAATGTATATAACAGATCAACATAACTTATACGTCAAATTAATATAAAAAGTTCAATAGTAATTGAAATAAAAACTTAATATTTTAACTATTTAAAAAAAACACGCTTATTTAATCTGTTAATCTCCTGTATTTAGCATGTCAGTAATTCATTAATTGCAGCCCAGTATGCTCATTGAAATTGAAGTTATCGGAAGTAAACATAATGTGGGAGGACAATTGTCATAGAATATTTAGGAACTTTACAAAAAAAATGCATATGCAAAGGAACATGCATGAACAAAACATGTTAATGTAAAAAAAATATGACGTTCCTGTGGTAGCAAGACTAGTGTCACCTTGGGCCAGAGTAACAAAATAGGATTCAGATATACAATTAAACAAATATTTAATGTCAATTGTTCGCTTATTCACTTCATCCATTTATTTGTAATAAATAATAAATAATTTGTATAACTAAAAATAAAGATTTTGATAAATATTTGTTTTTAACCCATATGATCTCAAAATATGTCTGGTCAGCTGGACCGTACGCGTATACTCATACGATCCGACCGTACGCGTATGGTCGGACCGTACGAGTATACGTATACGGTCCGGACCGTACGCGTACGGTCCAAATACTCATATGGTCTGGAACATGTCATATACTATTTCAAATAAATGATTCTTAGCACGGCATCTGTAACCTATGAATATTTTTTGGTAGTTTCTTGCTTTGTTATTCCAATTGTGATATTGTTTTTATGGTCTTATCACTTATGTTTCATTATAAATTTTAACCAACAAAGTGCATTAGTGCACTAAACAAACTAAACTGTTAAATCTGATAATTTCCTTTGCATTAAGCATATATTTTTTTAGTATCCACATGCCTTTTGTTACTTTAAATTCCCATTTGCTTGACATTTAGTAAAATAAAGAGGTGAAATATAAATTTCAAAATCAAGATCTTTCTAGAAAATATTTTTTTAGCCTATGCAGAAACTTTGTTGCTTTGTCAGTAAGGTTCAAAACAAGGTATTTTCTGACCAATTTTGTTTCAAAGCCTTATTGTTGATGTAAAACCCATTAAATAACCAATTGTTTTTAGAATAGAGAATAGAAAAGGGAATGTGTAAAAGAGACAAGAAATATACCAAAGAGCAGAAAACAGTCCAAATATAAAAGTTTGATGAGACAAGTGTCAATTTAGGACAATTTTACATCTTACTGAAATAATTCATTTTCCAACTGGACTTTCAATTTTATGTCATTTATGATAACAATTGACATACAAATATCTGTTCAAGTCACTAATTGTAAGGACTACCTTGTGGAAATAATGGACCTGTAATATGATAACAATTGACTTACGAATATCTGTTCAAGTCACTAATTGTAAGGACTACCTTGTGGAAATAATGGACCTGTAATAAGATAACAACTGACTTACGAATATCTGTTCAAGTCACTAATTGTAAGGACTACCTTGTGGAAATAATGGACCTGTAATATGATAACAATTGACTTACGAATATCTGTTCAAGTCACTGATTGTAAGGAATTCCTTATGGAAATAATGGACTTGTAATATGATAGCAATTGACTTACGCATATCTGTTTAAGTCACTGATTGTTAGGAATTCCTTATGGAAATAATGGACCTGTAATATGATAACAATCAGGAAACTTGTTGGTGTCAGCAGCTTTACAAACAGGGTGGCTGTGTTAAACTGTTCTAGTCCAATATCTTTCAGCCTGTAAACATACAAAAAAGTTAAACCTGTAAATATATCATTTCTTGTACACAAGAGATTAAAAAACAATAATGTGTCCATAGTACACGGATGCCCCACTCGCACTATCATTTTACATGTTCACTGGACCGTGAAATTGGGGTCAATACTTTAATTTGGCATTAAAATTAGAAAGATCATATCATAGTTAAAATGTGTACTAAGTTTAAAGTTGATTGGACTTCAACTTCATCAATAACTACCTTGACCAAAACTTTAACCTGAGCTTCACACTATCTTCTTCTTTGTTCAGTGGACCATGAAATTGGGGTCAATACTTTAATTTGACATTAAAATTAGAAAGATCATATCATAGGGAACATGTGTACTAAGTTTCAAATTGATTGGACTTCAACTTCATCAAAAACTACCTCGACCAAAAACTTTAACCTGAAGCAGGACGAACGAACGGACGAACGAACAGACGAACGGAGGCACAGACCAGAAAACATAATGCCCCTCTACTATCGTAGGTGGGGCATAAAAAATATGAAAAGAATGTCAGGAATATAATAGTATTTAGGTTCAAAGCGATAAAAAAGATCAACGAATTGATAAGATTGTTTTCAAATTTCCAGACATCAGAAAGATGTCCACTATATGCCTATTTCTCATGTTTTCTTTGCCAATGGACCTCAAGTAACCAACAACCAATCTATTTATCATATTTGGTTGAAAAATTGCTCTTTTCATGACCATGAACGAGTTGGTTAGCTTATGGAATATCTGTCACAGATGACTACAGATACGTTCTAATTGACACAACCGCAACCCCATTCCCTTCCCCCACATTGTAATCTACATTAGTGGACTTATTACATATGAGCTATTTCATGAGCAAATAAAGGCAGCAGTAGTATACCGATGTTCAAAACTAGGGATGCCAGTTATATCTAACTTCTTCATAAAGATTGACAAAAAAAGTTGATTTTGTACTTTGTACTTTGTATTTTCTTCAAATAGTCTTTTTTGGAGCCTATCACTGGTTGTTTCTGTCTGGTTTTGACAGAGACTTGCCAATGAGGGTAAAAAAGTTACAGGCAGGACAAGTTTTATTCAAATCATACTATGCAGCACATATCATAGTGTGCTATGAATAACATTAAAGATTATATGAACAATTCCTAATGTCTTAAGCAAAATTAATCTCAAAACAAGAATGTTAAGCTTGCATACTTTTAGCTGTCAAATCAAGATATCTGACCTTATGGTCAGAAAAGTACAATTATTGTACTCAAGACTCAGAACTCAACCAATAAAATTATATTGATTTGGTATTCAGAGCACAATTTTTGTACTCAGAGTTTGAGTAAAGTTTTAAGACATTCATCCCTGGTTTTTGCTTTATTTCTAAATATAACTCACACTTCATCTGACAGATGTGTTCCATTTTTCCAGTACATTGGGAAGTCACTAAATTGATAGGTATACAGAATAATCAGAACGGCCATAGAATAGATTATTACTATCCACCAGAATAAAAACATGGTTAACCTCCATAGTCTGTAACTCAACTGTAAAAATAAAATAATGTAATAAGTATCATCAACAATGTTTAAAATATTTCCTAAATGACTCTATCACAAATGTATGGTATGTTATATATAATGTTACATTTTGAATAACATTTGCTATCTTGATCAAATGAGTACTTGTTTTGCTCATTGTTAAAGGCAGTATGGCGACCTATTGTTGTTAATTTCTATGTCAATTGGTGTCTCTAGTGGAAGGTTGTCTCATTGGCAATCATACCACATCTTCTTATTTTATTCGGTGGACAAGATTTTTACAGAGAAAAAAGCAAAATTTTAAAGTTATTTTTATCTACTGATTCTGCGGAAATCATATTAACACGGGTTCAATATCTTAAAACAGAAACAATCAACAACAAGAATGTGTCCTCAGTACACGAATGCCCCACTCGCACTATCATTTTCTATGTTCAGTGGACCGTGAAATTGGGGTAAAATCTCTAATTTGGCATTAAAATTAGAAAGATCATATCATAGGGAACATGTGTACCAAGTTTGAAGTCGATTGGACTTCAACTTCATCAAAAACTACCTCGACCAAAAACTTTAACCTGAAGCGGGACAGACGGACGAACGAACGAACGAACGGACGAACGAACGAACGAACGGACGCACAGACCAGAAAACATAATGCCCCTCTACTATCGTAGGTGGGGCATAAAAAAAAACAATAATATTCACACCCTTACCAACCCCCTAAAAAACTATTTAATGGAATCAACATGCGATTCTGAATCTGCCATGCTGTCTAGAAAGGGAGATAATCTTACCTGGAAGGTTAGTACAAAGAAGAGGAAAAGGATCATATAAATGATTCTATAAATAACCACTTCCTGTATGGAGATCAGTAACATCATTACAGCACATACAAAGATCCAGTACTTAGCTAGCACACTCCACAAGTATTTCCCTGTAAAATATACCAGTTAAATTTACAATATTAAAGATGATGTGAAAAACTGCAAGGCGATGCGCAACAGTACTATTTTCTACATTCCTAAGTTTCCATATTCATTGACGATATTTAATTATGTTTTTATTAACATAGATATGATTTCAGATTTTTAGATTTTTTTTAGGTAAGCAGGTTTGCTAGCACATCCTCCAATTAAATCAGTCAGCAATTGTCACATGGCTTGAAGTTGGTCAGTACCATGTAAAAAGCAACTGCTAGAGTGAGGCTGACTAACTATAGACAAAGCATTGATTCAAGGAATGAAATTATTCAGTTAAAACAGCTGAGTTTAAAAGCAAGAAAATGTAAATGTTAATAGGACAATCAATTTTCAAAATTAAAGTTTAATAGAAGCATGTACAAAGAACGAAAAATTGAGCTTCAGAACTTTTCCAGAATTAATTGTGGAGGGTGTCAAAAGAACTATTTTAAAAAGGCAGATAATTATTTAGAAAAAAAATGACCACAAATTGCATTTGAATTGATATTTCAACCCTTCACAATGATTTCTGGAAAAGCCCAATATAACATGCCAAACTGTGAACAAAAGACGATATAAGTACATTTAAACTTATTGGAAAATAACCACAGATATGTAATTTTAATTTGGGAAGTAAATATAGGTTTAGTATATACTGAAATAATTGTATTATTCTACCACTGAATCTTTAATGTCAATCTGAAATAAAATATTCAGTGCTCTTCAAAACAAAGTGACAAAATATTTTAAAAACAGAATTTTCCCAACTATAATTTTTTTTTAAAAGTGATAATTTCAAATTAGACAAAAACATTACTCAGTTAATATCATTCATGATCTAGAAATATCAAACGTTGGTGTTGCTCAATAGTGAAAATGACTCAAAATCATACCAAGCAATAATTTCACTCTTTATAAGTATTTTTTTAAAGACGGATACGACAAAAAAACAAGTTACTTTTTTTTTTTATAAACAAAACAATAGAGAACTTGAAAATTCAACTGACATGAAGAACTCATACCTATTTTTTTCATAGTACTACTGTCATAACCATCAACACTATCCACTCTGGAAGGAAAACCTGTTGGAACATGCATTATTAATATACTGACACAAATAGCAATAAGTTTTCTATTCTCAAAGAATTAATTTTCCCCAAAATTCTGTATTATCAAAATATTGACACAAATAACCACAAGGTTTCTATTTTAAAAGAATAAATTTCCCAAAAATCTACCTTCAGGCATTCAATTCAATTAATGATCTATACTTTCAATAACTTTCAAAAAAAGTCTTTTACAGTAATGTTGTTCAAAGAACACATAAATTTAGATACTGTCCTTGTAAATTTTATACTGTAAATAACTGCTAATAACAGTTATTCAATGTTGATTTAATCCCCCCCCCCCCCCCCCCCCACTTTTCCCAAAAAAAGTTTATAATATTTAAAATTCTTTGAGAATACACATCACAAACTAATTTCTATTGGTAGTTCAACTGCAGACAAAACTTGAAACATAAAGTACCTAGCTACAAATGATAAAAGAATGTTGAATGTTAAAAAAGAGGTCTGATACAAAAGATCTTCCCTAAAATTCTTTCACAGTTTCTATAAATGTTCAAATATCAATTTTAATTTTAAATAAAAGAAAATTACACTAGATCTAAGATATTATTATTTTTAAGACCAAGACATATTGCTTAGAAATATATACAATTAAGAATTGTCATTAATACTTTGAGAAATTTTAACATGCCAGTTTTCAGATGACTGTTTAGTGCACATGCTGCAATAGATATCTTTTTTGAAATAGATTTAATATGCCAGTTTTCAGATGACTGTTTAGTGCACATGCTGCAATAGATATCTTTTTTGAAAAGGATTTTGCATGCTTTATGGAAATTTTTATTCAGTTACCAAAAACTGGTAAATGGTTTTTTTTCTTCAATTATTTTAATGAAAATAAGAAATCAGTATTATTTCTACATTAAATCAATTCAACTACAACTAAGAATAACATTCAATATGTTTTAAAAAGTACTTAGGTAAACAATGTAAAATGTAAATTAATTGCCAATTGGTTTTTTTAAATGACTTTTTTTTTACTTTAAATGTAACAAATATCAAATGATCTCATTTCTAAAATGCATGCATTTTTGATAATATTTTTTCAATCTATACAATTACAACCTTATAAAAAACATATGATGCAGAACAAACACTTTCCACTACACCAAGGCATACTCAGATCACATGACCCATACCAGGAAGTATAAACAAAATCAAAATAACCTCTAAACCAGGCCATTTTTACCTAAACCCTTCTTTTTCATTTCTATCTTTAGCCTCTAAATTTGGGATAATTTCAATACAAAACTGTGCCAATATATTCTAGCAATTTGACCTCATCAGCCATTGTTAAATTTATTATTCCTTCACCTCAAGCTTGTAGCAGTTTTCTCTTTTTCATGCAGATAAAATTATGCTATACAGTTAAATGTTTGTTGATGATAAAACTGATTAATTTTTTAGATAATGTTTTATTTTTCTTCATTTGATAAATAATTCATAAACATTTTGCATTTTTAAAATGAAAAGCACAATTTTTATTTGTGCAGATGCTATCTCATTTCGTTAATGAATTTAAAAAATCTCATAAATTATAAAATCAAAAAGAAAATTTCTTATAAAAAAAAATATTTTAAAAAAGAATGAAAAAAAATAACGAAATGAGGTAGCATTGCAGAAGAGAAAACTTTTTGCTCTAATTGATTTCTTCTTAAGATACTTATATCAAAACAAAAATATAAAATTCAAATCTGGTTGGAAAGGAGTAGGCAATTCCTTATGAATTAAAACTTTGAATTGAAAATTGTCATTATTCTTAAGAAGAAAGGGTTAAGTTTGTTAGTCTTACGTTTATAATCTAAACTCCGCAGCTGCATCCAACCACCTAAGAGTTTGCATGTACAGATAAAATCTCTTGTAGTGTTTATTTTCAGTTTTTTTATCAAATAAATTAATGTGTATGTTCCATTTAAATACATATACCTAAGCCATGTATAATTTTTTGAAAGAAACAAAAACAAATCCTTACCAAGCTCAATTGGGAGAGAGTAACCCAAACATCCAACAAGTAAAACCAAAGTTGAAAAGAATATAGATGGATAGACAGATTGATAGTTGCTTATTTCACATCCAGTGGCAAACATTTCATGCATAGTCGGGACAACAACAAATCAACCTTAATAAAATAAGGAATTGGGTCAACTGGGTTGAAGGGTCGGAAAATTGGACTGCCACTGGAAAATAAAGGTACTGATATGTTGGATAGAAATTTGACCTTACAATAGACAAACTACAAACCCATCAAAGAGTTGTTACAACAAATCTTTACCTTGCTGAGAACCTGGTGCTCTCTCTAAATGGGTAATAAAGATATAAAAGTAACAAACTTCTATTTTAAACCTTAACAAACCAGGCTGACTATAGGATATTGAAATGGGGGAAAACATGATGTACCAGGTAACTCACAACTTCAGCTACTTCTAACCTTTGAAGGCTATTGTAGAAAACATCTATGAATGAAAAACTATTAAAATCAATCGAAATTTATGGAAATCATTTTACTAAACATAGGTTTGGGGAACACAAACAGCCAATCAGCTTTACAAATAGGATCAGCAAGGCCTTTATGTGCTAATTATGAATTTGTTATTGACAACTATCCAACCACAGGTGTCTTAACTAATTAATAATTTTGTAAACGATAGCCTCCTAAGAATATTGTTTTACTATACTTTCTGACTAATACTATTTGCATGCTGTAAATCATGAAAATGCATGTTACATCCTATTCATTTTTCTACTATATATGTATTGATATATTAATTTTTGTATATACTACTTGTGTGCAAGTACCTGTCGATTCAGAGTCTAACAATTGTGAGTCTAATGATGTCATTAAAAAGAAAAAAATACTTCTGTATTGGTTATAATATAGAAGAGCATACTTGAACATAGAATACAAATGTTAAGACTTGTTGCATTTGGTTTTTTTATAATTACTACACATAACTCCAATTATTTATTTCATCTTAAAAACAATGAATTCATTCATTTTATTTGAAGAGTACCAATTTTTGGAGGTTTCGTGGGTCAAAGTAAGCCCTAAAATTTCAATGTTTAACACAAAACAGCACTAAACAGCAGGGTTTGGTAGCTAAATCAAAATGTATCTCCAGTTTATTTTTACAGACAAAATATATAAAAAATAAATGAATCCACAGTATTTTAAAGTTTTCTAAGAATTATCTGTAGACATTCGTGCATAACAAACTTACAACAATGACTAGAAGTATATATCAGCATAAATGCATAATATTTCAACATGAAAAATAAAGTTTAATCAAATTTCCGATTAAAAAAAATATTTGAAGAGATGTTTGGGTTTGTACATACTAAAGAATGACCGAGCAGACGGCGACTGGGGTGAATCACCATTAGGAGACACATCTTCCATTTGATATCCAAGATGGTACTTTCTTTCTTTTCTTTCTCTCATAAACTGTCTTAGTGTCAACCAAAACATAGCTGTAAACAGGATCTACAAAACAAAATCTTTACTTTAAAACAGTTCTTTTGTAGTAAGTACTTTTTCTCCCATACAAATGCTGTTCAACAAAAAATTGCAATTTACTCATTTAATATAGAGCAGTGTTCATGGAAATTTGCAGTATGTTTTCAAAATAAGATGTGATATGGTTAGTAAAATATACTCACTAATATCAATAATTAAATGAAATTCCAAATAAAAAACCCTACAGATGCAAATCTTTAATTGTTTCATATTTTGTCATGTCTTCTATAGCAGATTATATGGTATCATTTTTGCTCATTGTTGAAGGCTGTAATCCCACTAAGGTGACCTTTAATTGCTTAAATTTACATTGTTTGGACTCATTTAGATTGGTGTCTCATTGCATTGGCAATCACACCACATCTCCTAATCTTATATACATATTGTAAGTTTGCTTAAATATCACATTTAAACTAGATTTTAGTGTAATTTCTTTCCATCCCCCTGCTAATAAAAATACCACACCCCAAATTTTCTTTTAAATAAAGCAAAACACAAGAGACATTTTTTTTTTTTTAATGTTTAGAGATCAATGATCTTTCAAATCAATGAGAAAATTAATTAAGTGTCCATGAAGCAAAGTGAAACCTATCTTAGCCCTATCAATTTGAAACAAACTAATTAGTTTGGATAGGTAAAATTCTAGAGAATATTCACTGTATGTCGTGATATAAAAGTTAACTTTACACAGTTTTTGAGTTTATGCAGATTTTATATAGATCTTTTTTCTGTAAATTTACAATTTATG
Organism: Mytilus edulis; assembly: GCA_019925275.1. Taxonomy (NCBI): domain Eukaryota; kingdom Metazoa; phylum Mollusca; class Bivalvia; order Mytilida; family Mytilidae; genus Mytilus; species Mytilus edulis. Next base: position 65,602,125 of record CM034352.1, read on the forward strand.
ATTCTACTTGTATACCTGTACAGCAAGTTGTAAACATGGGTAAGGAAACGTCTTTAGTCCAACCTCGTTCAATTTCACTCCATTTACTACTTCTGGTAGCTCGTTTTTCAAATTCATTCCAAAGACATACTGGATTATCAGCAGACATTCCCCATAGACTACCAGCAATGGAGATATACACAAGGTCAGCTCACGAGACTTTGGAACCATCCACACTATACAGGCTCCCAACAGTAATACAAAAGTCAACCAGCTATGGAAAGTGATACTCCAGGCCTAAAAATGAAAAATTACAACATTTGAGTATACCAATGAAAATATGTCATGTTGTATCAAAAATGGCAGTGTTAATTATCTGTCACAACAGTTTAAATACTAGTTACACCACTGTCTCCTGTTAAAGAGGATACAGCTCTAGAAAACATGTTTAACCTTATTGTATTCTGTGTGTGCCTGTCCCAAGTCAGGAGCCTCTAGTTCAGAGTATACATTGGCTATTTGTTCATCTTTCATTGATATGAACATATATCAGGGTGGTTTTTTTTCAATTGTTTTACATTTTGTCAGGTCTGGACCTTTTTATAGCTTTTAAAATATGTGTAATGGAGTTTGCTAGTTGTAGAAAGCCAATCTATAGTTGATTATGTCTCATTTGGATAGTTATCTCATTGGGATTCATACCACATCTGCTTATTTTCATATTGATAGCTTTTTACATGCAAATGAATTCCAAATTTCTGTGTTTTTACATGCATATGAATTGTACATTTGCCTGTTAATGCAACTGTTGACTTACCATCATTGCAATCAGAGCTAAAACATAACTCTGTTTCATTGCATAAACAAAGATGGACACCATATAAGGACGTTTGACATCTTCTTTTGGTTGTTTTTTCTTCTTGGCTGGTTTAGTGTCACCGTCAGCTTCATCTTCATCAGAATCAAAAGCTGCAGACATAGCTGGGGAACCTTCCTTGTCAAAGGTGCTATACGATGCATTCTCATTTTCAACCAATCGCTGAAAAGTACAGCATATACATTTACTGACCATGAATTGTTATGATATTAAGTGTCAAGTTTATTTTACTGTGTCTTGACTTTCACTTTTGAAGTACAAGAAGTTATAATCCCAAAATAGTCTATGTCTGTATTGTCATCAAAATCCTTACTTTTTGAAACACATTTGCAATGAACCAATAAGACAAATTATGAACTTTTTATAACAATTATTTATGTAGAAATAAACCCAATCTACTGTATATATACCTCTCCCAAAATATTGAATTAGTTTTGAGTTATGGTTAAAATGTTAAATATGTTAAATATGTGTATATCTTGTGCAATATCAAGCTTAAAGCAATTGAATGCAAATAAATTATAATAAAAAATATAATGTAACAAACAAAAACATATCTCGTACACAAGGTTAGTACATTAGTAAATATATAAAAATAAATAAAAATAAAAATAAAAATAAATAAAAATAAATAAAAATAATGAAGAAACAAATTAACGGATGCATGTCATTTCATACCTCAACCATTTTGTACCCCAAATCTGTTATTTCGTACTCTTGATAAAAAAAATTCTTACCATACAGACTTAAATCTTTTTCTTATTAAAATTTTATTAAATCATTGAAGTTTTGTCCATTAATTGGTATTATCAGATTTATAATTTAAAAAAGAAAAGATCCTTTATACTGTTCAATATAAAAAAAAAATAATCAAAGTTATATTTCTAATGTTTTATATGTACCATTTAAGAATGCAAAAATGTTATTTAACATTTTGAAAAGTAAAAATGTTATTAAACATTTTGAAAATGGTTTTAATTTAAGAAATTTTTTTTATTACAACATAAGGCCTAAGAAAAAAAGATATGTGTTTCCGGTAACATCATTTTGAAAAATAGGGTCGGTAGGTCGGATTCTTTTTTTTTTTTTTTTTTTTTTTTTTTTTGACATCGTAAATGAAATCCGGAAAATTATCATGTTTTTTCCAAGTCCGGATCCATAATTAGTTTCAAAATCCGGAAGTGTGCCATTTGCAATGTTTTTGAAGCACCTGCTGTGCAAATTTCTTGGATTTTAACCTATTTGGAATACCTTTTGACATTAATAAAATGTTTTACTGGCTTTCTATGCAAGAGGAAGCAAGAGAGAAAAAATAATATGTCATCTATCAGAAGCCTGTGTCAAAAACAGGGTCGGTTGATAATTTTTTTTTTTTTTTTTTTTGGAAGATCCAATAAAAAAGTTAGGGTCGGGGCTAAAAAACAGGGTCGGTCGGGTTACCGGAAACACAGATCTTTTTTTTCTCGGCCTAAGCAGAAAAATGCTTCAAGGAGGAGAAAATTTCTAAAGACCTATAAATGATTCAAAACCAAATTTCATACTGAATAGGCCTGAACATACTGCCACTTGATGTTAAGCAAGCAACAATCGACCAATCAAAAGGGTGTTTGATGATATAAAATTTAGATCAGCGTAAACTATGGGCATATGGAGTATACATTAAAATCTATTATACAGGTTTTACCACGAAATGACACACACTAATCTTCCTTATGGTATAAAATGTCATACATGTATATAGATCCTTCGTATGGTACTAATGATCTTGCATGAGGTTCCAAATGGTCAAGGTACAAAGTGGTCAGGTAACCAAATGACAATAATTATTTTTTTCAAATTTACCATTTCCAAGAAACCACAAACAATGAATTCGTTCTGCAAATTTAAAAGGGAAAAACTGTGGTTAAATGTAATGTAATGTTAATTTCAAATTATTTTTTAAAATAAGTTATTTTCTAATTTAATTTTACACAGCATTAATTACATTCCTCAAAAAGCAGTTTATGTTTTAATTAAAATACCTCCTCCAAAATATCAATTGATTGAGACAACTGGTAAAATAGTGTTAAATATCTGTTTTCTATCCAATGAAAGATTTGGTGGAATTTCCTTCCTTTCTTCCTTCCTTCAGCAATTTGTCTTCATTCCTAATCTATTTTAATTTATTTTAATTTCTTGATTTTGCAACAACTTAACTATTTTTCTAATTCTATGTTCATATTTATCCACATTTCGAAAAGGAAAGGTAAATTTAAATCCCACCAAAAACACTTCTAAATAAAGAAGTTCTTTATTGTAAAAGCAGTATACTGGATGCATGCTAAAGGACATACAAATCCCCTAGCTCTAAGTCTGCAATCAGAACCAGTGTATTCAACAAGAACTACAGTTGTAGAATGAACATCAATAAAAGACCAAACAAAAGTTTACAAATATAAAGTAACATACTCAGAAAGACTGCAAAAAAGTAAAAATAGACATCTAGATATCTGGATATATCAGTGTCTTAAGAATACATATTCTCATCTCTCAAGAATGCCTTTCATGTTCATATTGACTGCACTATAAATTTTCTGCAGCAACTAAAACTTATTTTCTTTTCAATATGACAGAAAAATGTGAACTTTCATATAATTTTGCGTTTTCAGAAATAGCTCCTGTACTAGTTTTTGTGCTGAGGTGGCGTAAAGCAATCCTGTACTATTATGAACTGATTCATTCAATGTGCATAAACAATGTAGCATGCCAAATATATATACTGGGGCCTGAGATACTAATTTCTATTTTTAACCAAATATCCTAAGATTTATGTCAACTAGATAACCCATTCTCTGTTTTTATGGCCTTTTTTAACCCTACTAACCAGTGCACTCAAGGCAAGCAGTTCATGCTTTTGTGTTTTATTCACATATCAAAGTACTATCTCAAAATATTGCAGGTTTTTTTTTCCAAAATAGTACTTACTGTCAGCAAGGTAGGTGGTTTTAGACAACAGAGTTTGAAAAAAGAGAGAACAAAAAATCAATAAAAGACTTTTCTATCACCATAATCATAAAAAGACAAAAAGAAATAGGAGTTTACTGTTTTTCACCAGGTAGCTTTATGATAACTTTAATACATTTAAACATATCATATTTATATATGTTGTTTCTATGATATAGGTATGTTAAACTCCAATTAGTACTCAGGATAATGACATGTGGATATGTTATAAATAAAGACCTTACTTTTTACTAGACTGGTACATCGAGGCAAATCTTCAGCATGTTAGCTCATTAGGTAATGTTTCACAAGGAGAGATGCTACCCCTCTCCTGTGCACAGTATTCTGTTTGATTTTTTCTATAGAAAAATAATAAGCACATCAAAACTAAAGGCTGAAGAAAGAAATTGTTACAAGGGGGTTGTTAAACTATAGACTATAATAATATAATTTGTCAATGGATATAGTGTTGTTAACTGGTACTAATATCGGTATTCAAAAAAAATATTCAGGGGTGAGTAGGTTTGTATAGAAAAATAAAACTTAAACCTGCTAACATTTTGAGACAGTTCCTAAGCATGATCAAATTTTTACCCTTGTCTTTCCCTGTTGGAAAAAAAGGTTTAATTTTTTCTTTTATAATATGAATTAATATTAAACCTAATATTACTAGTACAAATTATAAAAAAGCATTCATATTTAAAAAAGAAAATGTTTAACAGTAATTAGTAATACAAGTAAATGACAGAAATATTTATTATTTTTTTATTATTCTATATTCTGAAAGTTTCATTTCTATTCACTTTATAAAACAATTACCCTGTTAATAAGTTTTAAAACATATAACAATTTAAGCAGTCCCTCATTCCCCCAGAAACAAAAATGCAACAAAATCAAGAAATTAAAATGTTAAAACTATAATACGATACAACAAAACATGCGCTTGTAATAAATACATGGAACTAAAGCAATATTGATAATAAAGGGTATTCCCCGTAAAATTGGAAATTCCACCCAACCTCTCTTTGGCTAAGATCCTGTAGGGCTACCTGCCGTTCTGACGACTTTCTTGATTTTTTACTACGGGTTCTTGCTTTCGGTTCCTCTATGATTATGAGTTCCTGTAAAACACGCCAACATGCAAAATGCAAAAAACATATAAAAAATTTAACTGGTTGAAACATTTCTGCATAGCATTTTTTTTTCTCGCAGTCATGGTAAAGACTCTCCGAAAAATTGCAGATGCCTTTCAAAGCCCCAATATTTAAACTAGATATTAAATTAAAACATCATCTGTCACCATATATAAAAAATTGCCAGGATATGATTTAAAATTAAATTTTTCAAAACTGCTAATTAAAATGCTATACAGACATGACAGAACAAACCAAATGCATTTATGAGAAAAATTACAAAATCAATTCTTAGGACGAACAACATGCTATTTCATTACAATAGACATCTAAAATTATTTATATAGTGTGCATATTAATTACAAAAGGAATAAGTCAAATTGTAAAAAAACATAAAAAACTATGAATGACAAATTGATACACTTTGGCATCTTCCCCTGTTATGTCATGGAAAGAACATGTTTTACTAAAAAAAAAAAGAAAGTTAAAATCTCTTAAATTAAACAATCCGAAAGCAGGCTTATAATGCCATGAATGGCATCAGAAACTCCATTCTGCAGTTAGAAATAATTTAAGGATACAAAATGAAATCTTCCTTTTGTAGATGTGGCAAAGTCCACATGGGAAACTAAAAAATATTGGGATTAATGGTGCACAATGCAGTTAAAATAAAACAAAAATTTCAATCATGAAAATAGAATCATATCATTTATAAACATGTAAAAGTAAAAGTAGTAGAGTGTGTCACTGAGACAGCATTTATAAGTGTCTATACCCCACTTATGTGTTTTAACTGATAGATGTATCCAGCACCTCTTTACAGACAGTGCACAAATCCACAAACTACCAACTTAAATCTTTTAAAGTATGTAAAATAAAAAAATAAATCTTCTTTTCGCTTAAACAGTTTGTAAGTGCAGAAAATAAAATAAAAAAGACTGCAATGGAGACTTTTAATAGTTCATGCAATTCAATATAAAAAATGTTAATCATTATGGAATATCCTTACATTGCTTTTTATCTAGATAAATATTCAGAGTTAAAGGGAAGTAACTCACCAATGTAAACCATACATTACCTTACGATGTAACCATTGCCTGCTTTCTATAGCCAGTGTGAAGTACAACAGCAATAAGATTCCAGGATTGACAAACCATGGCCACTGACTAGCATCATGGAAGTCAACATACCAAGTTCTTTCACAATCAGTCTTAATGATGCCTGTTAGTCCTATTATTCTGAAATTTTGTAAACAAGTGGTGAAAAAATATCTTTTGTCATGCAGCAAGAATAAACCTGATAAAACAGACATTTTTCGTTCATTTTTTTACATAAATAAGGCCGTTAGTTTTCTCGTTTGAATTGTTTTACATTGTCTTATCGGGGCCTTTTATAGCTGACTATGCGGTATGGGCTTTGCTCATTGTTGAAGGCCGTACGGTGACCTATAGTTGTTAATGTCTGTGTCATTTTGGTCTTTTGTGGATAGTTGTCTCATTGGCAATCATACTACATCTTCTTTTTTATATGAATTACTAATGTGAAAAATACAAGAGAATTTTGGTCAAATTTTGAAGACCTTCAGTTCATTGATGAGATTATATGAATAGCACATAGCTGAGAAGGTGAAAGAGCAGATTACCATCCAGAGAAAAACATTGTCAGCTGAAGCAAGGTAACAATCTGCTCTACCATTCTCTCAGTTATAAATAAAAATATGAATAATTAATTATACTCAGCGTTCTGTAAATATTGTCTTTTGAACTATGGATTTTGTTTTGTTATTTTAGGCATGCAACAATCAATTGATATGTTGTGCACACCGAATAAGCAAGATATACTTGTCCCTGGACATTACATTATCAGGGCTCACACTACTTCAGAATTATAGGGAGAATTGACTTCTCTTTTTGAAACTGATAGGGAGAAGTGGCGAGATTTGAAAGAGAAGTGCTCATTCGCGTGGTGTGCTACAATGTTTGGATTTTACAATAGTATAAAGGACCATATGTAAATAATGTTCTTTTTATACTGTTCAATTCATATCTGAGTAAAAAAATTACAATTAAAGTACCGTATTCGGCCGTGTATAGTACGCATTTATGTATAGTCCGCACCCCTTTCCATCCTTTTTTTTTTTTTTTTTTTTTTTTTTTTTTTTTATAAAAGCCTAGTTCAGTGTAAAAGTCCATTGAATGGGACCTATTCTCAATGTATTGTATAAAAAAAAAAATTGTTTTATTTAGTTCATGAAAAATAATGAAATGGTAGAGCTTTTCATCAGGTAATTAATATTAAATAATTTTATAAAAGTAGTTATTAATCAAAAGATCCCTGATAAAATCAACATTTGTCTAAGTATCTCCAAGCTGATATAATATAACAAAAATAATTTGAATATTTTGGAACAAAAGAAAAAAGAGATCAAACATTTCTCTAAATTAATTAGCTGTAATCAAAATGTTAAAACTATTTAATCTTATATAATCTTTTGATTGATCATGTTGTTTTTTTTGCCTGGGATTATAATATGTAACACCTTTCAAAACTTGACATCATTATTTAATTGCTACACACCCATACTTAATCCTTAATTACCCCTCTTGATTACCTTTGCAGGATGTAACACCTTTACTTTGAATAATCAATTTTGAAGAGAAAAGTTAAAAAAGAATAAAAGAATAAGAATTAAATGAAATAAATATAATAAACGTCTCCAATATACATTATTAATGCAAAAAAAACGAAATTAAAAAAAAAAAAAAAAAAAAAAATTTTTTTTTTATAAAATTTCAAAAACCGTCTATAGTTGTGTATAATCCGCACCCCTTGTACAAACTACATATTTAAGGAAAAAAAGTGCGGACTATACATGCCCAAATACGGTAACATTTGAAATTAAAAGTTGTTTAAGTTTTACTAAGGTTCTTGTGAGAAACTACCAACTAAATATCTAGCACTAAAAAAAAATGTTTTATTTTAAAAAATGTACAGAAATTATAATATATCAATTACAATTTAATTAAAAATTATCTTGTGTATGAAATTCAGTGTTTCTCATAAAAAAAAATATAAAAGTTATTAAGCTGGGCCATAATATATTGATATTAGTATAATAGTCTCAGAGTTAAGCAACTTTAATCAATAGTTTGAAACAATCCATAAAAAAATATAGGGAATTATATACACCAATCAATTAGATGTAACCAAAAGTCTCTTAATGCGTGTGGAATGCGTAATTTTTCCCTTTGGGATCAATATTTATCTGTCAGCTGTTCCATCTGTGCGTCCGTAGTAATTATTGTAAAAGTACGGATTTCGGTCATAGCTGGTCCGGTTCAGATCCGTAGTTTAGAAATCGGTCAATGGCGGACGAATGCAAGAAAATTTACAAAAATAAACGATGTTTGACAAGTTACTTGGAAAGAAACATGACGTTTTTAATGCAATAAATGGATTAAACATTTACTGGAGGCAACATTTATCACGTTTAAATGAAGTAACAAATTTATTTTGCCGCCGAAGTTTAGGTTGATGTACGTTTTCGAGTAACAAGCACCGGAACTTGCGGAAATGAACGAAGTGATAAAAAGTTGTATTTTTATTAAATAACCTGCTACACACTGCGAAGACAACCTCTTTTCTAAAGATAATGAATCGTTTATGTCAGAATTTCTTTAATTATCAATAAAAAATTGATGTTTCATCAACTTGGTAAAAATTGAAAATGTCCGATGACGGAAGCGACTGAAAGCGAGTATCGTCAAGAACAGGGCGACTTGTTTTTCGCTTTTGGGGGTCGGGGAAAGCGAAGTGACGGTCGGGAAGGCGACTTCTTCGCTCAAGTCGCCTGGTAGCGTGAGCCCTGACATTCTATGATCATTTTCCTGCTCTAAGCCAGGAAACGCTGACAGTAATGATCTGTTGTTCTTGTTATATCTTAACGCTTTTGTCATTTAAGGTATTGGTAACTGATAGCAGATCTTTGATCGTCTCTTTTACATTCATTCATAACTTTTCCATGTAAGAAACATATCATAAGGACACTTGTCTTTTGTTGACCCCTAGATGTCTTGTGTTTTGTGTTGCCCTTTTTATGTTGCTTTCTCAGTTTTGTATATGAACATTCTCTTTTATTTATATGTGTTTTTTTCCCTTTCATTTCATGAATAAAGTTTTGTTAAAATCTCATTTAACTTGCTCTTTTCACTGTAATCAAGCAGGATACAACACTTTCCATGTTCAAATCAATTTTAAGAGAAAAAGATTTTCCTTGCAAGGTACAAATACGCCTCTTACTGAACATCAGGCTCGGTCTACATGACTTATGTTACATACCTTGCTTCGAGAGATTTAGGATCAACCAAATCCTGGAAAAACGGGAACTGGTATAGATGTAAGACACAAAGGTGGAGACCACTCCACACAAGTACGACAAATCTATACACTGCAAATTTATATCCAAGAGCATTATAAAAAGCCCACCATGTTGATATGTACAGGAATGATAGGAAGTAAAAAGCTCCCAAAATTGAAGGCACAATAATTCCGCTAGCTGCCAAAAATAATAACACCAAGAATGTCCCAAAGAAATGTAAAAATCTTTCAGTTCGTTTTCTGCGGGTTCTGCTGACTGCGGTTGGTAATTCTGTGTCTTGACCTTCAGGAACCTTGAGAAGAACGTAACAGATCACAAAGACTAAGATGGCCGTAATAAGAACAGCAAGGTCAGGAACTATTAGACGGATTATATTAATCGCTGGTACACCATCCAATCTGAAATAGAAATACCAAAACATTAACTGAGCTATTATACACATGATTTTTAAAAATTTCAGTGGAACACAAAACACAAATATATTTGATATAACTTTGTATCAAAATTTTAAGATGGCCTACAGGAGACAGCATTCTAATAAACTGCTAAGTTGTGCTGTTACACCACTGTTCAAAGTTTCTGGGAGGATTGGCACATCTGCAAACATGTTCAACCATGCCTCCTTCTGTATGTGCCTGTCCAACGTCAGGAGCCTATAATTCCGAGGTTGTTGTTTGTTGCTTTATTTTTTTACATAAAGCTTGCTGTTAGTTTTCTGGTTAAGTTTTACATTTGTCATTATGTCTATCTATGCTGTATGGATTTTGTTCATTGTTGAAGGCTTTACAGAAATCAAATTCTTTAAAACATTTTTAAATGCTGTATCATTTAATTGTGGCTGCAACGGATTCTGCAGAGTAGACAATCAAAGGTAAAAATTGTACAAGCAGTAATATATATGTTTAATATATTTCTACAATATCATTGCTTATTGGAATAAATTAATCAAAATCTGCATTACAGAAATTTTATCAATAAAACCTCTGGGCATAAGATGTACATTTTGTAATTAAGACTTTTTATCTGGCAAGGTAAAATTTTATATAAATCAATGAATTTTCAAAAGATATAAATATCTAAACTATGGAAACCAAAATTTCTTCAGATTTCTGTGGATGCTTAATTTCAGGTATTGGGAATACCCATGTTTGACAAAAGTATTGAAAATAATTTTTTTTTCTAAGGACAAAAAAATCTCACAAATCAATTTAGTTATCAATATCAAAGACAACGAGTGTGTCAGCAGAGAATAAAATCACCCTCATACCTGGTACTCTAAAACGATTATATACAAAAAAGTTATGGCAAATTTCCTAACAATAACTGTCTGGGAAAGTAAGAGATTATGTGCAACACTTGATGTATGGGTGTGACAGAAGAAAATGTTTTTCTCTCTAAGTATACTACTATGTTCTTTCTTCTTTGTCAACATTTCAAATTTTATTAATGTCAAGTGGATACACCAGTAGTACAAAGATATATATTTTTGCTGCATAGCAGTTAATAACAAAGCATGTAAGGTGACATAAACAATTCTGCTAGTCTGGTTCAAATTAGTGGTATAATTACAAATCACAGCAGGGCTAAGAAGTAGCACTAGAGATTTTATATTCTAACTAAAAATTGTATGTTTTTTATCAATCTTTATGACCTTCTTGCTTATTAATGTATTCTTAAAGATCAAGGTCACAAACTTCAATGCTTTATTAAAGATCAAGGCACAAACTTATCTTATTAAGAAACTATCTTAAAAAAAAAAAAAAAGCTTGGTTGAATTTGTTTATTGAGTTCTAAAACAAATGGAAGCAAAGTCGTTCTTAAACATTTCTCTTCTTTTTCAGATGATTCAAACAATGCAAGTTTGCAAGAGGAAGTCAAGATGATTTCATGGATAATAAATTTAGCTATTAATTTGAAATAAGTACTATAATGTACGATTATTAACTGTTTTCATTAAAATCAAGGTTAAAAGTCTCAAAAAGTACTTATTTTTCAAATATCAAAGTAATCAACTCTTATTATTGGTATTTAAACGACACCAAGCTTTGTATCACATTTATGAATAATAAATTTAATCCATTTTTAATGCACATTGGATGTTAATCACATATTTTTGGTATCCATTTAATTGCTTTTACCCTAAAATAATCAGAAAGTGTGTTTTATTATTGTACAGTTTGCCTGGAAACATATTTACTTGTTGAATAATTCATAGCAATGTGTGGTAAGGTAATTATTGTATGAAATATCAATTTGTTGGCCTTGAAATAGACATTAACTCCACCTTAAAATGTAAATGTTCATTTCTAAAATTAGTTTCATAATAGTGTACTATGGTGACCTTAAAATCATCACAGTAACAAATTTTCTAAAAGGGTTTTACAGCTAATTTCCTAATGCATGCAGATGAAGACTTTGGTTAATTTGGTTGCTTGGTTTGTATATCAGTACCGTATATTGTTCAATTATATTGGGAAAATGTCCAGTTGACTTTAAATATGATATATACAGGTGTAAATATGTCATATAAATTGTTTGGAGATGTCAAACTGAATTACAAAGCTTGAATAAACAATATACAAACAAAGCAAGCAAGCCAACCAAAGTTTTACTGTACAAGCATAGGAAATTAACTGTAAGCACCCTCTGTCTGCTAATTTACTTATCTTCAAGGGATGTGTGTTATATAGATAAACACGAGATTACACTCTTGTGAAATACTACAAAGAATTTATCAAAAGGAGATAAATAATATTTTGATAAGTGCACTTATGTGAAGGTCTTTAATTATGATCTGAAGTCCAAGTACCTCACAGTGAGATCAAGAAGGCACTTTTTCATTGACATAAAAAAGGGAACAACTCCCTAACTTCACATCTAACAACATCATGAGGTCAGCATACAAGTATGCATTGTGTAATAGATTAGCACAAAGTGTTATATGTTACTTTGCAGCATACAAAAAAAATGATATGTTCAGCAATTCTAGTTGGCAGTACAGAGACAGCAAGTTTTGAATTACAGAAAGGAAAAAGTAAAATCACAAAAATAGAGAACTAGAGGAAAATCAATTCGGAAAGTCCATAATCACATGCAAAATCAAATAACAAAAGCATCAAAAACGAATGGACAAGAACTGTCATATTCCTGACTTGGTACAGGCATTTTCAAATGTAGAAAATGGTGGATTAAACCTGGTTCTATAGCGCTAACCCTCTCACTTTAATGAGAGAAGTTTATATCTGACACATAATTTTTACATTAGTTAATCAGTTTGTGGGTGAGGTTCAAGCTGTCCATAGTCACTGTTTTTATTCTACTTATACAAACCATGCAGGCCTTTTTTCTGTTAATGGATAGGATGTTAAAAATGTTATTTATTGAATATATGAATATGATCAGATCAATCATATGATCAAGCACTATATTTTGTGTTTCTCAGAAGTAGTGATAAGGTCACCAATTGGTCTTATATGTTACAGAGTACAATTCCACTGGAACTGCCCTGTTATCGTTGGAGTTGCAGCAAAATACCACTGGAATTACATTCACATTCCACTGGAATAATTTGGCTGAATACAGTGAAATAACAATGTAATTTCCATGAATACCAGTGAAATAACAATGTAATTTCCACTGGAATACCAGTAGAAATAACAATGTAATTTCCACTGGAATTCCAGTGATTGCAGTGGAATAATTTGGCTGGAATACCAGTGAAATAACACTGAAATTTTCACTGTAATTCCAGTGGAAAGCCAATGTAGTTCCAGTGGAATTTCAGCCAAATTATTCCACTGAAAATCACTGGAATTCCAGTAGAAATTACAATGGAATATCAGTGGAATTCCAGTAGAAATTACACTGGAATTCATGATTCCGTGTAATTCTACTGAACTTTTTCTCTAGGGTATCTCCTTCACCCTGTATTCTCTAACCAAATTTAAACTAAAAGACGTGTCCTCTTATTTCAAATAGCATCCTATAAAATAGTGAAAAGCAGAGTTCTCAAAATCTTTTTTGCCTGGTGGTCCTTGAAGAAAATATGCAGGTCCTCACTATCATTTCTATTGCAAATTACCAAAATTGTGTTTGGCCTTCATAAAACTGTGCTGGTCAAATCCCTAGGACCCCCATTTATAGAGAACTCTGGAATAGGAAAGCATTGTCATGCCAGGCATATCCCCATTCTAAATTCAAAGTACAAACATCAACAGACATTTGGTGTCTTACACACACATGTTACAACTTACCAATGTTGAGAAGCTGACAAAATATGAAGTCATTCTGTTCAGCACTATTGGAGAAATGTGTGACAAAAATTTTAAAAGCATTCATGGTATCGAAAATTCCTAAAAATCTGCGCACAGAAAGTAGGTTTCTGACCAGTCCAAGAAGTGCTCACATGTCACAACCCATCACATTCCAGCAGCTGATTAAATATGAAGTCATACTGTCTAGCAGTTTCTGAGAAAAGTGACAAAATATTTTTTGGACGAACAGACAGACAAACTAACAAAGTGATTGCAATATAGATTTTAATCACACCAGACTGTTAATTTTACCTTTCTACAGCAATCTGTCTTGAAATATTATCATTTGTTGAACCTAAGAAAATAAGCAATAAATATTTTAAAATATTATCACATTCAAAATGTTTTGTAATAAAACACATTTTCCGACAACAAAATGAAATACTAGTTTCCTAAACTTACCTTCAAATAGTATTACATGGGATACTATATATCAAATCAGAGTTTTATGACCTAGAGCAAACAAATGGATTTGACATAGTGGCAAAAATACTTTTATCAACCAAGTTTGGACTATAATTTAAAAGATAAAATTTTAAAATATCCTTTAAGGTCTATGGAAAGCATATAATAAAACAATATAAGAAAAGCACTTTACTGATATGTTTTGCAAAAGTTCATCTAACCGTATGAACCATCTGAACTAAGATAATTAATATGTGCCAAAATCAACTTATAGCTTACAGGGTTATTACAGAAATCCATATTGCTTTGAAGATAAAAAGTGCACTTTCTAATTCTTGACCTCAAGGGAAAATATTTATTCATGTTCAGCAAATTAGTAGCTAACCATCATATGCTGTCACTATTTCAAGCACATGGTTTAAACACTATCAAATAATGCACAGGATATTTTTTTCATAATTTGCTTTAACATGTAGAATAGATGACTAGTGTAGGAAAATCTAAACGCTTTTGTAACAACCATTTTTTCTCTTTTTAAGTGATTCCAAACAGTAATCTCTTAAAAGAAAACATTATGAAAAGTACTAGAGAAAAAAAAGTTTTTGAAAATAAGACCCTTGCAAACAACCAAAAAGCATGCTTTTAACACAATGCACTGTTCAATGTTAAACATCCCATGAATAAGTAATTTTATTTTTTGTTTCCATTCCAACATTTTGCATGGTTATATGACTTACAGACAAACAGAAAATACTTGTTTTAAAAAAAAATCAATTAAGCATATGATTATTATTGCAAGTATTTAAAGACACATTCTTGCAAATTTTTTTTATGTACCTAGACACGCATGGATATCTCAAGGTGCAGCATGGACAGTCAAGTAAATCTCAACTATACTCTGGATGAAACTTGTTTAACCAACTTTAATACTACCTGCAGATATGCTCCAGAACTAACCCTACTTCATACTACTTACAGATCTGCTCCAGAATTATTCCTGATTCATACTACCTGCAGATATACTCTGGAATTAACCCTGCTTAATACTACCTGCAGATATGCTCCATAATTAACCCTGCTTCATACTACCTGCAGATATGCTCCAGCAGAATTTGAATCCCCTAGTTTGTAATCAAGGAGTTATCTACTATGCATACATGCATTCAAAAACACTGCAACTATTCATGCCACAGATTATCATGCACCTTACCACTAATTGAAAAATTTCCTGAACTAGAGGAAATTCCTGATTTTGTAGAGACACTTCCTTTCTGACAACTTATGGACGGCTTAGAAAAATGAAGATAACCAACATCTGGGGACATAAAGAATACTAACTATTTAAATACATCCTTAAATGTTTCCTGTTATGTTCCTTGCAAAAAAGGCTGAATTCAACTATTTCAAATGTTTGGCTTTTTTTAAGGACACTGATGTAAAATGAAGAAGTGAAATAAAAATGACACTATTCTATTTCAAAAATGCATATTTTGAGGGCCATTAGCCCACATGTAAGCACATTGACTAGGAAATAATAGCAGGAAGCCACAAATACTGGAAGAATGTCTTCTGAAAGTCAGACTTCCAACCAATGCATTGAAATAAACATATTCTTTGGAAATTTAAAATGTCTACAGATTCAAATGGACAAAAAATCTTTCATAGGTTACACTATTTTAATGTGCTTAATGTTATGCAAAAACAATGCTGTATTCTTTAAATAGTTTTTAATTCCACAGTTTGAAAAGGGAAGATCAATATCAAATTGAATAAGATTGCTACAACAAGAAATAAGGCGCTCTCTTATAAAAAAAAATTAATAGTAGAGGATTAAAAGTGATTCTTTTAAGACATCAGTTAGTCATTCTACACTAATCCTTACTAATGTTCCAAATTGAGAAAAAGTGGAGTTTTCCCGATAATCTAGTTGTATGCATATACTGCAATGTAAAATTTTAAACAGACAATTTTGGTTCACCTTTTGTTTGGGAACTTAAAAGAACAAGAAAACTTTTTCAATAATATATAAAATTGGGTACTAATCTTTCAAATTTGTGCACTTTCCATGACATTTCCTCTGTCACAATGCTAATGTTATTACGTCACAGTAAGAATGGATTGTTTATTGATGTCATTTACGCTGCTAGACTTTTGGTCAACAGATGTAACTAATTCATGAAGAAACTCGTAATTGATTAATTTCAGTATACTTTCATTATTTTTCACCAATTCAGAAACTAGAACTATTTCTTCTATAACATGGGTCCATAACCTGGATCCTTTAGTGACGAAACATCAAATGACTTTACTTACAGTTTGCAAAATCAAATCCATATGGTTTATCCAGAGCTGCTAAAGTGATGTGGAAGATAATATGAGCTAGAGTACCAAGAGCTCCAAGGACTATCAGAAGCTTCAGATAGAGTCCTGTTCCCCCTGAAAATAAATTTCAATACAAGTTATATTACTACAATTAAATTAGGTTATATAATCATCTCATCTGATAGATTCTTGGAACAATCTGGAGCTTGTCTCACAAAGTTTTTGTGCTAAAAAAATGTTGATTCCAAATAGAAGTACGTGTACACTACATGCATATATGTGAGACAAATATACCAGCAACCCAAAGGACAAGGTATGATAAGGCCTGTCTTTGGCCCCCAAATTTTCTCATTTTTCAAATTCTGTTTTTGAAAGCTACTTATTACCGGTATGTTAAAACATTCCCTGATGCTTGAAGTTTTTTTTTATGAACTTCAAAACCACAAATTTTAGCAAGTTAGTGAGGTGAGGGGGTAAACTTTCTGTTATTATTCAAATATTGTAATTATCATTCACTTTTCAGCTGTTTTGTACAACATTTTTTTTAGTTTTTAAGTGCCTGGGCCAATGTGACCCAGGATTTTTTTATTCCAATGTCATTAGCACTGTTTTTGCTGTCTCAATCGCCGTAATTTTCGCCTGGTCACGTAGGCGCACCCTTCATAATTTTTCCTTCTTTTGGCGTTTTTGCATCTTCGCTAGCCAAGGGTTACGATCCACTCCCGTTCTCTTCACCCTTGGCAGATTGAGCTAACATTTGTGATATCAATGTTGCGCCATCTATCGGAGATTAAAGTCACGCCCATTCCGAATACATTATTCTTGACCAATGGTAGCACTTGAACTCTTCAATTTGGAGGTATAAACACGGTAGCGTCTAGATTCTACACACTTGGTAAAGCCGGAAACAAAAATATACGTCAACATTCATGCATTTGTGCATGAAACATACACAGGAACTTCTATTAGTTGATTAAAAACATTCAAGTTGTCACTATATATAGTCGTATGTTTAGTAATGTAAAGACATGTTGCACAATAAACACGTGGCAATTGTTTACAAACACTTTCTACATTTACACGTGATCATGTTATAGGCGCTTTTTGATTGGATGCAGTGAGTTTCTACTGCAACCAATAAAAATTCCTTCCTTGTGTCTCTGAAATTTTATCTCGATCCGCCAAGGGTGAAGAGAACGGAAGTGGATCGTAACCCTTGGCTAGCGAAGATGGCGTTTTTGGTGCCCTTTTTACCCCCCTTACCTCACCCATTTTCTGAAATTAATGGTTTTTAAGTTCATTCAAACAAGCTTCAAACCTAAGGGAATATTTTAACTTGCTTTTAGCTTTCAAAAACAGAATTTGAAAAAAGAGAAAATAGGGGGGGGGGGGGGGGGGGCAAAAAAACAAGCCTTATGGCTTATCGTTCCTTGTCCTTTGTTACTAATTCTGCGACAGCCAGATTTTCTTGAAATGGAATCCCTTATAGGAAAACTTCAATACAAAAAGTTAAGGAACTGTACTGGTAATCGTACATGATGGTTAAATAAAATGTCACCACAGAGCTATTTTATTTTGGTCGTAAAATGCAAATGTTGAAATTAAAATAGTAATTCTTTAATGTGTAAGTTATGAAACCTATTGGAAGTCAAAAGACCATGACTGAGGGGGGTAGAGCCAAATATATTCTCCTTCAGATGTATAGATACTAATACAACTGATACCAAATATCATTGGCCTATATCACAAGTGGTTACTCACAAAATGAGCTAATCAGAAACTAATATATTATTGATGCAGCCGCAGCCAACAACCAGGAAACAGCATACCTATGTCTCACTTTTTGACTTCGTCAAAGGCTTTAGGCAATACAAAAAAAATTGTCATCAAAAGAAAATATTATGTTACACAAGCACTTCATAAAAATAATCAATTTAATTAAATCATTCATAACGATCACTTTTAAAGCTAACAATGTCAAAATCAGTTACAAAAATAAGTTACAATCAAAGGGTTAATTGCAGCGTCCTTCAATTTTATCCTAATAAAACACTAATAATAAAATTATTATTCATCCTGTACTTGATTCATAGGAAATTACCTCTTTGATCTCTAAGTGTGGATCTAAACATATTTAATTCATCTATTCACTTTGTAGAAATCAATATATTTCCTTTCAGTTAAAGTTAACTTTTTCTGATCTTATTATTTATTGCAACATGACAGATATAAAAGTCCATAGGACAAAGAATACTGCTTTCAAACATGAACAAAGAAGATGTGAAGTTAACATCAATGCGAAAGCAAAACAAAATTATTTTCAAAGATTTTAAACCAGAAAAATGATTTTAAATATTATTTTTTTTCATTTTCAATAAAATCGTATCATATTGATCTGATCACTATAGGACTTATCCTATCTAACAATAAAAAACTGATATCAAATAGTAGTCAATAATTGTCCTGTTATTATGTGTGTAAAATATTCCCAGATGTTACTCTTTTCTACCAATTATTAACATCATAAAACATATAAATACATAAATATTTTTCATGTGTCAAGGGAGCTACATGTAGAAAGCATTGAAGATATGCTGTTTTTCACATGAAAATATCTTGTATTGTACATGTAGACATATTTACCTACTGAATTCTAGAGTAAATGGTCATAAATACAAGTAACTACTAGTATATGAAAATAAACAAAGTAAATTATTAGCAAATATGTTTGCGACACAAATGTTTAAGAAGTAATATAACTCAAATCTTATTATTCTTAAATAGCATATGGCATGATTTATTCTCATTATCATTCTATTTGAATACTATAGAATGCACTACTACTAGACAATTTGCATTCTGACTGAAGTAGTTTTACGCAGTGTTGTAGTGAATTGGAATCCAGCTAAATCAGACCTGCCAACTCACATGATTGAAAGAGGGTTTCCTTCATGAGAGGTATTGACATGAATTTTGAAATTCTTTTTGTATGAACTAAACAACCCAAACAGGCATTAAATTGAGTTAAAATGGTGTTTAAGTACACAAATATTTATTCAAACTCTATAGTTGTAGTACAAAAACACTTGTATCAATATAAGAGGTGAATGAGAATCTCTTGCTCTTTAAATTCCCCAGATGGAGATCTTGAAAAGTTGGCAGGCATACTGAATCTTCTTCTGGACCCATGTACAAGTACAATCCTATTTAAGGACATATATATGACCTGTAAAGTTGACTTCTATTCCCAATCCTATTTGAAGACATACATGATCTTTAACAGAGACCTTTATGAGGTCAAACCTTACCTTTTATGGTGAACTTCGTTGGTGACCTGAGCAGAGAACATATCAATAGAAATATCACATTACTGTATAATACTATTTATACAATGAGTTTTCTAGCTATTGAAATCACTGTCCACTGTACTTAAACCTATAATGGTTTACTTTTTACAAATTGCGACTAGGATGGACATATTTTACACTAATCTTTGTTTGTGACCCTATATGAGGTCAAATCTTACCTTTTATAGTGAACTCTGTCGGTGACCTGAGCAGAGGACATACCAATAGAAATATCACATACAGGAAGGACAATGCATTGTACCTCACCACACATGCTGAAAATAAAGAAAATATCATCATCAAATTTTGATGTTAAGAAACAAATCATTGCAATGTATTGGCCTAGCAAAACACAACTGTATTCATACAATATAGGTACCGGTAGCAAAACTACAAAAATATTGTAGAAAAATATTCTTGAGGTTTTCTTGCTAATTAAATCAATGTTTTACATTGTGAAAGTGAGAGGGTTAGCACTATAAAACCAGGTTTAATCCACCATTTTCTACATTTGAAAATGCCTGTACCAAGTCAGGAATATGACAGTTTTTGTCCATTCGTTTTTGATGTGTTTTGTTATTTGATTTTGCCATGTGATTTCCGAATTGATTTTTCTCTGAGTTCAGTATTTTTGTGATTTTACTTTTTACATCTGTTTTCATTAAAAAAAAATATTTAGCATTTGGGGCCCAGAGCTATTCTCTAAAAAATATTTATATTTCAAGGAATATCTTGGAAAAGTTGTTTCTTGATAAAAAGGTTGTTTGAATGATATCTTAGGAAAGAAGTAGTTTCTTTCGACTTTCCCAAGATATCATAGAGATATATCAGAGGAACAGTACTATTATTGTTGTTCTCCATCTTGATAATTACTGGATGGTCTGAAATGATGAGCTTTAGTTTGTCAGTTACACCAGAAAACAGGTCTTGAATTTAGATCTTGATTCTATTTTTGAAGTATGAAGGACGTTTTTGTAGATTGTCTCTATTTTATGACCTCAAACCACTGAACCAACATTAGGAATAGACAGCTACACTACCAGCATCCATATTTTTTCATTCTAAACACATTCATACAAAAAAATCTAGTATCCTTAATTTCTGGTCACTATAATTCAGATCCCTAATCACATCACTATAGTACATGTGTATCTGTACATGAATGCAATTTATGATACAAACTTTTCAAAGAGAAATCTATCATTATTTCTTAACCTGAGGCAATCCCCAAATCTAACCATAGCCATAGGTACCTAAATCTAACCCTAACCAAATTGCAAAAGGGTCCAATCTGTAAATTTATGCAGTTTTACTCAGAACAGTTTCTATGAGAATACTAGACTTGCTTTTCTATTATTTCTCTCTTACTAATTTATATGTTTACTGATAAGTGCCAGCCTACTGATTGCCCTTGGAGATGTCAGTATAATTGTAATCTCCTAGTTAAAGCAGTAAAATTATTAAAGGGGCAAAATTGAAAAAAAAAAAAAAACATAATTAGGAAGGGACATGTAGCAAGTCTATGAGAATACTATAAGTATAGAGGCCTAATACATGTAGTTAAATCAAACAATGTCACAGTAATGTCCACCCTCTAAAATCATATTTACATACAATAGATATAGGAAGATGTGGTGTGAGTGCCAATGAGACAACTCTCCATCCAAATAATGTATATAATATGTACTGAATATTAGATTTGTTATTAAACATCAGAAGCTTGGTTTCAAGAATGTGATAAATGTAACATTTCTTTGGTAAAGTTACGTTACATTACAGGGCGGCTATAATACTTTACTACTGCATATTTTCCCTACACAACATATTCAGTCATGCACATCAAACAGATGCTAGCTAGTACATTGCCCCTACAGCAAGTTTGCAATTTTACACTGGCATAGAAAAAATATCACTCCCACTCAATTCTGATGACATTATTATAACATTGATGTTTCTTACACAAGAATTTTAATTTATATTGTAAATATACACACTTGACACCATAGGTAATAAAGTAAGAAATATCTGAATTTAAATAAGTTGCATAGATTATTACATCTACATAACTGTCATTATCAAAACAGCTAAATATTATTTGTAGGCTTTCAATCATCTACTGTCGTATGTATGTTGGACTAAAACCTTTCGTCTTGTTAGGGGTTGGGACACAGAGGCAGCTCCAGCCATTTTTAAAAGGGAGGGTTCCAACCAGATGTCCCCTGTCAAAAACATTGATTGTCATAAAAGAGGGATGTTCCAACCCCTTGGATCAGTGGCCAGACAGCCACTTGGGCATTGTACTTTCGCAGAATAACAATATTTCAGCTTTAGTCTAAAAGTTTTTTTTCAATAACATACTTTGCTTAAGTCAAAATGAATTTTTTATACTTGTTTTCAATAGAAACAAACTATTTTCACGTCCCTTCCGAAACAAATACTGATTTAAAAATTTTAGTTTGTTGCAGTAGTTTGAACAGGACAATGTTACATGTTTCATTCTCCAAATTATCCTGAAATTAGTTTTTGTAAGACCAGCATGTCATACAAATTTTTGTGTATTCACTAAAATTAAACATACAATAAAAATACACTGCCTTTAGCAATCATACAGATTGTACTTTTATTAGGTACTATTTACACAAATGTTAATTCCAAATAAATGTAATATATTATACAAACATTGAATAAAAACAACATTTGGTATTTAACTACATTATTTCACATAAATATAAAGCAGTCTTTCATGTCTATATATAAAAAAAAAATCATTCATGAAGCCCCCTGGAGAATACCTTGTTGGTGGTTAATATTAAATTTAAGAAATAATTCTTTCATGCCATGCTCTATGCTCATTTTAACATGGGTAGGCATTATATTTGTTAATATCTTAATACTGAGCGTTAGCGAGGTATTAAATGTTTACAAATATAATTCCTAACCATGTTAAAATAAGCATAGAGCATGGCATGATAGAATTATTTCGATTCTAATAGGAATATTTTGAACTTTTGTACTTCGAAGCGGACCTATAGTAGATGCTCGAAATGTCGCCATTTTGATTTGATGAACACAAACGTTATAGAAAAATCAACAGTTTATCAATGAAAAAAGAACATATTCATTTAAACTTACTTTTAGAATGTTTTTATTTAATTTCCTAGCGAGCAACACCAACAAAAATGTCCATTTTGATCTCTGGCGTTATTCAAAATTCACCTGACGTTGCAATTTTAATTGTGACGTCAATCACGTGCAGCTATGTACTATTCGAATTAGAACATGGCTTTGTACACAAAGCTAAAGAAGAACGTCATATTAGAATACTTAATTAAAAATAAATCACATTGTAAAACAAAATACTGAAATATTTGAATTCCTTTTGTTGACTTTGTACATGTATTAAGCATCAATCATACTAAGGAAAAAGCAATTAAGATCTACCTTATGAATCTGCTTGATACATGTAGTTGGATATAAATTAAACTCCAATATAAAGTTTATCAATGACCTATGTTATAAACTGTTCATTCATACATAAAATCATAGTCTGCATTATTTCCATTTGTAAAGAAGCAAATGATGGTGACATCTGGTCAAAACCTGCATGGTCTTAGGAGCCAATACATGCAATAGGAGGTATATTGGCATCTTAAACATAACCTTAGAAATAGTATACAAATTTTGGAATCACATACTGTTCAATTCCATAACAAAAAAATAGGGTAACTACTCAAGATTTCCATATGAATTGAAGCAGCCGGTCAGTTAAAAATAAAGCATTCAAGTCAAGCAAGGTAAACCTAAGGATAAGAGAAATTTTATCATAAACATATGAAAATGTTTTTTTTGTTATTAATACAAACTAAAAAATGTACTTAAATTTACCATCTTCTAGAACAAACCTCCTGAATATATAACTTACGAAGTTATATGCAGTAAATGGACGTTTTTAACGACCTTGACTGGCTATACAGCCCTTGCACTGTGGGGTAAGTCATATGTTTGAATTTTAGAATCTTGTGTTACTAGTTCAGTGAATCACAACAACACCCCCTCCAATATGTGTAAGAATTTAATTATTAGAATGCTTACAATTTAGTCTTTTTTCTTCTTCCAAGGGCAAAACACTTATGGCAATTATTGTGCAATACTGCTTCCAGATTTTGGTAATAAAAATGAATTTACGCAACAATTGTTAGCAAGGTTTAATTTACAAATGTCAAATGATAGATGTGAGGACTCGATCAAGCTCTTCATTTCCATATTGACCCTATTAACTGCTTTGACAAACCAAAATGTAAGAACTGCATGCTTCAAAAATCCAAACCAAAACTTGAAAATTGGATGCCTTAAAAATAATTGCATGTATTCAATGCTTACACTATTTGAAGACTAATTGAGAAGCCCTACATCTTTACATCCCTTGCCCTTGGGACAATAAATCTATAAATATGCTGTAAAATTTAAATTCAGTCCTTGAAATTAGTACATCAACAGGACATATCTTGCAAATATATATTTTGATCTGTCCAATTTTGTAGTAAAGTTTTGTTTTAATTTGAATAATCATCAATTAGGTCAGGCCATGACATAAAACTTGGAGCACAAAAATCATGCTTGAAACATGAAATCCAGCAATTTGATTGGTTGATTTTCGAGTCTGAGTACAAAAATCATGCTTGAAAGTTTTATGACCGTGAGTCCAGGACTGTAAATGCCAAACCTAAATTTCTATGACTGTATAATGTGAATATAAATACTTATATTACTTTTTAATGTTGCTAAATACAAAAGAGTTAATAAATAATTACCTGCTAACAGGATCAGAGGCACTAGAACCCTGAATAATGACCAGCATACCAAACTCTTCACTCGTGTTGTCATTTTCTATCTTTTTCACCCACTCACACCATTTTTCTAACGCTACAAAAAAATAATCAATACTAGACAATCACTGGGAACTTCAAATTAAATCCTTTTTATAAACATAAATTTTATACAGATTTCATAATTGTATGTTGTATATATTACTATAGGGAAATGTATAATCTGTTTACAATATGTCAACCAATTCCAATAATCATTTTAATCTGATTCAACAATAACAACATAGAGATGGGATACATGTATGAGTGAAGAAGATAATATGTAATATACAGAACAATTGTTTGGTATTTAAAAACCTAAATAATTTCCAAAAAGAACATGATGATGTAATACAAACAAGAGGCTCTCAAGAGCCTGAATCGCTCACCTTAATTTTTTTGGTTAAATCTCTCATCAATGATTATTTTGGCTTTTCAATTTATTTATTTAAAATGTTCTTTGAATCGTCCTATTTTCTTCAAAAGCAAAAAAAAAAATCATTTTCTCCTTTGTTCTATTTTAGCCATAGGAGCTATGTTTCTTGACATACAAGGAAATGAAATATAAAATTTATACTAGATACTCTCAAACTCATTTAGCCTAAGTTTGGCTGAAATTGATACAGCAGTTTCAAAGGAGAAGATTTTTAAAGTAAGTCAACATGATGAACAAATTGTGAAAAAAGTCTTTAAAGGGCAATAACTCCTTAAGGGGTCAATTGACAATTTTGGTCAAATTGACTTATTTGTAGATCTTACTTTGCTCAACATTTTTGCTATTAACAGTTTATCTGTATCTATAATAGTATTCAAATAATAACCAAAACTGCAAAATTTCTTTAAAATCATCAATTCAGGGGCATTATACCTGAAAAACCAGTTATCCATTTCGGCTGAAAATTTCAGGACAGGTAGACCTTGACCTAATAAATACTTTAACATCTTGTCTTATTTGCTCTAAATGCTGGAGTTTTTAAGATATGAGCCAAAAACTGCATTTTACCCTGTGATCTATTTTTAGCCATGACGGCCATGTTTTTTGACGAAATAAAAAATAAAGCACAAACTTTATTTTATACACCCTACTGATCATTCAATTGAAGTTTGGTTGAATTTAGTTGAGTAGTTTTAGAGGAGAAGATTTTTTAAAGTTAGCAAATATGATGAACAAATTGTGAAAAATTGTCATTAAAGGACAATAACCCCTTAAGGGGTCAATTGACAATTTTGGTCATATTAACTTATTTGTAAATCTTACTTTGCTGATCATTTTTGCTGTTTACAGTTTATCTTTATCTATAATAATATTCAAGATAATGACCAAAAACTGCAAAATTTCCTTAAAATTACCAATAAAGTGGCAGCAACCCAACAATTGGTTGTTTGATTCATCTGAAAATTTCAGGGCTGATAGTTATTGACCTAATGAACAATTTTTACCCCATGTCAGATTTGCTCTAAATGCTTTCGTTTTTGAGATATAAGCTAAAAACTGCATTTGACCCCTATGTTCTATTTTAAGTAACGGCGGCCATCTTTTTTGACGGATCAAAAATCAAAGCACACACTTTGTGCAGGATAATCTAAGGAACAATCATGCTAAGTTTTAACCAAATCCATTCAGTAGTTTCAGAGGAGAAGATTTTTTAAAGTTAGCAAATATGATGAACAAAAGGTGAAAAATTGTCATTAAAGGACAATAACCCCTTAAGGGGTCAATTGACAATTTTGGTCAAATTGACTTATTTGTAGATCTTACTTTGCTGATCATTTTTGCTGTTTACAGTTTATCTTTATCTATAATAATATTCAAGATAATGACCAAAAACTGCAAAATTTCCTTAAAATTACCAAATAAGTGGCAGCAACCCAACAATGGTTTGTTTGATTCATCTGAAAATTTCAGGGCTGATAGATCTTGACCTAATGAACATTTTTACCCCATGTCAGATTTGCTCTAAATGCTTTCGTTTTTGAGATATAAGCCAAAAACTGCATTAGACCCCTATGTTCTATTTTAAGTAACGGCGGCCATGTTTTTTGACGGATCAAAAATCGAAGCGCATGTTTTGTGCAGGATATACTAAGGAACAATCTCATTCAAATCCATTCAGTAGTTTCAGAGGAGAAGATGTTTGAAAAATTGTTAACGACGACAGAGGACGACGACGACGTCGACGACGGACGCCAAGTGATGAGAAAAGCTCACATGGCCTTTTAGGCCAGGTGAGCTAAAAATTGATATCACCTAAAATACATGTATGTGATGTACAAATATTGGGCAATTAATTTTCCTCTTTTGAATTGTTTTACTTTTGTCATTTCAGGGCCTTTCATAGCCGACTATGTGGTATCACTGGTATGGGCTTTGCTCATTTTTGAAGGCCATACATGTACATACAGTGAACTGTTAATTTTCTATCTCATTTGGTCTCTTGTGGAGAGTTGTCTTATTGGCAATTGTACCACATCTTCATTTTTATATGTTCATTGTATATAAGAAGTAGAGCAATTATATTCTTGTAATTTTTAACAGGTACAACTGTAGCTGTCTGTCAGGAATGATGAACACCAAAATATTTAAAATTTTTGGTTTATATCCCATTTACAACTACATCAAAAACATTCATGAATATCACCTTTCAATAATTTGATACTAAAATCCAAAGATTTAAAGCTTAAACTAGAATTAAATTGATTGCTGCTAGTGGCAAATATTTTATGCATATTAAGAACAAGAACAAATTAACAATTAATAAGAAATTCCTGGCACGCCATCATGAGCTGTATTGTGATGATCTTTATGGATTAATAGTAGAAGCAGATTTTTTAGTGGAGAACAATTTTGTTTATGCATTGACATGAAAACTAAATTCTGCTGACAACTTATATCAAATGAAGGAAAAAAGGTACATGTATTGTTGCCTTGACCTATAAATTACTGTCAGACCAAAAAAATTACAGTTTTTATCTTTCCAAGGGTTATCCTCAAGATAATGCTGAATTTGAGTTTAAGCTTGATAAATGTAGGCTATACATGTTCAATTTAAAAAATATAACCAGGAAACTAATATTTTTATCTAATTTAATAAAAACAATATCAGTTGTGACATATATATACATTTGCCAAATTACTTCAAAATTAATAGAAGTCTTCTTCGTCCAAAGCGACATTATTACACATGTTGGTAAAAGTTGGACAAATGGTTCAAAGGATAACAGCAAGAAACAAAAATGTTTGCTACCTAGAGTGACCTTAACACCAGTGGCGGATCCAGAACTTTCCCTAGGGGAGGGCCCGCTGACTGACCGAAGGGGGGCCCGCTCCAGTCATGCTTCAATGATTCCCTATATAATCAACCAAATTTTTTTCACGAAAGGGGGGCCCCCCCCTGGATCCGCCTATTAACACCAAAATTAATAGGGTTCTTCCACAGGTTTCTTTTAAGTTATAATATTGTTTAATGATAAGTATTATATAAACGGAATTGTTGAGGTTTGAACACACAGAAGTCCTGAAAGCTAACATCTTATTAGTAAATGTGAATATTGTTTATGCTCAAAAAGCCAGGTCCACACTAAATAATTTCAATAAATAATTTCGGGATATTTAGATCCTTTTTAAAATTAATTCCAAATTTAAATTGTACAAATAATCATCTGTACATGTAGTTCGTAAAATGGACATGTATCAGCAAATTTTAACATAACATGTACAAGTCCTTTGAGTGATTACATGCTGGATCATCAGAAAAAGGCACAAGTTTGACTATTTTGAAAAGTGAGGGAGTAGTACTGTGTTATTGAGATGACAAATTGGTTACATGTATATAACATGGTACAAATCCATCAAGAAACTGCAATAAAGGATCATTTTACAAGCATTAATAGATTTATTAGAGTCCTGTCTTATTTTTAGTGCAATATGCTGGTACCCATATATAATATTAATTATCCAAGTCAGTGATATTGTTTGCCTTAAATTAGTGGAGAATAAAGGCTTTTTCCCCTGGAGAAGAATCCCATGAATTTGAAAAAAAAATGGCTTAAAATTATTCCCAAAAAGACAACTTTTTTACGAAACAGTGCACTCTCAGTAGTAATTGTGCATGAATACAAACTGAAAAACTCTCATTTAAACATATTACATGCCTAAATTAACTATATGTGCAGATTTGAGGGTCTATTAATGTATAATCACTGACAAAAAGGGGTCTTATTTCAAAGCAGGGGTTGACTCTTGAAAGGGGGTCTGTAAATTGAAGTTTCAGTCAAATTTGTGGTTTATTTTAAATTTCCCAATTTGATGAAAATGATTCATATTTTCCCAATAAAAAAGGGTAGAGGTAGTTTTGAAAAAAGCTAACAATATAAATTTGCTGCAAGTCTACCTACAAATTTATTCTATATTAACATGATTCATGTCAGAACTGCAGGAAACTTTTAGCTGGATGAAAGTGACTAAATTTCTTTGGTGTGACGACTGATTTTTTTTTCATATAAATTGAAACCATTCATCACACACACTTTTTTTTAATTGTCAAGAAAATTATTAAAAAAAAAATGTTCAATTTTAATTTCATTCAATTTTGTAAGTTTCATTCCAAACATATTTTTTAATCAACATGATTTGGGACCAATAGAATAATGTTTAAGTCCCATATAAAATGCATACAATTGTTTACATCTACAAATAAAAAAACAAGAGGCTCTCAAGAGCCTGAATCTCTCATCTGTAATTTTTGGCTTAAATCTTTCATCAATGATTATGTTTTGCTTTTCAATATATATACTTAAATGAATGGCTTAAAACTTCCATTGACATGTTCCTTGTATCTGTCATATTTTCTCCAAAATCATTTTACTCCTAGATTTTCTATTTTAGCCATCATTGGCCATAATGGCTATGTTTCTTGACATACAAGAAAATTAAATACAAAATTTATACAAGATACTCTGAAACTCATTCAGCCCAAGTTTGGCTAACATTGATTCTGCTGAACATTTTTGCTGTTTACAAATGGTAGTTTAATATTGGTCTACTTTTAACTATAAAACTGATTTCTAAGTTCAATATCCCTAATGGCACATTAGAGAGGGGGGATAGGAGGGGTCCTGATCCCGAAATCCTGGACTTAAAAAAACGAAATCCTGAGGTCCCGAATTTAAATAAAGTAAATCCCGACGTCCCGAAATCCGAAAAAAATAATTCCCAGATCCCGAAAGGGTCAATCCCGAAATCCCGAGCTTAAAAGCGCCCAATCCCGAAGTCCCGATAAAGGTCCTATCCCCCCTCATTAGAAAATATGTTATTTTCAAAAGGATAATCATGTTTTTTATTATTATAGTAGTGCATCTACGCGTTCATTTACTGGGACCTGTTCTGAACTGTAAATATTAAACAAAAATTGTACGTAAAGGTCGAAAATATTACTATATATTTAAGATATTAAAGAAAATATCTTTCTATCTATTATAGTAACTGTGATTCATATGAAAATGAATCTGTGCACTGTTGACATAGAATTACAAATATAGTATACGTTGACAGTATTATTCATTGAACACAAAGAATTAATATGAAAATAAGCATTTAGAATTTACCTTTTTCACCTGGTTTGCAATCTTTTTGTCATGAATATGAAGCGTCTGTTTTAACGCCACAATGCTCACAGCATCTACAGCATGACAGATGCTCACGTGAGCGCCCTCTGTTATCATCAAGACACTTATTCCACCGGAAGCGAATGAATGTTTACATTTCCGGATATTCCAAACTGCAAATCCTGTTGAACATTAAACTTTAGGTTCAAATTTCCACATTTAAAGGTAATGACACCTCAAATAAATCCACCTGTTAAGAAGATTCAAGTCCAACAATTTATGGTCGCACTAGCACAAATACTGAAACCAATTACTTATTTCATAAAAACTCTCATATTATTCATTTATTGCAAGATCAACAATTTGTTGTAAGCAAGAAACAGAATTAGACTATGCATGCTTATTCAGTCACAGTAGTAAATCTCTAAACAAATTATACAACAGCAAAAAAAAGTTCCTAAAGAAGTGATCAGCTTGATAAAAAAAAAATCATAGATACATGATTTTTCTTATTTGATGACTTGTTTAAAATATTGATTTTCTTATTCTTGTTTAAAATAGAATCCTATCTATTCTGTTATCCGAACATTATGTAACAGGCATTTATAAAATCAGTTTTCTCCCTTTCTTAGTAACGCTGATTTCCGTTGATAAGGCGGTAAAACATTGTTAGCATGCTTATGTTTTTACTTTTAGTGAACAGGCCGGATTGCCAACTTTTAATAAAGTTTCTAGTGAATGAATATGTATGGTTTTTTTGTGTAGATATGGTCAAGCCTTGTTGTGATGTAGGTTGTAAAAATCCGTGTAACTTGAAAAGTTGAAATAATTATTAATCGTTAACACTAAAAATGCAGCTACAAATTGTCAATCTTTAATTACTCTCTTTGTATATATACATTGTAATTTAATTATAACCTGCAGGAAAATAAATTAAAACCATTCTTATTATTTCTTTTTTTTTTCTTTCTACTGTAGTAGAAATGAAGACGACTTACCGTGTGAGAAATCTGAGAATAAAAAAATCTAAAAAAAAAAATAGAATATCAGCTAGATGGGATATATATGAGGGGGATAGAACCTTTATCGGGACTCCAGGATCGGGTGTTTTTAAGCTCGGGATTTTAGGATTGACCCTTTCGGGATCCGGGAATTCTTTTTTCGAATTTCGGGACCTCAGGATTTCAGGTTTTTAAGCCCGGGATTTCGGGATCAGGACCC
Source organism: Mytilus edulis (assembly GCA_019925275.1). Taxonomy (NCBI): domain Eukaryota; kingdom Metazoa; phylum Mollusca; class Bivalvia; order Mytilida; family Mytilidae; genus Mytilus; species Mytilus edulis. The sequence goes on from CM034352.1 coordinate 65,633,551, forward strand.
CTCCTACCCCCTCTCATATATTTGATCTAGTTTTGTGAATATTCCTGTTTGACAAAAATATGCTGCCAGTGAAAACAAAACCATGAGTGATCTAATGCCTTGTTTAATTTTCCCTAATTGAGATCATGTGCAAATTAAGTTGGGTAATAAAAATGTTAACATCAAAGAAACGTTAAGAAAGATAAATTAACCTGGTCATCTGGTCATACTCACAGGTTATTACAAGGTATATACATGCGAAGTTAAGGATAACAGTGATAATTAAGACTACTAGAATTTGTCCTAAACGAATCAATTAACAACAAATGTTATTTTGTTAATTCAGAAATGCGAACAAAGACATTACTGAAGGTGTATGAATATTTATTGATTGAGGTGATTTTAGGACATCAATAAAAAAAAAAATGCATGTTAAAAAAAAATTATATATAGTACATATTAATAAAAGATCTGAAAACATTAATTCACAGAAAAACTTTTTTTCACATATTTTTGAATAATTTGGTTAATGTCAAAAGAAAAACACATATAACACTCAAACAGAGAAATAAGATAGTTTTTCACGCGGGTTGGTGATTTTTAGATTATAAAATCATTCTACATGGCATATATATCATATACATCTTATTATTTATTCTACTAATATATCTACATAATGTACATGCATGTCACTAGCAAAAGCATCCTTCCTTCGTTTTTCTTCATTTCTTAGCATCTCAAAGACGACAAAAGGGGAAAAAATGCAAAATGAATGTGAAGAAGAAAAAAAAATCAACTTCGCATCACCAGATCTAGCAGTACAAAGTTTGAAATTGGTGTTGAATCAGGATGTAGTGAAGGAACAAAGAAAAATAAATATAAAGCAACTGTGTCACCTATACCTGTAACAACACCCATTTCTCCATTGCAATGGGCATCTGAACAAGATATGAGCATACTATACTGTTTGGGATTTTTTGGTTGTCAGTAAATTTTATTTTTTGCTGTGCATAATTTGAAGATAACTGTAAAGTTTATTTTAAGCTTTGCTTAAGAACAAAGGTGTTTAGATTACCTTAAAAGCGACTTGTAGAACAATCACACCTCTTGCATTTTCATAATCAGCTATTCGTGACATTGACAATATATGCCTTTCAACAATATTCCAGGACAATGTACTTACTTCAACATTTCATGACAGTCATGTTCAGGAGGTTAATAGACTTAATGACATAAGAATTTTTTTTTATCCCTGCCACATTTTGTGTGTGTCTGGTCCAAATTAAAAGCCTGTATTCAGTGGTTGTTGCTGTATATCATATTTGTTTTTCGTTTCTTGTTTTGTTCTTAAATAAGTTCGTTAGTTTTCTCGTTTGATTTTTTTACATTTTTCATTTTGTTGCCTTTTACAGCTAACTATATGCGTTATGGATTTTTCTCATTGTTAAAGGCCATCGTATGGCCTATAGTTGTTAACTTATATGTAATTTGGTCTCTAGTGGATAGTTTTCAAATTGGCAATCATACCAGTACTGTAATAAGTTTAAGCCCTTTCTATAGCTTCAATACTTGGTGATAGTGTCGGAAATTGAACATGTGAGATCATCCCGATTCCATACTGTTCCTGCAGTTTGAGAATTGATTGTACATGTTGATTTTGCAATTTTTTGTGCACCTAAACTCATAATTGTGGCACATAAGTAGTATTGGTGCATTTTGATCTGTAGAGAAGCTAGATACCTCTTGTAAAACGAGTATCTTACTTTTAGCGTGTGTAAAATGCAGTTAGTTCTATTTCAGTCAGTGTGTGCATGTACGTGGGATCGATTCTTGTATTCCAAAATTTCTGTACCAAATTAATCTACCAGTCAAAATATGACACCTTAACAAGTACAAATGTATATGTTTTTAAAGGTTAACTCTAAATGTACAATAAATATAAAAGCAATTGTGAGGCTCCCGCAGGGTCAAAAACGACCTGCGACCTCTGGGCTTTTTAGAGGCGACTTCCGACCTGAGGACCTTCTAAAAACGACCTGGGACCTTTAAAATTTGGAAAAAAAACACCTCAGACCGACTTCCGTCCTCTGTGTTGGGAAAAACGACCTGCTACCTGTACATTTCCCTCAAAAACGACCTCTCAACGAATTTAAAAGCAACCTTGCAACCTGAGGGGATACCCTATGGGAGCCTCAATTGTAAAAACGGCTTGCCTTGTACCTAGACTACCCAGACTGTGAAACCAAATTTTCGAAATATTTTTAAAATGACATATAAAACTCAATATATAAAGTTTGTTTTAATCTGGGACATAATATGATTAGAGTAATAGTCCAAGGGTATGATAAAATTTTAATCAGATTAACTCAATTTTCGATAAATATAAATATATACATGTGCATCAACTTCATCATGCTTTATTCATAGAACTTAAATGTAGATCTAGTAAAAATTATTAATCAGAATTAAAATAGTTAATTCAGATTGACAATTGACAAAGATAAAAGATTTGTTTTATCTTTTTCACACCCCTTGTCACCTGATAAGAAATGTTTATTGCTAATAATTAACAGGTTCTGTTATATCAAGTACCCCTCAGATATATAGGGTGATCAGCGTATCAATGGAAAAGCGTCACCGACAGTGATGCCCGGATGATGTATCTAAGTAGCTGCTACATCACGCCGGATAAGAGAATATCTAAATTATTATAGATCTGAAAAATTCAAGAGTGGTAGCGAAGCCAAAAAGATGAATATCACAAACTTAGATCATATGTGTCTTCTGTTATCATATAAGCAAATACCACTTCTTATTGTCTGTGTGGCTTATTGCATGCCATGCTGTCCTGAAACGAAAGCCATAAGTCCATTGCCGAACAAGATTAGTGCAGAAACGTTGAAAAAACCTGATAAGTCCCTCATCATTCTACACAATGTGTCATGTTTATTTATTTCTTACGGTAGATGTTATTTCTCATATACAATATATTTCTGTATACAGCCCTGTAATTGTAATGAGATGGTCATGAAATAAACAAATTAATTAAATGTAAATAATGAGTTTACTCTTTTCTTTTGTAGATTTTATAATGCCTCGGCAACTGAGTACCTCACTCAGTGATCTCATCCTAGCTATTTCAGCATTTTATGTTGCAAACCAGTTATATAATCACCATCTTAAGCCATCTATTGGACTAATTATCCAAGGAATAGCAGCCTCTGTTGGCATCATTAGATTTAGTATGGAAAACCCAGAGGGATCTCTTATTTTCAAAGGCCATAAATTCTTTTCATGGTTAGCAGCCACATTTGGTGTTCCAACAATAGCTTTAGGATTTTGTGGCATTTATGGTTCAGCTGTCTTAGCAAACAAGATAATAATATTTGTTGGCATTGTTGCTGTATCTTCCTTCTTTCTACCAACAAATATGAGACAGCTGACAACTCAAGCTGTCAGTGGATTTGCAATGTTGACAATCCTTCTGCTGTGCTTTATGAACAGAAATTGGTATGGTCTTGGTGCTGCAGTACTGTATGTTGTTTCTGGATTGATTGGAGGGTCAGATGGACAGATAGGACCATTTTACAAAGTAGACATCCTTCATTATGGTCTTGTTATTGGAAATTTAATGTTTTGGTACTCATTTCCAACAGTGGACCCACCACCTAATAGCAATACAAAACATTATTTGCAAAATTTTTGAAGTACATACTTTAATTGTACAGCCTTATTTTCAATTGTTTTTGATTATTTTACCATTATTTTTGTAACTCAAGCATTTATATACTAATTGAGAATGGTATGCATTGTATTTATACCTAATCCAATGAAAAGTATACTGAGTAATATTTTTTTACCAGATATAACATGGATATTGATGCTGAGTTCAGTTTTAAGATTTAGATTTGATTTTATATAAACTATTTTTTTTTTTAATTTTGGCAATTCAGGAAGTGACCTTTATATACTTCATACTTTTTCAATAAGATTTGCATGTGATTGAAAAAAGACTAAATTAGAATGTGTTTTATTCAGTATTTTTGTAAAAGTGTGACATAATTATCCTTCATTCAGTCATTGGCTGCTTTAAATTCTACACAATTAGGTCATTTAGGTTCAATCTGTGGTTAATGTTTTTGAAGACAACAACAATTTTGTCAAAACCAATGATTTGTATAGTTATACAAATTCTTGTCAAAACTAAATGAAGTTACAAAATGTTGACGAATTTATTTTTTATCACAAGACCATATTTCACTGATGAAAGAACTTAATAGTTTGCAGTTTACATTTTAAAGATGTATGTGTGGAGTTAAGTATTTTAGACATTAATTAGTTTGTAAACCATGATAGAATTTAAAAGAAATTTGGTAGAAGCTTTTTCATGACTTATACAAATCATGTCTGAATCTAAATTTTGTGATTTTTTATATTTTAGTATTTTAATACTGATAGACTTCATAAATTGCAGTTTCTGTTTGAATGACGTATTTTTTTAACATCAAGAACAATATTATGAAGATCTAGTATCCTTTTTTTTTCTTCCATACTGTATATTACAGATAAATTTAGTTTTTTGCATGCAACATTACACCTTTACACTGACAGCATCGATTACAGGCAAGACGCATGGTTCTGTTGAACTTTGGCCCTTTATGAATTGACTTGTTTTAGAACCAATATTTGCAAGTTCATAATAGAGGTATCTAAAATTCTCAGCCTTAGATTTTATAACATTAAACTAAAGCAGTTTCTATTTTTACAAATATTTAGAAAAACTTTATAAAGAAGAGAAAATTCTCAGCTTCTAAAGTTTTGTTCTTGTAAAGTTTAAACTTGTCTTTGACAATCAGGTTGATATGTGAAACTTTATAAATTACTTGTACATGTATGTATATAAGTAAAGTTTCTGTCCAAATAAGACGTATATATGAGATTTATTCTAGTCATCAAATTTGCAATAACATTTTCAACTCATTGGAATCATAAAAAATCATGTTTGTGTTATTCACATTCAATCTCATTAAAGGTTTATCATAATTATGAAAACATCTTTTTATTTTGCTCAACTTTAAAAAGTTATCATGTGATTTAATTTTTGTCTGTGTTATTATAATTTTTCAAAAGTGCTAATTTAAACCTAGCTCTCATTTGAATCATCTAAAGACTTTGTTAGTTATATCCGTCAGTTTCCCCAGATACTATAAACAAAAGGTCATGGATGTTTGGTATATATGGTAAACATGTAATTTTAAAGTGTAAATGACTGTCTAGTAGGGTTCATATAACCATGATTGCATACTTCATTGGTCAATGTTATATTTTTGGGGTGTAGTAAATTTCTCATATGCTACAACAGTGGCGGATCCAGAACTTTTCCTAAGGGGGGGGGGCTCTAGTCATGCTTCAGTGATTTCCTATATAATCAACCAAATTTTTCCGACGAAAGGGGGGCCAGGGCACCCTGGATCGCCTATGTACAAGCATTAGGTTATCTGACTTTCTTCTGCCATCTTTATTTCGGCAATGTTTGCAAAAAATTGAAAAGTTACAAATATATCAGAAAAATCACTAATATAAACTTTTTTCTGCATGGTCAAATTTCACTGCAATAGTACCTAGAACAATTGTTCACAAACAGTCTGCTTAGAAAATATTACAAAATTATGTATTTACTGACCATCAAATTATATGGGGGATAACTTTTACCTACATGATCTACGCAACTAAATGCACTGACAGTGAATGCTTAAAATATTAATATCCTGTTTTGGGTCTTGTACATCCTTGGCTTGAATTTTTTTTACTTTGAGCATTCTAGATGAAAATTAATTCAGAAAAAACACTTCAGATGTAAAAAAATTATAAAGTGTCATTTTCGTTCATAGATTGTGCCTCATATCATTCTTTTTTATAATTTGTAAAATGGCATTTGTGGCACTCATCATTTTGATATATATAAAATGTTGATATTTTGTTATGTTTGAATGTAGTGAACAAATTGAAGGGATATGGTTGTGTCAGGTCCACAGAATATACAATGTTTTCATTCACCTCTCAGATCTCAGAGTCTGTTCTTGACACAACCAAATCCAATTATTGTGGCAAATAAATATAGTGAGAGATATTGTGTGCTTCTTTTTTATTTCAATCATTAGTTGAACATGTAAACTTTGTAGATTTGGCATAGGTTTATATCAGCAATGTTTTGAACAAGTTCAAAAATCAGTGATGATCAATTATTTTTAAAGAGTTATGTCCCTTGCCAAACTAATTACATGTATATGGAAAATTGCATTGTTAAAGCTCTCATGTGTACAATTCTTGCTAGATTTTTATCAAACTAATATTGTAGCTGTTATATCAGCAATATCTCGAACGAGTTTAAAAATAGATATTGCCCTTGATACTTGGATAGATAAATTATGTCAAAGGCAGGGGACATTGGAACTCAGTTCATTTATTGAGCAAGAAAAATATAAGGGTTTTACAAATTTTCCTTCAGTTTCATTTAGGATCTTTGAGAAATTTTGCTGAATTTACAACCGTTTATAAGGAAATTGATAAAACACAATTATGGAATGAAACTATTTATATATTTATTAACCTATGAAGTTCAGTATTGAATTCCAATACCTGCAACTATAGAAGTTTAATAACCAAATTCCAACACTACATCAGTCATTCCAATGCAAAAGTTTGTGTTATTCCAAACAGTTTTCCTATATAGTATTCAAATTTTGCTCAGTGATTTTAAAAGATATTGAAGATGTATTTATGCTATTGTGGAAAATCAAATTTCTTCAGGTTTAACAAGCAGTGAAAATATACCATGGAAAATAAATCTACTGATAAAAAAAGATCAACAATTTTAATGTAGCTTGTAATTCTAGTCTGTTATTTATCAATTTTCTGTAATCTGTAATTCCATGAGAAATCAAATTTAACAGAACATGTGTTATAGAAAAAACTAAATATTGAGCAACACGAACCCCACCAAATAATAGCAACAGGGTATGCAGTTCTCTTCCATGTCTCTAGCTCTTCATTGCATAGTCTAGATAATTTAGGATTCTATCTGATATCTGCTTTACACATTTTTTTTTTTTTCAAGGACACATTTGTAATATCTGAGACAGCCACTGACATTGTCTCTGACTTGGGACTGATACAAAGTCAAGTTCCAGTGTTTATTAAAGTTTTGAATCCCTACACCATTTTATTTCATCAGTGAAAATACGAAAAAGTTAAAAATAACCTTAGATTGTACAATAAAAATCAAGTTCTGAAACAGCACTTATCTTTGTCAAAAAAAAATTCTTACAGACAACAAAATCACAACAGAAACATTCTTATTAATTTATACCATATCAAGAAAAGCACACATTTACTGAAAGCTAGCTCAAATAAAATTGAGAATGGAAATGGGGAATGTGTCAAAGAGACAACAACCCGACCAAAATAAAAAAACACAACAGCAGAAGGTCACCAACAGGTCTTCAATGTAGCGAGAAATTCCCGCACCCGGAGGCGTCCTTCAGCTGGCCCCTAAACAAATATATACTAGTTCAGTGATAATGAACGCCATACTAATTTCCAAATTGTACACAAGAAACTAAAATTTAAATAATACAAGACTAACAAAGGCCAGAGGCTCCTGACTTGGGACAGGCGCAAAAAATGCGGCGGGGTTAAACATGTTTGTGAGATCTCAACCCTCCCCCTATACCTCTAACCAGTGTAGAAAAGTAAAAGCATAACAATACGCACATTAAAATTCAGTTCAAGAGAAGTCCGAGTCTGATGTCAGAAGATGTAACCAAAGAAAATAAACAAAATGACAATAATACATAAATAACAACAGACTACTAGCAGTTAACTGACATGCCAGCTCCAGACTTCAATTAAACTGACTGAAAGATTATGATTTCATCATATGAACATCAGGCACAATCCTTCCCGTAAGGGGTTTAGTATCATACCATCATAACATATATGAGAAGAACATAACCCGTGTCATGCCAACAACTGTTTTTAGAATAAATGTGTTTAGTTCCGACGCAAAGACCTTATCAGTGACTCAATATAAACGCCAAAATATGCAATCTTTAATGACTTGACAACAGTATCGTAATTATATCCCTTCTTAATAAGTCTATTCAAAGGTTTTGTAAGTTTATGAGGTGAATACTGACACCTTTGTGCTTTATAAAGAATATTTCCATAAAAAATTGGATGTGAAATACCTGAACGTATAAAAAGTCTGCATGTTGAGCTATATTTACGAATGATGTCTTTATACCGATGATAAAATTTAGTAAATGTTTTGACTAGTTTGTGATATTGAAAACCCTGGTGTAATAATTTTTCAGTAATACATAAATTTCTCTCGTTAAAATCAAGTATTTATTCTATGCTTCTTAACTATTAAGGTGGTACCTAACACTACTGGGAGATAACTCTGTAAAATCTGCTAAACGTTTTAATTACATTGTGTTGTTAAGGGAATATTAAGCTTTTCAATGATCAAAATTAGTGTTTGTCAAACTTCTATATAACCAGTGTATTTTTTCTGATAAAACGATTGGTTCAAATATTTTGAAATTTTTATATTTTTGTCAGAGGGTCAAAGTAAATACTTTGTTAAAATTTTATGAAAATTAAACGAGCCAAATTAATTTTAGTGAAAGTGTTGGGTACCACCATAAGGTGTGATATTTATATGTGATGTAACACCCACCACTTTTATACTTAAAAGTATTTTAGCTCTTGTCCTTTATGACTGGTAGTAAATTTAGTGTAGATATAATACATTACAACCAAGTAAAAAACAATGAGGAAGAATATGATCATATTTGATGCTCAGAGTAATCTGTTTACAGAGTATCAATTCAGAAAAGACAATTTCAGGAAACATTTGCATTTTGGTCTTTTTCAAAGTTTGAATATAAAGTTAATTGAACTGGACAATACAAAATGTTATTATTATTTTCTGACAGAAACAATGATTTAACTGAAGGTTCTGTACCATGCATTAAGATGTCGTAAAAAACTGAATCTTGTTTTCTTGCTATTTGCTGATTTTCAGTAATTTCCTTTTGAATTATCTCCCCTCAACAAAAAAGGATAAACTTTAGTGGGGCAACAGCAAATTGGATAAACGAGGGTGTGGATGGGGGCTAACAAAATAGAGAATAATGGGCACAAAATATAAAGAATAGAGAATAACTAGGTGCTAAATTGTAAAGAGTAGAAATTTCAAAATATTGGCCTAAAAAATATAGAATACAGAAATGAATGACCTCCCATCCAGATCCTCATCAAAAATCTGTTTGAATGTTTACAATGGTTATTAAACTTTGATATGATGAGCACATACTTAAATTCTTTTACAAAATAATGCCAATATCTAATGAATAAATAAAAATAGAAAGCTATTTTTTTATAATTCAAGATGCTAAAGGAAATTATGATCAAATTAATGAAATCAATATAAAAATAAGATGTGGTGTAATTGCCAATGAGACAACTATCCCTCAGAGACCAAATTACATAGACATTTACTACTAGGGAGAGATCCGTTTGCGCCAAAAATGCGTCCTTTTGCGCCACAACTTTTTTTCTCAAATGCTATGTTTGCGCCACATGTTTTAAAATTACATGGTATCATTTGCGCCAAAAATAAAACATACGATTGCGCCAATTACAAGTAAAAATGACTTTCCTCCTTCTTTAATCGGACTTGGAATCGGCAGTTTACACGGCAAATGTTTCCTTTTCTGAAACATATTTTCTTATGACTGCTGCTGCATGGTTACTTCCCAATTTAATGTATTTAGTAGCTTGTAACTTCACTTTATTGTCAAAAAACACAAACATTGAAGGTTGAAATGCATAAAACAGTTCATAATAATTCCTAATGATAACAAAGCCCATATGCATGGTGGGAACAAAGCACTGTGTCATCAACATATATGGCTAAAACATAATCAGCAAAATAACGCTTCATTTTTCTTCTCTTTTGGCATATCTTTATCAAATATTCAGCAAAGCAATACGTTTTATTCTCTCTCTGTACATTGACTGTCTAATGAATTTTAAGTCATTTATCTCCAGATTGTCATCTTCATGGTGAAATATCTCCTAACATATGTTACTTTTAAGACAAAAATAACAATAAATATATTTTAACATTAACATTATGATAGATATGTGTACAGGTAAATTGGCGCAAATGAGTTCCGAATATTGGCGCAATTGACACATTTGGAAAATAAAATTTGGCGCAAATGATACCCCTGAAAAACAGTAATTGGCGCAAAAGGACTGCTGCCTACTACTATAGGTCACATTAAAGCCTTCAACAATGAGCAAAACCCATACAGCATAGTCTGCTATAAAAGGCCCTGAAATGACAAATGTATTTAAACAAGAAAACAATGAACAAAATACTAATATGATATACAGCAATAAATGACAATATGTATTGATTTTCTTAACCACAAGGATATAGATATGTCCTTAATTATAAATAAATAATTATATGTCAAAACATGTCCTAAAAAATAAGTAACAATAGAAGATAATCCTTCAATTAATGAGCTTAAAAAAAAACTGTTTTATCATTACAAAAATTTCTGATTTTTATGCTGTAGTGAAGAAAAATTATTAACTCTGACTGCAAAAACTGAACAAGTTCCTTTGTATGTGTCTATATAATATTTATAATATTTATACATAGATACCAATTTTGCTTTTAATACAAGGGTAGATGATAGAGCACTGTTGGTCTATTGACAAGTTTGAAGGTCATGTTTGCACACATTTTAATATAATAGAAGATAAAAATTATAAAGCATATGTTTAATATCTTGAAAACCACAATAGATAGAAAATCTACATAAAAAATGCTGAGAAAGTCCAGATCTAACTTTTCCCTATATCTGTCAAAATGGTCTAATGGATCCTTACTCCTAGATGACAAATTTTCCAGTATTTGTCTTTTATCTCAAAAACGCTCATAGATAGGAAGAAACTGCAAACAGCAAAGAAAGAGGCAGAAGATACGGAAAAGGAATATTCAAAAAGTAAAAAAACCAGCTGACAATGCTATGGTGAAAAAGCAAAATATGATGAAAAAGACCACAGTACACAAAACACAACATAGAAAACTAAAGACTGAGCAACACGAACCCAGGGTAAGCAATTTATCAGTGCTCCTATTGTGGTAACCGTTGTGTTACTCCTGCATGTACTTACAAACCCAGTAATAAATCTAATTCGGTAGGACACATTCACAGAAAAGAATTCGAAGAAAAGAGGCCAAAATACTTGCCAGTTACATTAATTGATCACAAATAGAATATTTCAGATGGTCATCTTTAAAAATAGATATTCCTTATGCATCAACCAACTGGTGATGGTGTCTAAAAGTTCGAAGGGGTGATTTCAACATCACCACTCGAAACCCTTGGTTCATTGGATTCCTTGTAAGCAACAACCCTCTTTAAACAGTGTTAAAGGAAATGCAAACACTGGAATATCGTATCATTTAGGAGATATATATTCTATATGTAGGCACTGCTGGAATGTTGCTTCCTTGCAATAATTTCTAGATGCAATTCAAGGTAGAAGGTAAACTTGACTGTATCTGTTATATCCTCGATTTCAAATTTGATGGGTTTATAGATACGTTTAACCTAGTCCCCAAACTGAATTATTGAGTGAGAGGAAACCATCTACATACTAGTATATATGTATAAGCAAAAAAATGTGAATTTACAGGATACTGCAATTTTCTTTTCATTCGTCCTTAAAAAGCCCAGTCTCTTATAAATCAAGAGGCAAGTCTACAAGATCATGAGCCCGATTGATTCCCATGGAAAAGTCTTGTTTTTTTTAAAAACGCGTCCTTTAAACGTAACAAATATGTTACCTATCAAGAAATCAAGTATCTTGATGTAGTCACTTTCAAAGATTTTCTTTTATCTCAGTTATATTTAAAAAGTACGACCTAAATGTATCCTTCAAAAGACAAAATACTTGTATCTACTTTGTCCTTTTTTATAGAAACAAAACAGGGTCAATTCTTTCAATATGATTGCTGATACAATTAGAAAGACTTTTGAGGTTTCGTGAACGCCTGGCATTTGGAAAATAATTAATAGTGTTTCAGATGATAGGAAAACCTAGAATATCAGCCAAACGTTTAATTTAAAGTCAAAAGTTTAAACCGGCTCCTATAAGAAGTCCGCATCCAATAGTTTGAGTACCAATCACATTTTTTTATATTTCAATTTTAGATATATGAAATATGTTTTAAAAATAAACAAAAAGTCCCAGTAATTCAGTCGACTGCTGTGCTTGGGGAATTTGATAGATTCACGTTATATTTTCTCAATTGTAATACTGTCAGATTGTAAAATATAAAGTTTGCAAATAATTTACTATATGAGGGCTATATACGTAACAAAGAAAAATTACCAAAAATTTAGAATGCTGGTATTTATTCACATATTATATCTTAAAAAAGCTGAATGATATTCAAAATTTCGATGTTAAGTAACTTTTTTTTTCTATCAAGTTAGCCATGCAAAAACTTTGAAAACAGGAAAAGTGATCAGCGATACAAGAACACCGGCGTGATAAAAAACAAAACGGTTAAACAGCCAAAACTGTTTGAGGAATCCTTACAGGAATGTTAGCCATTTAATAGTGAATTATGAATTATTCGTATATTGTTTTATTATCTGGAAAACTATAATTGAAGAAACTGTAAACAGCCAAAAAAAAAATCTCACCAATACAAGAACTACAGTGAATAATGACCTTAATTATTCTTCACTGACTTCATGATAAGCAAAGTATTACTTTTTGTTCAGAAATTAATATAAATTTCAACCAATGATTAGAATGTTAAAAAAAAAATAGTTTTTATACCAGGGGAGGACACTGAAAAACAATAGAAGACGAAACTGATAAAAGAAGCATATGCTATACGTTTGACTATAATTTTTCTAACATTCACATCAACTTGCAAGAATATTCATCATGTTGAATGTTGGCAGTATTTGGAAGAAGAAAGAAGAAGAAGATTCTGATCTTTGATTGATAGGTTGTCTCATTTGCAGATTTGCAATCATACCAAAATCTCCTTAGCTTTATAATTATAATTTAGATGACTCTGTGTCTTACAACACATTGTGTTTAAAAGAAGAAAAAAGTTTAATAATATACAGCAAAACATTATAGGTGAAAATTTAAATACGTTTGGCTATGCACTGTAAATGTAATATAATTGTAATATGATTTTAATATGACCCAAACGATTGGATGACACCTTATCTGTCCTTACTGAATTGCAATTTTTGGCTAAATATCATTTGTTTGCCCTTTTTCTTGAAAACTATTAATGTTAATTAGAATCTGTACAGAAAAATGAACAGCGATACCATGCAGGTAGAATAGCTGAAGACTGGTAGGTCAGGAACATACTATTAACTGTTAGATCAGTCATTCCCAAAAAATGGGTACAATTACAAAATTTCAGTGTCGCCGGCAAATAACCACAAAATGCAAGCTTAACATATGTCACAGATAATCTTTTTCGTGTTCTAAGTGATTAATATGTATACTCAAATAATTACATTAGATGTATGTTTCATTATAATACGTTATTCTGATTGGCCAACTGCACATCTCGTGCTATTCCTGAAACAATTGTATTAGACAATAACATTTATCATTCATGATGACACGAGGTCCCACAATAAAGTGCACAGGTAAATTAAATGAAGACTTGATAAAAATCGTGTTTTCATGATTCTAGCTTAAAAAATGTAATTATAAGCATTGAATGCTTCTTTTTGTAACTTTATAGGGTTGTAAAAGCGTTGACCGTGCGCACATTTTTAGTATGAAGCGCTTCCGCGCTTCATACAAAATGTACTTCGGTCAACGCTTTTACACCCCAATAAATTTACAAAAAGCAGCATTCAATTCTTAAATAAAATTATATTCTTTTGTGATGTATATCGTAAATATATTTGTGTGATTTTCTATTCAATATACGGAAATCACACGAATTCCGAATGTCGCCAAGAAAAACTCCAAATATCGGTGTGAATTAAAATACTTTATTTCATCTAAATCATGATTATATTTGCTTTTTTATTTGACACTATATCACTGTGTATCATCGCCACCGGAAATTGGGTACTAACGAAGCGGAGAGAAATAGAAAAAAAAGTAAACAAGTGAAGAATTCATTCAATTTAAAGCATTTCCACTCATGTGATGAGGGTGCCGCTTAAGAAATGATTTTCTGGTATATAATTCTTTAAATTATTAGGCCGATAAGTACAAAATTGATACAAGATTTTGAGTAATACTCCAAAACTTGCCACTTAGTACCGGAAAATTTCGAGGTCGATCATCCTCTGTCGCCCCATTCTCAAGATATTGAACTGTTTTTCATTATTTTTCCAGACACGTTTTTAGATTATTATAGTGCGGCATCATATTTACTGAAATTTGTTGTCAAAAACATGTTTTTTAAAGAATATGGACAAAAACATTGATTGTTTGTTGTACGGCGAATTGCAGGACGTTGTACGGCGAATTGCAAAATAACAACTTTTGTCTGTACGGCGTCTTGCAATATATTATAATTTTAAGAGGAAATTAATCGCTGTTTAGATAATATCAAGGGACGATATTTTGTTGATATCAAAGCTTTACAGGCTTACAAATATACCAAATGTCTTACTTATCAAATATTATTAAGTATATGCCGTTAATTCAGTTCAGAAGGCCTCGTTGCGTACCGCTATTTGATTTTGTACAAAAAGGTTTTTTTCAACCATATTATCCTAAATACATTTATATATCGTTATACTACTAACGACTGTTCTCTTATTTGTTGTTTGGTTGAAATTGTGTAAGTTCAATAAAATAAACCGTCCATTCATCTTTTGTTGGTGCTGGCTTTTTTTTTTAATAGATAAAAACAGTGGAGATGTGGTATGATAGCAAATAAGATAACTATCCATCAGGATAAAATAAAGTGTATGCAAGCAATTATATGCTATTGTACGGCCTTCAACAACGAAAACTCGTACCTTATAGTCGGCTATAAAAAGCACCGACAGAAAAATGTGGAAGGACTCAACAAGAAAACTAACGGCCTAACTCATATACAGTGTAACAAAACAATTTATGAAAACAACAAATCAGATAGAGATGAAGCAACGACAACCACCGAACCACAGGATCGAGAATTCGGACAGACAAAATTAAGAAAAGACTTTGTTTTCATCGAAAGTAAGGAGAAACAAGTCGTGAATTGCATTTCGAATTAATTTTCTTGTCAGTTTCTTTTTGAAAAAATGTCTTTTGTATACATCCTAAATGCTGTCAAGCAAATGGTGTTTCTATCTAATGCATTTTATCTAATGCATAATTAGATAGGAGGAGGGGTCCGTTAACATGTTAACAACACTCCGATTTTGGCAAAAACAGTTAACAACAAATTTTAAATGCTGATAAGAGTTAACAGCAACTTTAATTTACCCTTTTTTCCAAACGAACCCAAAAGCAATGAAAAGGGCAAGTGCATATCTTCAATGTATTCAAAAGTTTGAAAACCACTGTATAAAGTCGCAGAAATGCCAAGCTCCATAAGGAATCTTTTATAAAGCTGACTAATTTTCAGAAGACACACGCAAGTACCATATTTTTTTTATTGACACATGGCCAGACAATTGAACGGATGGAAAAGCAGACGGAGTGATTGACTCCAAGAAAAAGGACTATGTCATGAATAATCGAAAATGCTTCAAACAGCAAAAGGGAGCCTTCTTCTGGTTATGTATATTGTTTAGTAAATGTTTTATGTCATCAGTCGTAGCAAACTTGGATTATCGTCATGACGTAGTAAAGTGTAACACCCAGATAGAATGAGTGAATACTATAGGGCGCGAACATTATTTTTTTTTATGGCGGGGGCTCTTATAAATTATGGTTACATCTCAGTCAGGGTATTCATGCGACTCATTGCTTACATGATTTTATTAAAAGGAATGTTTACTGATTTTTATTTTAAATCATCAAAACCAGTGTATAAATCAGAAGAAAAAACCATGTAGGGTGTCACAAGTTGAAGCGCTCTTTCATCTCCAAGTCCCAATTAAGAACTCTGATCTGATATAAAAAAAAAAGCCTTGGTCCATCTTTACATTTCTGAAGTCTTAGACTACAACATTTTACATCAATTTGAGAACCTTATAGTCCTCATTTTACGGCCTCGTCTACCAGGCCACACTGTTCGGTTATTTTACGAATTGCAAATTGAAAAGGTAATTTATTTTTCACAATTCCGTCCAGGTACTCTGGGTCAACATAACTTATCAAACATTCCATATACATCTGAATTATTTTCATCATAGGACTGACCAGAGTTTTAGCTGGATAAGAAGTGGCCTTTCCTTTTAACGTTTCGGGTACATTACAAATAGAAGGCAGATATAACTACATTGGGTAGACGTATAAAGAGGGGCAAGAGATATCCCTAAACATGTTTAACACTGCCGCATTTGTTGCACCTGCATGACCCAACTTGAGTCTGTAACCTTTGCTACATTTTTATATAGTCTTGTATTTATTTCATTTTTTAAATTTTGGTTCATTTATATGTTTCAAGAAACAAACATTGAACTTCTACCCCCTTTTTGTAGGTAAATGATTGCTCACTTAGGAGACAGCTTCAGGTATATCAATACACAGTTACAAGTGTAGTTTCGCATTATAGCCATGGCGATTTTTCTAAATATGAAAGTTTTTGTACAATTGAATTGATTTTTAGATAGTTGAATAATAATATAGCCTTCCTAGTGGGTTTATATGAACACTTAGATTGTTTTTAGCATGTTTTATAAGACATTTTTCGGTTTGAACGTCCGTACGTTCCTATCCGTACCGCCATAGATTTAGAAATTTTGTATTGTTTTTCAACAAAGATTTGACGCTCGATTTTTTCAATTTTATGGAAAAAACAGCAGAAATGCATATGATTTTTTTTTACCTTTTGATAGATATATGTCTATGGTTTCAGGAAAGGTATCACTCTTATTGATTGAAATTTTCCTTTGGACCAAATTTTTGAGATCTTTGTGACATGTTCAACCCCCTATTTTGCAATATTTGGTATCAAATAAATGCTGATTGTTGCCATGGTTAAACAAAAAAAAAGATTATATTTCACCATTATTACTATTGAAAATCAAATCTATGGACGATTCTCTTTCCATAAATATACACATGCATAACTCAAATAGTAAGCCTTATTTAGTAGGAAGAAAGGGAAAGAGGGTGTTTAAAAATTATGAGTGTCATTTCTAAGTTTTTTTCCTATCTGTGAATTGACACCCCACCCTAGTGCATAATTTTCTCGTTGCGTTGGGTTTTTTCTTCTATTTGGTCGGGCTTCTGTTTCTTTGACATTTTCCTCATTTCCATTCTCAATTTTATCAAGGATTTACTATACTCAAAGATTTTTTTAAAGACATGTACAGTTACATATATGCTGTTTATGTCACTCCTTTGCGGAAGCAACGTAAAGAAAGAGATGGACAGCAGATTTTAATGTGATTCTTGTAAATAACAGTTAAGATCAGTTAACAGAGAAAATAATGTCAAAAACAGTGAACACTTTAAGTATTAAGTAACAGATAACCAGAATCTCAATTTCAAATAAACAGTTAACAACATTGCAAATTTTAACAAAAACGATTACAGACAGTGGGTCGTAAACAGTTAACAGTTTTTAAAATTTATCAGTCAAATAACAGTTTAAACTTTTAAACAAATTAAAACCTTGAAAAGGACAAAAACAGTTTAATATAAAAGGGTACCCCCCCCCCCCCCCCCCACCTTAGATATTTGAACTTAATATTTTATTTTCTTTGAAAGGACGGTAAATAACTATTCTAAAATTAGCAAGTTGCCGTACAGCTGAAAACAAGTTGCCATACAGTAAATTTGTCAACACGAGCAAGTTGCCGTACCCTAGACTTTACTTTTATGATCTATATTCTTAAAAATACATCTTTTTGACAACAAATTTCAGTAAATATGATGCCACACTATAATAATCTAAAAACGTGTCTGGAAAAATAATGAAAAACAGTTCAGTATCTTGAGAATGGGGCGACAGAGGACGATCGACCTCGAAATTTTCCGGTACTAAGTGGCAAGTTTTGGAGTATTACACAAAATCTTGTATTAATTTTGTACTTATCGGCCTAATAATTTAAAGAATTATATATCAGAAAATCATTTCTTAAGCGGCACCCTCATCAAATGAGTGGAAATGCTTTAAATTGAATGAATTCTTAACTTGTTTACTTTTTTTTCTATTTCTCTCCGCTTCGTTAGTACCCAATTTCCGGTGGCGATGATACACAGTGTATATATTGATCTTTATCCACAAAAATATTTTAGTATCAAAAGTTATAATATACACTTTGATTTACCCATTAAACCAATGTCGCCGATAAACGTATAACCTACCGTAACGTATCTTTAGGTACAGTCAAAACATATTTATATGATTGGAAATCATGCCCAAAGTGACTTTAAGCAAAGTTGATACATCAAATTTTAAAATCCTGCATTTAACTTTTATTGCCATGAAACGTAAAATTAAAAAATATCTTCTCTTTCTCTTTTTTTCGATTGTCGCATATAAGAATCCAACCTACGTAACGCGTATTTTGGAACGCACTAACCAAGAACAAATCAAAATGATGATTATTTCATTGAAAGCACCCATAAAGCTTCTCAATAATCAGTTTTGAGAAAGCAACTCAACAATATTGTTACATATTTCCATGTATAATGTAAATAAAAACTAACCTCCGTTTAAATAACCTCCGTGACGCAGTTATTTACAATTAAGTTGTGAGACTTTTTTTATCAGTATCAGCGGCTGCCGACACTGCCGAAAGTCATTTTTGTAGCAGACATCATTTATTATAAAGGAAACAGACAAACAAAATACAGATTTTGAGAAAAAAAATGTTGTTTTGAGAAAGGTATGTTAACTTGTTTTTTCCCTATTATGTGAGCAACATTATAACGTTTAATAAACGTTATATATCAGCCATTTTCGTAGATTTGAAATAGTCTACAACACAACTTGTGTCATTACGACGACAATCATAACTTTACCATTTTCGTAGATTTGAAATAGTCTACAACACAACTTGTGTCATTACGACGACAATCATAACTTTAACAGCGGTTTATGGCAAACATTTTAAAGATTATTTAGGACTCATCAATGTAACGGAGGTTATGCAAATAAAAAAAATCTAAAGATGCATGTAAACACGATCATACCAATTGAAATTCTTGTACATTGTTATAGATACCAAATCAGTTCATCAATTATCACTAATAAAAATCAAAAGGTGATGTCAATCATAGACGACATCATTGATTTACGTTACGGAGGATAGAAATTAAAGGAAAACAAGTTTTTTTTTCTCTAACAGGACTTTACTCTTTTTAGATAACGATTTACTAAGAAAAATGTTTAATTCTGTTGTCTTGTTTGTCATTTAATTCCAATATTTACATTCATTTATATGTTTGCTGTTGGTAAGAACTGGAATTGTCCGTTATGGAGGTTTTAAATGTCGTTACGAAGGATAGAAATTTTCGAAATGAAACTATTTTGACTCCAAAACTTCATAGTTGAGTATAATACATACATTATCGTGTGAAGGAAGATATAGAGCTAATAAAATTAAGTTGAACAGAATTCGGTTTAGGTAAAACATATTTTTGAGTGAAAGTTCATGAATCGTTACGGAGATTTTGACAAGAACAAGTCCATTTGACTAAAAGAAACATATAACTTGATAGAAAACAGTTTTTTAGTTTGTAATGTCAATAAATTGTTTAGAAAAGCTAGCATTTAAGAGTTAAGTGTTACTATGTATCAGCATTCAGATACTGGTTTGATATCAACCTCCGTAACAAAGATGGGGGTGTGGACTAATACAAGCATAAAAAATACATACAAGTGATTCAAAACATAAATAATAGGGTTTTTCCTGGAAAGCTGTATTATGAGACTAAAATATTATACAGCATAACATTTCATTAGTTTAAATTTATTACTAAATAAGTTGTGAAAACTACTTATTTGAATTGTTTTTTTTAAAAACACTATATTAATTCAGACCTTAAAATTAGTATTTGCTTTCAATATATACAGAATAATACGTATAAATCAGTTTGCTATGGTGGTAAATGTAATCCATTTTACATGAGCCTGGATTTAAATCTTGTGTTTTTCTCTAATGCAATTTTTAAGATGACTTTATACAACACTAACCTCCGATACGTTCATACTTACCTTGTCTTACAAAAAATGCTAAAACTAGAAAACAACTAAAATGGTGTAAGTAAAAATTAAAAAAATGACAGACTAGATATAGACACAGAAGAAAACAACACTCTCTCTCTGCTCAGTTGAAATTTATTTTTTAACAGTGTCTACATTCGAATTGTACCCATTTTTTGGGAATGACTGAGATATACTGTTCCCAGAGTAGGTCTATAGTATACACATTCTTGGTCGCAAGTTTATGTTTGTTTGATATTGGATTTTTTCTATTTTTTTGTTTGTTTTTGTTGTTGTGAAACGCCAAGGATATGTATAGCACTAAACAAAATATCTTGTCACATAATATGTTGTGAAACCTTGAATGTATGTACCATGTATACAGTGCTTTCAAGTACTTTGATCCGATACTGATAACCGGAAAGTTACGAAGTTACCCGATGAACAAGGTTCGTTTCATTGGTTATCGTTGACGTCATGTTTAGACAGATCACATGATCAAAACAGCAAAACGTCAACATCAACAAACCTCAATCGTAAACAAACCAGTGACCCAGTGACAGCTGAAACGAAATGTCTGACATACCAGGACCATCAGCCCTCGCTATAATGGATGAAAATTCCAACAAGGAAAACATGGACATATTTTATGAACCTGAGAAGAAGAAAGTCAAAGTAGAGGAGAAAGAAAAAGAAAAAAATGCCCTCGAAAATCGCCTTTCCGGAATCTTGTGTTGCGCAGTTTGCTTGGACCTGCCCAAAACCTGTTACCAGGTATGCATTTTTTGTTTCATTCGAATTATCTATTTTCATCTGAATTTGCTAATTTTGGTTTCGAGTATATTAATCACCTCAATAAATATGTATTTCACTGATCGGATATTGCATCATAGCCATATATGGTCATGTCTGCCAACAAATATGCAGAAAAATTTACTTGGAACGGAACTTTTATACCTTAGCAACAATATGGCATGAAACAGAAATTCTGATTTATTGAAATATAAATGTGGCGCGTACGAATGCAATAGAATATGAGAGAATCAGCTCAGGGATTTGCCCAAACACATCTGTCAAAACCAGCTGTGACCTTCATGTTGACCCAAATTATCTCTGACATTGACGGATAGCATGATCACATGATCAACATAATCAGTTGTCCACTTGGCAAACTGCCACCTCATTTAATATGCATATGTATCACATATGGTTTCACATAATATGAATGAAATATCATGGGAGCAAATCCATATGTAATTCATCGATGCATGAAGTTCACCCTCATAACATGACAGCAAAGTCAAGATAACACAAGACACTACTGATATACACATGAAATATTACATACATGTACATAATTTGATAAATGTTCCCAGGTGTACATTTTGTACATGTATATCTGTGTGTTAAAAGTTATCAGGTACATAATTAAAGAGGGGTCTGGTGGGGTGGTGTCTAATCACGATTCACCAGTTGATTTTTTTGTCAATCACAATTCACAGGAAAACAAATTTCAATGATCACGGATCACCAATTATAAATTTTTTTTTGTAGAAAAACGTATCACGATAGCGTAAATGTGCCAATCACAAAGAATGAAAACCCATCAGGCCCTCTCATTAAAAACATAGTAAAATTATATGTTTTTAATGATTTGCTAACTTTTTGTGTTCATGCAGGTTAGAAAAAAAATACCTTCCAAAAGATATAAGACATCAGATTCAGTGGCGGATCCAGGAATTTTCATAAGTAGTTGCCAACTGACTGCCGTAGAGGGGGCACGCTCGAGTCATACTTCAGTAATTCTCTATACTGTATAAACAACCATTTTTTTACAGAAAAGGGGGGCGAGGGCTGAGATTGATTCAAAAACAAATCTCTTAAATATTGGTACATTGCAATAGGAGGGTGATCATGGGTATACCTTCATGAATAATAACGGTATTAAGTTTAACAATAATTTTTGGTGCAGGACAATAAAATGTACGCTTTGTTTTAGCAAAAAAATAGTCTATTTAAGACAAATCACATTTAGTTTTATTCCAAATATATCAGTAATGATAATTATTTGAGACCTCTGATGAATCACAATATATATATTTTGACAAATCACTGTAAAATTTAAACCAATTTGACACTAAAGGTACCCAAAAAAGACTGTTTGAAACATGAGGGTAAAGGGCATTCCTACCATCACGTACATGTAGGTTGTACATTTCTACCAACCAGTCGGCACTTCATTGTTTATTGCATTGGTTGTTTGTTTCACATTATCAGCTATAGTGTTTT
The DNA here is from genome assembly GCA_019925275.1 of Mytilus edulis. Lineage (NCBI taxonomy): Eukaryota > Metazoa > Mollusca > Bivalvia > Mytilida > Mytilidae > Mytilus > Mytilus edulis. Next base: position 65,656,232 of record CM034352.1, read on the forward strand.
CCATTTACATATAACATGTACATTTTTAGCTCACCTGGCCCGAAGGGCCAAGTGAGCTTTTCTCATGATGAGTTCCAGCTAGGATTTGAAAATAGAGGGGCGCGTTTTTAAAAAGGGCACTTTAGCGCGTTCTCACTGAAAAAAATCAAATACTTAATATTACCACATAAAGACATATTTCTTGATGCATGGTGGGTCTAAGATGAATTTGCAACGCGATGCCCTGCGTTGTTTTGTAGAATTATTTTTATTACACTTGTGAAATGAACAATACTTAACATTTTCTCTGAAGGCCAGCCTGGATCCAAAAGTTTTTTCAAGGGCCCTGTAGAATTTTTTTAGGCCTTACCAGGTTTGTTTTTACTGCAGGCACATACATGTACATATTAATAGTCTTGAATGTTCTTATATAAAAGCCAAAAATATATGTTTGAAATACCTTATACATGTAGCTTGTTTCTTATATTGATGGAAATAATAAAGGAATTAAATAAACATGAGTTTTTCAGAATTAAAATCCATTTAACCATGTATTTTCAGACTGGTGAACTTTATATATATTTGTAATATTATTGAAAAAAAAACAAAAAAAACAGCTCCCCTTTCCATACCCCTAGATGTAAATTATTTTAATAAAAAAAGTATTATCAGTTTCACCCCAAGAAATTATTATAATTTTTCATGAATGAATCTTAGCAGTTGTAATCAAAATGATTTCCAAAATGAAATTCCTACTGTCTATAAATAACAATGAAATGTAACTGTTTCCTGTTAATAAGGGTTTCCCGAATTTTCCCGCCAAAAAGCACATGGCTTTCAACAATTGTAAACAAAGCATTCAATTTGTGATCATGGATTACAGTTTTAATTAATTTAATTTGGATATAGATATTCAACTTAAGGTACAGTCAAGCAATGTTTTTACTTTCTTCTGGATTAAAACTAGTTTGAAAGATCAGTTTAAAAATAAAAACATCAAAACAAAAACGATCTGAATTGTGAATATTCAGTGACCCATAAATTTTTTGAACTCTGCTACGGAGGTCAAAGTTAGATCATGTTTCATGCATTTTGCGTGTTGACCTATTGGAATGGTTCTTTTTAAATGACATAATAAATAACAAATACAATAGAAATGAACACCGTTCACATTTATTTTATAAATTATATTTTGCATCGTCAGGTGTTAAAATAATCAATTCATTTAACTTCGATGTTTGGTGCTTCAGGGTAAAGGGATTAGACAGGGTCGTAAATTTCACCTGATTAAGTAATTGACTCTAATCAAATCAGGTAACAAGTGTCAACAATTTTAATCTGTTGTCTTAATGAAGTGTGTGTATAAAGAACTCAACAAAATGGCGACGATATGAGGAAAAAAGATTGTTTTTTAAACTTTTTTTCAAAAGGGCACAGAGGGGCGCAGGGGCGCTTAAAAAAGGCAGAGGGGCGCAAAATTTCGGGGGCGGGGCGCGGCGCCCCTCCATTTCATGCTAGCTGGAACACTGTCATCACTTTGCATCTGTCGTCGTCATCCATCATTAGCTTTTACAAAAATCTTCTCCTCTGAAACAACTGGGCCAAAATAAACCAAACTTGGCCACAATCATCATTGGAGTATCTAGTTTCAAAATGTGTGGCGCAACCCGGCCAACCAACCAAGATGGCCGCCATGGCTTAAAAATAGAACATAGGGGTAAAATGTAGATTTTGGCTTATAACTCTGAAACCAAAGCATTTAGAGCAAATCTGACGTTGGGTAAAATTGTTTATCAGGTAAAGATCTATCTGCCCTGAAATTTTCATACGAATCTGACAACCGGTTGTTGGGTTGCTGCCCCTAAATTGTCAATTTTAAGGAAATTATACCGTTTTTTGGCTATAATCTTGAATATAATTATAGATAGAGATAAACTGCAAACAACAATAATGTTCAGCAAAGTAAGATCCACAAATAAGTCAACATGACCAAAAAGGTCAGTAGACCCCTTAAGGAGTTATTGCCCTTCATAGTCAATTTTTAATAATTTTGTAAATTTTAACAAAATTTTTTTCCTCTGTAACTAATGGGCCAAGTTCATTATTAATTGAGATAATTGTAAGAAGCAAGAATGTTCAGTTAAGTAAGATCTACAAACACATCACCATCACCAAAACACAATTTTATCATGAATCCATCTGTTTCCTTTGTTTAATATGCACATAGACCAAGGTGAGCGACACAGGCTCTTAAGAGCCTCTAGTTGTAAATCAGAGAAGTTTTATCTTAATAAGTTGTCCATTTATCAAGTTGTTTAAAATCAAGAGATTTTTCATGCATTAATGATTTAATTTATTACTATTTATAGCCATAAATTGCATAAAGAATTATCTTATTTTAGTGTACCAATGGTCATTTGATGTGTGCTGGCTGTATCAATCACGTACTCGCTGATTCAAGACTCAAAGATGAGACAGCAACCTGTCCCAACTGCAGATGTGAAATCAGCAAAAACCTTTGTTCCAGAAACCTGGCTGTGGAGAAAGCAGTGTCAGAACTGCCAACAGAATGCCAGTACTGCTACTGCCATCTACCACGTAACCAGGTTGATTATCATGAACGAGAATTGTGTGAGGAGAGGTAAGACGATGCATCGTCATCGTTAACTTAATTAAGTTTATTAGTTAAGATACTATCACTTGCTCAAGGAGCAAGCACGCGCATGGATGCTGGATCATCCGTACGGGTGCTTCTCCGCTTTGTATTTATACTTGTTAATAATTGGAAACACACTTTTATCTTTTGTTCCTGACCAGGATTAAATGGAGACCCTCTGCCTATCATGTGACATGGACGTGCCAGATGTTTGTCAACAGATCAACTTAAAATTAGGCGGCAAGTATTTTAAACATCTTTCAAAGATGAAATAACGGCAGCAACAAGCATGCTTTGGAATCGAAATGTCAACCCGGAGTTCTATTTTATTTTTCTTTCTTTTTTTTATCAAAGTTTAAGATTTTGTTAGGAAAAGTATATAATATACTTCACATGCCTGCATACATGCATCCGTTAATAGTATATTTTGGTTAAAGTAAAATACATTTAGAGGTTTTCGAATGAAAATAAGTTTTTGTGCTGAACCAAAAATGTCAAGTGCTTAATTTCGATAAAATTTGAATACTCCTAAAAATTTCATTTGGAAATTAGTAGATATACATGTAGCACAAATTTACTAAGGAGATTCAGGAGAATGAAACCGAAAGAGTGAAAAGGATTGTAATTTGACTCACCAGTATTATTTCCATATCAAAATTAAGTAATTCAATATAGCGTTAATATATAGTTTGTATTACGACTGATCTCTACCCAGCTGAATTAAAAAAAGTTCATTGTTAATTAAATAAAAAGTCAATAAAACACACACAAACACACATTTAAGCTTTTTAAACTTTTTAAATGATTGCTTCTCAATGATAATTTAAACTAAATTGCAATGTATATTCTCATATGTTGATTGCCTTGTTTATTTTTTCTAGTACTTTATTAATTTATCTTTCTTTTTTTTTTAATAACTTTTTCAATGTACAATTGTACCTTTATTGTCAGTATTGTGAAAATATAGGACTCCTGACATTGATTTTGTAAAAATAAATTGTGAAAAGTGGATGTGGATATCACAGCAGACGACAGTTCATGGTGGATTTGACAATTCATAAAAGTTTGGAACTATGTGCAAAACTTTGTTATCTGATGGAATAACAATGGAAATTTTATGAAATGTGGATGTATAGAGATACTGAGTGACTTAAAAAAAAGAGGATTAATGACAATGGATTACTCTTAATTACTTTCAGAAATATCAGCAGATTAACAGTGGATTACAGAGATTTTAACATTTATATTTTATTTCTTACACTGTATAAATGGGAACATTTTGCTTTCAAAATTGGAGCCTACAAAAAAGAACGGAATTTCAAAAATTTTCCCATTTATTTTTGTAGTGGCATATGGCTAATTAACTTGCTTTGTAGCTTTCAAAGAAGAAGAAGGCAGGTAAGTGACCCCTTGACCTTTCAGGCAATCTCTGATATCTTATCATATATTTATTATTAGAATGTGTTTTGTTTTTCTATATTCAGGCCTTCTTTATGCAAGTATTCCCGCATTGGTTGCTGCTGGTGTGGACCATTTCACGAACTGGCTGAACATGAGATTAGCTGTGGACATCTCATGAAGCCAGGAGCAGAAATAATGGAATCTCTGGCAGAGGTGGACAAGTACAATGAGACCCAACTCAAATTGTATAAAGACATTGTCTCACTTTTTTCATGTGAAAAAGTTACTTTTAATGGTAAGTACAAATTATATCTGATTTTCATTCTTATAAAGTTTTTTTGCCTTGGACTGTGTCCTCATCTTGTAGTCCTTAAAAATTTGGTAAAGTGGCAAAAATGGACTTAATTGGGACGCTACTCCAATATTTAAGATCTTTAATAGCAGACTAGTAACTGTTACTGTTTTTTATTCACTCCTGTTGGACTTATTTTACAACCAAACATTATGAATATTATCTACAATGCTTAAATTACCACAAAACACAGATTTAGTTTGCATTTTTGTGACATCACTTGTTACAAATGGAAAAATTGCTGAATTTTTTTTTTATGTTAAAAGTAGTTCTCTAACATGAGATGGCCTCAACCAATTGTTATGAAACTTATACACAAAACTTATTACCACAAACCACATATCAAGTACGCATGTGGGTAGGGTCCCTTTACAGTTCTTGAGTCCCTTGATAACGTTATAGGCAAAGCAGGGGCATCATCTGTTTCCAATGGACATAGTAATTAGTATAGGAGCTCATTAATGAAGTAGGCTGCATGATACCACAATGAACCATTGAAGAAAAAATGACATCTATGAAGTTCCGCCAGACAGTCTGCACCCAAAACTTTTGAGTCCACTGGACTAGTAATTATTTAGATTTACTAGTCCTGAAAATTTTCCATTAGTCCGACATTGTTGAGGGTTGTGAAGTGACCCGAACCAGCTAGCTAGCTTAGATGCAAATTATCCTGCATTTTGAGCATACCTGAAAGTTTCTGCATTATTTGTCAATTTGAACTACAAATATGTTCAAATTTCAAATAACATAGAAAGGATGTTATATTTCTTACTAGTCCAGTTGGGCTAGCATTAAATAAAATTTACTAGTCCGAGCTGAAAATTACTAGTCTGGGGCATCAGGCTAGTGGTTAACGTCGCAGACTGCCAGATGAAAAACTTGAGGCATTTCACCATCCAATGCTCCTGTAAATCATTAGATTGCCCTGTTTCACACTGATTCTCTCAACACTAGGAAAAATTATTTGTACTTAAACTTAAATAATCTTGTGTGTGTTGTGTGATAATAACATATATACTAAATTTTTCTTGCAGACTTACAGATGAAACCTTACAGAACAGATGATTTCACCACCAAGTTATTCTATGAAACTAGTCGTTTCTCAGCATTTAATTTTCAATGGGTCATCAAAGCAAGAATCAACAATGATCAGAAAAATCCAGCTCTTACAACAGACCGTACTCTATCTTATCAACTGGTGTTGAAATCTAAATATACAACACCAATTAGTCTGTCCTTCATTGTACTAAAAGGCCCCTACGGCGAGATGAAGATCAACCCCTACATTTACACACATGACTTTGTACAAGACAATGTAGAAACAGCATACAATGACTTACCAATAATCAACTCTGTAGAATGTAACAAATTATTGGCTGGTAGAACCATTAATTTACGACTTATAATGGTTATGAGAAATTAAGTACACTTTTAGGATATTTTCAAATTTTGTTTATAGGAAAAACATACCAAGACTGACTGATATTTTTTTTTTTTTTATTATATTTATTTATTTATTTATTTATTAAGGTCTTTCCTTTTACTAAAGGGAAAGACCTTACTGTATTTCTTCTGATTATTATTATTATTCTTCTTGTTCCGCCAAACTTTGACAAAATTTCCCTCCGTAACCGTAAGACGTGTCGCTTTCATGTTCACACTTTGTATTCGTGTCATGAATACCTATCCGGAACTCACCCTGTGAGTCGAAATATTTTGTCGGTTCGGAGTAATCCCTCCGAAACCCAAAAACCTTGTTATCGTTCCAACACCGTAACCGTAATAGGTAGAAAAAAAATGAAGGGCGAAATTTGTTCAGGACCAGACCCCAGTTCTTCGTTACATTTGGATCGAAAAGATTCAACGACTCATTGGTAGGGTTATGCCCCTATGAAAATTAACCGGTGTCGGTTGGCCACCAAAACTCAGAAACCGTAAGTCGTAGACACATAGGATCTTCACCAATCATCATCATTTCATGTATCTTTAAAAAATACCTCAAGGTCAAATTTGTATGTTGACCTTGACCTTTGACCTAACACCTTGTTATGGGATAATCTCAGAAACCATTATACTTACAGAAGTTTTAAATGGTGAAAAATGTTTGGGTCAGTATGGCGCAACTTTGTTACATTTTGACCAAAGAGATTTGACCTTTCTATAAGGGGCATAACCCCTGTTTTAGGTTTTTGAAAAGACAAAATCAGCTTTTACTATATAACCAAAGGTCCTAGACCCTTAAGGTCTTCAGTAATGGCATTGGGGACCAATGACCTTGACAAAGGTCAAAAGGTCAACGGTCAAGGTCATGTCCCAGAAAGCGAATTTAGTGTTTTTAACCTTATTTAAAGGATTTTTAGTGTGTTTTCGAGCTTTTTAAGGTTGACCTTGACCTTTTCAATACATTCTACGTCTGTTGGAACATTGTATTTTACATTTAAAAGGAAAGACCTCTCAATTGTTCAAGAACAATTGACAGTTTAATTATATATTTATTTATAATCTTTATAAATATTTAGATGAATGACAATTGGATTTTCTTACTAAACTTTAAAAAAAATTCTATGAATTGGAAAGTAACGAAAAATTGAAGTCATTTTAATTCTCCAGTCAGTGTTGTATGTTAGTTTAGCTAACTTTTGCTATGTAAGGGTTTATTTGAATAAACAATAATTACGGGTTATAAAAGAGATTTTGTTTAAAAGGAATAGCTGGCATTCAGTATATACAGGTCAAGGGTATAGTTCATGTTAGTAGGCTTTTGAAAAATGAATAACTGTTAGATCATTGAAGATACTTGGGTTCTGTTAGGGCTGTCCTTGTATTGAAAATATTTCATAATTTGAAGCTTTTTTTCAAATACATTTTTATCCATTCAGATATTCAGTCATTAATAAGCACAAGGCTACATTGAGATGTTCATTTTAACTTAATTGATTGTATGTTTTAGGGTTGTCTTTAATGTTCACTCACGATACAAAAGGACGTAATTTATTCAGTAAATTCCTGAAAGTGAGCCTCTTGATATTCAAGGAATTTGTATTGATGGGGTAACATGTTAAATAGAGTTTTACTTTTTATGTACAAAAAGAATTCTGCTCTTTGGTTGGGTTTTTGTCTCTATGACACATTGCCCCTTTTCATTCTCAATTTTATGTATAGTACCTCCCATTCTGAAATGATCTGAAAACAAATTCTTTTTTCAATTGACCTTAGAAATACATTTTTCAGTGATCTCATGACCGCTTAGATTTTTTTTATCCATGTAGCTACGATCTGTAAATAGATAAGTTGTCTTAACGATTTAGAAATACATTTAGGTTCATGTTTGTTTTGTGTTGTTAGGGAGCTACCATTGATTTTTATGGGGGGCTAGGATGAAATTTGAAAAAAAAGGTAGGACAGGAGTTTTGAGTAAAAAAAAAGGCAGGATGAGCAACTTGGTAAAAAAAAAGGCAGGATGACAATTTGTGTAAAAAAAGGCAGGATAAACTAGTAAAAAAAAGGCAGGAGCGAATAGGGTAAAAAATAAAAAGGCAGGACAGAGATTACAACTAAAAAAAAAAGCAGGACAAAATTTGTCATCCTAGCACCCCATAAAAATCAAATGGTAGCTCCCTTATGTTGTTACATCATGTTACAAAAAATTCAGACAAATTGTTTGGTATTAAAAATTTTGTTTTGTATTGTTATTTTGTTATTTGTTATTTTCCTGTTTTCATTTTAAATCATTTCCATTTGTTTAAGGTATTTTAAATGATACCATTTGTTTTTGTTTTCTTTTTGGAATAAAATCTATATGGAAATTGCATAAAGATTTATTTTCTAAAGCAGACTACTGTATTAAAGTTTATTTATTCTTTGTTTTTCATAATTTTAAAATTCACACAGAAGCTGAAAAATACTGAAATGATTCCTTGAAAATACATGTTTTTTCTGAAAAGAGTAAATTTATTAAGGAATATTGTCTTAACAAGACAATGTTTACTGTTAGATGTTTTTTTGTTTGTTTGTTATTTGGGTCATTGGGTTGCTGTCTTATTGACTTTTACCCCATTTCCCATTTCACGTTTTATTCATACATCAATGCTTGACTGTAACAATATTCGTATATCATTTACATTGCACATCAATTGGTGTATACTTGTATGCAACATAAAAGGCAAGAGTAATTTTCCTATTTGCATACACTATGTTAAGAAATTATAATAATTCAATTAAAGACTGAAATAATTAAATAATTCACACTTAAGACTCCACTCTTTAACATAAAAAGAAAGAAATTTTAAGAAGGGGGAAGCAATGTTCTTATGTAGCTTAAAAAGATATTGCAGCATATATCATCTGCATTTTTATCTTACACATGTAATTTTTTATTCAAACATTTATATTTTACTTAATAGTTTGGTATTATTTTTTAATATTCTCAGCTGTTTAATATTTTATATATATGATACATACCCCATTGCTTGTATATACCGTCTCATAAGTCATTAGCAGAGATATATTTCTTCAAAACTAAATTTTTACTTAAATTCAATTACAAAAGAGAAATTTTTAAGATTGTACTGTAAATGCTAATTTATAAAACTGTATTTATTTAATTTCATCTTATACCACATCTGGTATTTCAAAAATTTAATTGAATTTGTAAAAAAGACAAAATTTAAGTTAAAAACTCATATTTTACACTGAATGAAGAATTTTGTGTTTATAAGAATTTCTCTTTCATTAATCTTTAAAAAAAATTGTTTCTGAGTGATGACACTTTCCTCAACTTGATAATTAAAATATATACATACAAACAACAGGTGAGAAATGAAATAAATAAATATTAGTTTTTTCATTTTAATAATCAATTTCCATAATATTTATCAGATGCATGATTGAGGGAATATGTTATTTCTTCTTTTTAATGTGTAATTAAGACAGTGCTGTACATTTTTTAACTGTAACTTGCCATTACATGTATATATAATCATAGTAGGTTAAAGGATAGAAAAATGGATGTTGAAGTCCAATAAAATTCAATAACAATTAGCTTTTGTATTTTATCTATAAGTGGACATATTTTGGCGTTAATATTGATTCACTTAAATATAGGGTCTTTGCATCGGAACTAAACACATTTATTCAAAAACCAGTTGTTGGCATGACACAGGTTATGTTCTTCTCATATACGTTATGATGGTATGATACAAAACCCCTAACGGGAAGGATTGTGCCTGATGTTCATATGATGAAATCATAATCTTTCAGTCAGTTTAATTGAAGTCTGGAGCTGGCATGTCAGTTAACTGCTAGTAGTCTGTTGTTATTTATGTATTATTGTCATTTTGTTTATTTTCTTTGGTTACATCTTCTGACATCAGACTCAGACTTCACTTGAACTGAATTTTAATTTGCGTATTGTTATGCGTTTACTTTTCTACATTGGCTAGAGGTATAGGGGGAGGGTTGAGATCTCACAAACATGTTTAACCCCGCCGCATTTTTGCGCCTGTCCCAAGTCAGGAGCCTCTGGCCTTTGTTAGTCTTGTGTTATTTTAATTTTAGTTTCTTGTGTACAATTTGGAAATTAGTATGGCGTTCATTATCACTGAACTAGTATATATTTGTTTAGGGGCCAGCTGAAGGACGCCTCCGGGTGCGGGAATTTCTCGCTACATTGAAGACGGTCTGACCTGTTGGTGACCTTCTGCTGTTGTTTTTTTCTATGGTCGGGTTGTTGTCTTTTTGGCACATTCTCCATTTCCATTCTCAATTTTATTGTCAAAATCACCAATATGAAGCAAAAATAATAAAACAAGGTGGCCAAGCCAAAAAAGACCAAAAAAAATAAAATAACAAAAAATACTGAACTTAGCGGATAATTCAAAACAGAAAGTTCATAATAAATTTTTTAAATCAAAGACTCAAGTTCCTCAACACATCAAATATTGATAACAACCTTGTACAGGCAATTTTTATGTATGGTGGATTAAACCTGGTTTTATAGCTAGCTGAACCTCTCACTTGTATGAAAGTCACATAAAATTCCATTATACAAATGTATTGACAATGATGTATGAAAAAAAACATCAGACATAATAAAAGACAACTACAAACCAACAAACATTATAGAAAACTTGAAGTTAAGCATCAGAAACCACACTAAAAGAGTGGGTTAATTCAAGTGCCTCGGAAGGTATTTTCCCACTCTGCTTTGTGATTCATTGATTCAAACACTGAAGAGTTTATTGCTTTCATCACATCCCAATCAACAAAGGGGTTTGATTATATAAGAATTATTCAGTCTGTCCACAACTCCTACATATTAATTGAAACTTTGTGTTATGTTAGAGTTTTGTTTTGGGCTGTGTAGGTTTTGTAATTGTTTGGCTTTACAACTATTTTGATCTGAGCGTCACTGATGAGTCTTATGTAGACGCACGTCTGGCGTATTAAATTATAATCCTGGTACCTTTGATAACTATTTTGAATGGTTTATTTAGCCTTCTCTTCAGGGTTTGACAACTTTTTGCTTATTTCTAAGTGTATTGGTAAGTGATTTACTACATGTTTTGTGGGATCTAACATCATAAAAAAATACTTGAAAACTAACCAGATAACACTATAGCCAAAAACACGCTAAGTCCACAAAACACCCTTAAAAACTTGAGTTTTAACAACACAAACCTCACCAAAAAGAGTGGGTTCAGGAAGGATAAGCAGTTTCTGCTCTATACTTGATTATTCATTGATTAAAACATTGAAGAGTTAATGGCTATCATCATATCCCCATCAACGAGGTGTTTTGTTAAATAGGATTGACCCATTCTGTCCAAAACTCCTACAAATAAATTAACAGGAGTTACTAGAACATTGGTGTTATATTTGACTAGCATAGTGGGATGTGTATGTTTTGAATGTTTATACTTCAGAAATAATCCCAAAGATCCTTGCTGGCCTCAACAACTTTTTGCTTGTTTCAAAAACAACGTATTAGCAACCCATTTACTACATGCTTTGTAGGATTTGCATCGTTGAAAAATAACTTGAAAACAAACCAGATAACACCATGGCCAAAAAACATACTAAGTTTATAAAAGTTCATGGCTTTCATTTTATCCCCATCAAAAAGAAGGAAATGGTATTAAGTGAAACTCTTGGTCTGTCCCCAGCTCCTATATACATATTTGTCAGTAATAACATTAATCGTTGTATTATATATGACGATAGTGTTGGATATTTTCTCAAAGATTCCTGCAGAACAAAACAACATTTCTAAGATGCACTTTTGGCGACTTTACAAGCTTTGTAAGATTCGCCAAAAATGTAGACATAGTAAAAGGTAAACTAATTTTAAGAAACAACAGACAACACCATGAAAAAAAGAACAACAGTCAAAACAATATTACACAGAAACTTGATACTGAGGTACGCACAAAAAACGGACGATTCATATCTTAACTGAATGATGGGCAGTTCCACATCTAGGTTTGCACCTGACTTAAAGTCAAAATTTGCTAAAGCCATAATTAAAGAAATAGAACAGCTTTGTTGCTACCATGAGCGAAACATATCCCAGGTTATATATGTAACAGACATGTAATCAACCAAATTTTTAAGTAGTCAAACGAATCATTGAAGGTAAGTTTATGAAACCGTTGGTTCAGAAACTTCTTTGCAATCCTCTAACAAGGGCCTCGATCATACCCTAAAATGTGATATAAACTGGGAGATATATATTCTTTTTTTTAGCTACACAGACAAGGAGAAATAGAAAATATCGACTGCTCATGATAGTCAGTTTCTATATGTATGTCAAGATATACAGCAGACATATCTGTATTTATTGTGTCCAAATGGCCATGTGAGCTATGACATGTAGTGTCCATTCTCACTGCAAACTTTTTTTCTTTTTTCTTCTTGAAATCCCTTAACCAATGTCAACAAAACTTTAACTTAATAAGGTTAAGTGTCCTATCTTGCCAATCAACCAACATACATGTTCCTGGGGTCTATAAAAACCAACATAAGGGCAAAATCGCAAAAGATAAAGAAAATATGACATTGGCAGAAATGCTAAAAGATCTTCCTTCTCAAATTATAAGTTGACTGCTGTTAGGAGTTATCTTCTTTAGATGGCGATTTTTTTACTTTTTTTTTTTAAATTTTGTCTCAAATCGGCGAAAACCATAATAGAGTGCATGCATGGTATAAAGTTCCTACATAGCTGTATGAGGGGGAGACAGGGAGAAAGGGGGTAGGAGAAAGGAGAGGAAGGCTGGGAGAAAGGAGAAAAAGTTGGAGAAAGGAGAAAAAATAAAATATCTCTCCTTTTAAAAAATGATCTAATATTTCAAGAAAAAATATCTCAAAAGGAGATGTTTTATTCTAATGGGAGAAAGGAGAACGGGGGTAGGAGAAAGGAGAAGAGGGGTGGGAGAAGGGAGAAGGGTACCCCCTGTCCTCCCCCTCCTGTATACAGCATAAATGATTAGTAATTTAAGATCTTCAAAAAAGTCAGAAACAATTAGATGACGTACTCCAGTATTAATCCTATTAATTAAGGTGGTATATATGGGAGTCTAAAATAAAAGTGATATAATTTGTTTCTACTTTGCCAAAACGTAGTATCTATTGATATATGTTGAAAAATATAATAAAATTGATAGATCACCGCGCATTTTCTCAAAGCTAGAGGACGTGACAAAAAAGCACATTTTGTATGGATTAAACTGGAAAAAACACCATTTTGTGATTAAAAACTAAACAAAATGATAGAATTGTTAAATACTTACGGAAAAGATAGCTTTCAGACAATGATTTGAGAATATCAAAAGAAAAGATAGGGTCACCGTACGTTTTTTCCGGCTAAAATACAAAATAGGAAAATTCAATGTAAAATCCTTCAGAAAATGCTCTGTTTTAGAGTTACCTCCCCTTAAAATACTTTTTTTTTAAACAACCAAAAATAATCAACATTTGCAAAAATATAAATATTTTTAAGTTATATTCTCATAAATTGGTTCTTTTGAATGAAAGTTCACATTAAATATCTGCATTCCTGCATCAACTTTAAACTTTTTCGTCTAAATCTTCCTGAAGGGTATTTTTATCTAATATTACAATGATGTACGCAATAATAGTGTCATCTGCTCAGTAGATTTAATGATTTCTGTATTCTGATTACCTGTTGGTGACCTTCTGTTGTTGTCTGCTCCATGGTCGGGTTGTGTGTCTCTTTGGCACATTCCGCATTTCCATTCTCAATTTTATTGTCATTCATATTCCAGGAAGTCAAGAGGCTGTGTCATAGTAATGGACTGAGTCTTTTGGTACCCCAGAATACACATCACAGAAATTAGACATTCCCCCTTTCTATCAGAACTCAATGGGTTCTTTCAAAAAGAAAGCTTCTGATACAGCTATTTGGTTTCCAAATTATTCCACGGTGTTGTAACTTGTCGATTCGTATACTACGGTTGACCTTGTCAAATGCCTATGAAAAGTCCATGATCAGGCAATCCGTTTGTTGGCCATTGTCAATGTGGTGATATCATCAATAAATTCTATTAGCTGCGTTTTGCATGACAGTTAATTCCTAAATTCGTTATAGATGATTCAGAATGTTGTTTCTATCTGCATGACACATTATATGACTGGTCATTGGAGGATCCAGGGGGGGGGGGGGTCCGGGGGTTGGAACCCCCTTTGGCCGATAAATGCATTTGAATGGGAACATATAGTTGGACCCCCCTTTTTGAACTGGGTTGGAACCCTCCTTTTTAGCTCACCTGGCCTAAAAGGCCATGTGAGCTTTTCTCATCACTTGGCGTCCGTCGTCGTCGTCGTTAAAAAATTTTCAAACATCTTCTCCTCTGAAACTACTGAATGGATTTGAATGAAACTTAAAATGATTGTTCCTTAGATTATCCTGCACAAAGTGTGTGCTTCGATTTTTGATCCGTCAAAAAACATGGCCGCCGTTACTTAAAATAGAACATAGGGGTCAAATGCAGTTTTTGGCTTATATCTCAAAAACGGAAGCATTTAGAGCAAATCTGACATGGGGTAAAAATGTTCATTAGGTCAAGATCTATCAGCCCAGAAATTTTCAGATGAATCAAACAAACCATTGTTGGGTTGCTGCCACTTAATTGGTAATTTTAAGGAAATTTTGCAGTTTTTGGTCATTATCTTGAATATTATTATAGATGAAGATAAACTGTAAACAGCAAAAATGATCAGCAAAGTAAGATCTACAAATAGGTTAACATGACCAAAATTGTCAATTGACCCCTTAAGGGGTAAATGTCCTTTAATGACAATTTTTCACAATTTGTTCATCATATTTGCTAACTTTAAAAAATCTTCTCCTCTGAAACTACTGAATGGATTTGGATGAAACTTAGCATGATAGTTCCTTAGATTATTCTGCACAAAGTGTGTGCTTCGATTTTTGATCCGTCAAAAAACATGGCCGCCCTTACTTTAAATAGAACATAGGGGTCAAATGCAGTTTTTGGCTTATATCTCAAAAACGAAAGCATTTAGAGCGAATCTGACATGGGGTTAAAAGGTTCATTAGGTCAAGATCTATCAGCCCTGAAATTTTCAGACGAATCAAACAAACCATTGTTGGGTTGCTGCCACTTAATTGGTAATTTTAAGGAAATTTTGCAGTTTTTGGTCATTATCTTGAATATCATTATAGATAAAGATAAACTGTAAACAGCAAAAATGATCAGCAAAGTAAGATCTACAAATAGGTTAATATGACCAAAATTGTCAATTGACCCCTTAAGGGGTAAATGTCCTTTAATGACAATTTTTCACAATTTGTTCATCATATTTGCTAACTTTAAAAAATCTTCTCCTCTGAAACTACTGAATGGATTTAGATGAAACTTAGCATGATAGTTCCTTAGATTATCCTGCACAAAGTGTGTGCTTCGATTTTTGATCCGTCAAAAAACATGGCCGCCCTTACTTTAAATAGAACATAGGGGTCAAATGCAGTTTTTGGCTTATATCTCAAAAACGAAAGCATTTAGAGCAAACCTGACATGGGGTAAAAATGTTCATTTGGTCAAGATCTATCAGCCCTGAAATTTTCAGACGAATCAAACAAACCATTGTTGGGTTGCTGCCACTTAATTGGTAATTTTAAGGAAATTTTGCAGTTTTTGGTCATTATCTTGAATATCATTATAGATAAAGATAAACTGTAAACAGCAAAAATGATCATCAAAGTAAGATCTACAAATAAGTTAATATGACCAAAATTGTCAATTGACCCCTTAAGGGGTTATTGTCCTTTAATGACAATTTTTCACAATTTGTTCATCATATTTGCTAACTTTAAAAAATCTTCTCCTCTAAAACTACTCAACCAAATTCAACCAAACTTCATTTGAATGATCAGTAGGGTGTATAAAATAAAGTTTGTGTTTTATTTTCTATTTCGTCAAAAAACATGGCCGAAGGCATTGTTTACCAGGTGAGCGATTCAGGCTCTTGAGAGCCTCTTGTTTTAAATGGCTGGACCCGCCACTGCTGGTAACTATGTACATCATTACTTTGCAACATATGGCTTGAACCTCAAACTGTTCCCCTTTATTTTTCTCAATTAAATAACTTGATGAAATAATCCAATTCATTCAGGAAGGATATATTAAACCCAAACTTGATTTTCAGGAACTTTGTGGTGAAATATATAATTCCATTGTCTGAGGGGTGAATTGGTATTGGTGAAGCAAATAAAAAAGGATTGTCTTATTTTTCTTCAAATTTAATCGTTTCTAACGAAATCAAAAGACATCTTTTTAGGGCGATCGCTCCCAAAAGGGGACATCAAATAATGTTGGTGCATTAAAGAAAAAAGAGAATCTTTAGTAATTTTGCCCATGTCAGAACAAAAAACACAAAACCTCAATATCATTCAATTAAAGAATTTTCTTAAAATAGCTGAGTGGTTTCAAAGCAGAAGACTAGAAGCTTTTTTAAAAGTTTACAACCATCAAAGAATACAAAAGATGACTAAATATGGAACGCCGTAGCTGCCTTATGTGTACTTGTTTTTAGATACGCTTATACTTTTCAATATATGCACATAGTTTTTCTATATATGCACATACTTTTTCTCTATATGCACATAGTTTACTTTATATGCACATAGTTTACTTTATATGCACATAGTTTTTCTATATATGCACATAGTTTTTCTATATATGCACATAGTTTTACTATATATGCACATACTTTTTCTCTATACGCACATACTTGTTCTCTATATGCACATAGTTTACTTTATATGCACATAGTTTTTCTCTATATGCACATCTGTTACTTATTCGTTTTTAATGCGCGGAGTATACGGTTGCACTATTATGGAACGCCGTAGCTGCCTTATGTGTACTTGTTTTTAGATACGCTTATACTTTTCAATATATGCACATAGTTTTTCTATATATGCACATACTTTTTCTCTATATGCACATAGTTTACTTTATATGCACATAGTTTACTTTATATGCACATAGTTTTTCTATATATGCACATAGTTTTTCTATATATGCACATAGTTTTACTATATATGCACATACTTTTTCTCTATACGCACATACTTGTTCTCTATATGCACATAGTTTACTTTATATGCACATAGTTTTTCTCTATATGCACATCTGTTACTTATTCGTTTTTAATGCGCGGAGTATACGGTTGCACTTTGAATTAAATCGTTTTGCAATTGTGTTCATGTCTCTGGTGGTAACAATGTGTTCTTACATTTCATCTCTTAGAAAACATTATTACCACCAGAGATATGAACTTAATTGAAAATCCTTTTCTAAAAGGTTCTACGTACAACAAACGTATTAATAGTGAATAGGTATTGGTATTAACCGAGCGCTGGAACGGGTACATGCGCGCTAATAGGGTAATTTCATTTTTTAAAACACATTGTTACCATCAAAGACACGGACACAATTGAAAATCCTTTTTTAAAAGGTGCAACGTACAACAAACGTATTATACGTGAATAAGTAACAGGGTATTAACCGAGCACTGGAACGGTTGCAATCGCGCTTATAGGGTCATTTCATCTGTAAGAACACATTGTTACCACCAGAGACATGAACACAATTGAAAAACGATTTAATTCAAAGTGCAACCGTATACTCCGCGCATTAAAAACGAATAAGTAACAGATGTGCATATAGAGAAAAACTATGTACATATAAAGTAAACTATGTGCATATAGAGAACAAGTATGTGCGTATAGAGAAAAAGTATGTGCATATATAGTAAAACTATGTGCATATATAGAAAAACTATGTGCATATATAGAAAAAACTATGTGCATATAAAGTAAACTATGTGCATATAAAGTAAACTATGTGCATATAGAGAAAAAGTATGTGCATATATAGAAAAGTATAAGCGTATCTAAAAACAAGTACACATAAGGCAGCTATGGCGTTCCATAACTATAACTTACTAGTGCATTATTTCATTTATGTGTCTGTTTGTTTTGTTCACACATTGTTGTCAATATAATGGAATATCATATGACTGTCATACAACTAAAAGGTTTAGCTACATGTAGATGTAAAATCAAGTGCGATTCACCAGTTTCTCCATAAGACCCTGCCTGTACCAAGTCAGGAATACGACAGTTGTTATCCAGTGTGTCTATAGAAAAAAGGAATTTTCCTTAGTTTTGCAGGAATATAAGTGATCATTTCTTAGGAACAAACCTTTTTGAAAACTCCGAATTCCTAGCAGATGCGTAGGAGTAGCGGACAGTCACAGACCGAGAACCTGTATACTGTTACACAGTATTACGAAAAACTTTTGTTGGTTGGGAAGTGGTGGAAGTTAAAAAAAAAAACAAAAAAAACAACAACAAATAAGTCGCCATTAAGGTGGTACGGGTGTCTTCCCCCATCTTGGATTGTAAAAAACAGAGAACCAAAGGTCCAGATTTTCTATCAAGTTAGCAAAACTTAGTAGATGAGAAATTCTATCCTGATATACGCCAGGCACTCTTTGTCACAAAAAACAAAACATATTCTCTCCATAGCCATAATTCGTAATAATTGATGATCAGCCAAATATCTTGGGAGTAACAAAAACATCAAACAAGTGGTAAATAAACTCATCATAGATACCAGGACTAAATTTAGTATATACGCCAGACGCGCGTTTCGCCTACAAAAGACTCATCAGTGACGCTCGAATCCAAAAAAGTTTAAAAAAAAAAGTCAAATAAAGTACGAAGTTGAAGAGCATTGAGGACCAACATTACTAAAAGTTTTGCCAAATACAGCTAAGGTAATCCATGCCTGAGGTAGAAAAGCCTTAGTATTTCAAAAAATTCAAAAATTTGTAAACAGTAAATTTATAAATATAACAATATCAATGACAATTCATGTCAGCACAAAAAGTGCTGACTACTGGGCTTGTGATACCCTCGGGGAAATAAATCTCCACCAGCAGTGGCATCGACCCAGTGGTTGTAAATAAACTCATCATGCATAGATACCAGAACTAAATTTAGTATATACGCCAGACGCGCGTTTCGCCTACAAAAGACTCACACCAGCCACATCTTCCTAAAAGCAGGTAAAACAAATGGATTCATCTAAAGAAATATCAACATCTCCATTACAGATATGAAAGAAAAAGTGTACACCTCCCTTGCAAGACCAACAGTTGAGAAAGCGAGTACTTAATGGGAACTACATCTTCAAAAAGATAAGCACAAACTAGATATGATACAGGGATCAGCTAGAAGTGTAACAAAAACATACGATGTTACAGATCAATTAAAGAAATAGATCATCTGTAAATAAAGGCAAAATGTTCAAAACTCATAAATAGATCGAGAAAATAACCAACAAACCAACACCGAGGGAAACACATCAACTACAAGAGGAAATCAAAGGAACACCGAAGTGCGACAAAAACAATGGCCAACACAAACAGCGACATGCTAGGACAGCTTAAATGGACATCTTTATAGGAAAGCAGAAATAAAAGGATGCTCCGCAGGGGGCAGCTTTATACGACCGCAGAGGTTGAACCCTGAACAGTTGGGGCAAGTATAGACAAAACATTCAAGCTGGATTCAGCTCTAAATTTGGATTGTGATTAAATAGTTGGCACAGGGTAGGTTTCTGACACAGAATGAATGTGGTCTAATGAACTTAAAATATTTTTTTGCCTTTGAGAAATTCACTATGCTGTTGAATATTAATCCTCTCAAAAAAATGTTTGAAGAAATTTTCTTTTTATTTATGAAATCTGAAATGAGAAAAATTTACCCCCCCCCTTTTTTTCACATCCCATTTTCCTTTTTCCAAAACTGATCTCAATTCAAATTTCTAATGGAGTTTGAAACAAAAACTACTCATTTAAATACATCATAAAATATTAAAATGTAAATTTCTTGTGTACAATTTGGAAATTAGTATGGTGTTCATTATCACTGGACTAGTATATATTTGTTTAGGGGCCAGCTGAAGGACGCCTCCGGGTGCGGGAATTTCTCGCTACATTGAAGACCTGTTGGTGACCCTCTGCTGTTGTTTTTTATTTGGTCGGGTTGTTGTCTCTTTGACACATTCCCCATTTCCATTCTCAATTTTATAAAAAAAAAGTGCTTGTTTCACTGAATGGTAAAGATTGTTTTAATTTATCAGTTGGTAGTAAAAGTGAATATACATTGTATACTGTATAAAACAATGATTTAAGTTGATCCAACTACTATTCTGGACAAAGAAAGATAACTCCAATTTAAAATTTCTTGCTAATTTGGGCCCTGTTTTGGCCCCTAATTCTAAACTATTGGAATCAAAACTCCCAAAATCAATCCAAACCTTTTGTTAAAATCCAAACCTTTTGTTAAAATCAAACTTAGATTAATTTTGGACCCTTTGGACTTTAATGTAGACCAATTTGAAAACGGGACCAAAAATTAAGAATCTACATACACATTTAGATTTGGCATATCAGAGAACCCCAATTATTCAATTTTTGATGAAATCAAACAAAGTTTAATTTTGGACCCCGATTTGGACCAACATGAAAACTGGGCCAATAATCAAAAATGTAAGTACATTTTTAGATTCAGCATATCAAAGAACCCCAAAGATTCATTTTTTGTTAAAATCAAACTAAGTTTAGTTTTGGACCCTTTGGACCTTAATGTAGACCAATTTGAAAACGGGACCAAAAATTGAGAATCTACATACACAGTTAGATTCGGCATATCAAAGAACCCCAATTATTCAATTTTTGATGAAATCAAACAAAGTTCAATTTTGGACCCTTTGGGCCCCTTATACCTAAACTGTTGGGACCAAAACTCCCTAAATCAAACCCAACCTTCCTTTTATGGTCATAAACCTTGTGTTTAAATTTCATAGATTTCTATTTACTTATACTAAAGTTATGGTGCGAAAACCAAGAATAATGCTTATTTGGGCCCCTTTTTGGCCCCTAATTCCTAAACTGTTGGGACCTTAACTCCCAAAATCAATCCCAACCTTCCTTTTGTGGTCATAAACCTTGTGTAAAAATTTCATAGATTTCTATTCACTTAAACTAAAGTTATAGTGCGAAAACCAAGAAAATGCTTATTTGGGCCCTTTTTGGCCCCTCATTCCTAAAATGTTGGGACCAAAACTCCCAAAATCAATCCAAACCTTCCTTTTGTGGTCATAAACCTTGTGTTGAAATTTCATAGATTTCTATTCACTTTTACCAAAGTTAGAGTGCGAAAACTAAAAGTATTCGGACGACGACGCAGACGAACACGCGCCAACGTGATACCAATATACGACCAAAAAATTTGCAGTCTTATAAAAAGGGGAATGTGTCCAAGGGACACAGATGAAGCCCCCGCTTGCATTTCATATGAGGAACAGAACTGAAGAATGGTAAATGTGACGCTACCAAATTTGTACTTGTTCTAAGTTTCATAAAATTTGGTTGAGGCTAACTTAGAAAAAGTTATAGAACGGAAACGAACATTCAGAAATTTTTCAATTTGTAAAGGTGCACAACTCCCCATAGTGACATCCCAAAAATGAGTACTTCAAATGTATGTTGTGGTGATAGGCATTGTGTATAAGTTTCATGTCATTTTGATGAGGCAAACAAGTTAAACCAGATGCTCCGCAGGGCGCAGCTTTATACGACCGCATAGGTTGAACCCTGAACGGTTGGGGCAAGTATGGATACAACATTCAAGCTGGATTCAGCTCTAAATTTGGATTGTGATTAAATAGTTGACACAGCATAGGTTTTGGACACAGAATGAATGGGGTCTAATGAACTTAAAATATTTTTTTTGTCTTTGAGCAATCACTATGCTGTTGAATATTAATCCTCTCAAAAAAATGTTTGAAGAAATTTTCTTTTTATTTTTGAAATCTGAAATGAGAAAAATTAAACCCCCCCACCATTTTTTTTTCACATCCCCCTTTCCCTTTTTTCAAAACTGATCTCAATTCAAATTTCTAATGGAGTTGGCAACAATAACTACTCATTTAAATACATCATAAAATATTAAAATGTAACAAAAAGTGCTTGTTATCACTGAATGGTAAAGAGTGTTTTAATTTATCAGTTGGTAGTAAAAGTGAATATACATTGTGCATTGTATAAAACAATGATTTAAGTTGATTCAACTACTATTCTGGACAAAGAAAGATAACTCCAATCAATTGAAAATTTCTTGCTATTGCACAATATTGTGCAATTAGATATTTCTTGCTATTGCCCAATACTATGCAATTGAAAATATTTGCTATTGCACAATACTGTGCAATTGAAGATTTCTTGCTATTGCACAATACTGTGCAATTGGACATTTTTTGCTATTGCACAATACTGTGCAATTGAAGATTTCTTGCTATTGCTGAATACTGTGCAATTGAAAATTTCTTGCTATTGCACAATACTTAATATAATAATTTTTGATCCTGATTTGAACCAACTTGAAAACTGGGCCCATAATCAAAAATCTAAGTACATGATTAAATTCAGCATATCAAAAAAGCCAAAGAATTCAATTTTTGTTAAAATCAAACTTAGATTAATTTTGGACCCTTTGGTATTTAATGTAGACCAATTTGAAAACGGGACTAAAAATTAAGAATCTACATACACAGTTAGATTTGGCATATCAAAGAACCCCAATTATTCAATTTTTGATGAAATCAAACAAAGTTTAATTTTGGACCCCGATTTGGACCAACTTGAAAACTGGGCCAATAATCAAAAATCTAAGTACATTTTAAGATTCAGCATATCAAAGAACCCCAAGGATTCAATTTTTGTTAAAATCAAACTAAGTTTAATTTTGGACCCTTTGGACCTTAATGTAGACCAATTAGAAAACAGGACCAAAAACTAAGAATCTACATACACAGTTAGATCCGGCATATCAAAGAACCCCAATTATTCAATTTTTGATGAAATCAAACAAAGTTCAATTTTGGACCCTTTGGGCCCCTTATTCCTAAAAACCTGTTGGGACCAAAACTCCCAAAATCAAACCCAACCTTCCTTTTATGGTCATAAACCTTGTGTTTAAATTTCAAAGATTTCTATTTACTTATACTTAAGTTATGGTGCAAAAACCAAGAATAATGCTTACTTGGGCCCCTAATTCCTAAACTGTTCAGACCTCAACTCCCAAAATCAATCCCAACCTTCCTTTTGTGGTCATAATCCTTGTGTTTAAATTTCATTGATTTCTATTTACTTATACTAAAGTTATTGTGCGAAAACCAAGAATAATGCTTATTTGGGCCCTAATTCCTAAACTGTTTGAACTAAAACTCCCAAAATCAATCCCAACCTTCCTTTTGTGGTCATAAACCTTGTGTCCAAATTTCATAGATTTCTATATACTTAAACTATAGTTATAGTGCGAAAACCAAGAAAATGCTTATTTGGGCCCTTTTTGGCCCCTAATTCCTAAAATTTTGGGACCTCAACTCCCAAAATCAATCCCAACCTTCCTTTTGTGGTTATAAACCTTGTGTTAAAATTTCATAGATTTCTATTCACTTTTACCAAAGTTAGAGTGCGAAAACTACAAGTATTCGGACGAGGACGACGAAGACGCCAACGTGATAGCAATATACGACGAAAAATTAAAATTTTTGCGGTCGTATAAATATGGAAATGAAAAATTCAGCATTTTTTTATAGTTGTAAAGGGGCATAACTCTAGAACGGTTAAAACGATGCAATCAAAATTCGAACTTTTTTGTTCTTTGTTTTGTAGTAATAATCGTTGGGTATAATTTTCAAAACATTTAGTTTAGGCAAACAAAAGTTAGAGAATTGAACCCAACTTTGGAGAATTATAGACAGACCAGGGTAAAACTTAATGCCCCTCTGCTACAGTGGAGGTGAAATTGCACTTCTCACCCTGCTTTATAACTTCAACAACTAAGAAGTCAACATTATAGTCATAAACTCGTACCACCAGAAAGAAACTCCAGTAATATGATTGTTACCTTTGCTATCTTTTTTGTTACCATCATGTAACACCACTATGAAAGAATCCTTCTACTAAAGAACAATTAGGGTTTATGTCTTACCCCACTCAGTGAAATCTGTAAGTAGCCTTGAATCATTCAGGACTCTGGACTGGTTTTCATTAAAGTCATTGGTCATTCAGTTGAAGTATAAGAAGGTGAGTCAATTGTCATATTCAGTTATATGTACTGAACGAACCTTGATGTTCTTGATGCATTAGTCAAACAGCCAAGCAAAAACGAAATAGTAACTTGGCTGTACAGTGACCTATAGTTGTTAATGTCTGTCATTTTGGTCTTTTGTGGATAGTTGTCTCATTGGCAATCATACCACATCTTCCCTTTTTTTATATTGTAACCAGATTGCAACATCTGCCACCACCAGTTGATCAACCATTATGGAATATGTGACAATTGATGTTCCAATAGTCATAACCACAATTCTGTCCTATCTTAAAATAAAATTAAAGAACCTTAGTGAGCACGCTCACATACCCCATGTCCCCACATTGTCATTGGAGAAATTAAATAAGTATAAGAAAAAAAATTGTATAAGAAAAAATATTGAATAATAATTTCCTGTCAATAAACATAGTATGTCCTTATTATCTACAAAATTTCATGAAATTCTGTTGTGTGTTTTCAGAGGAGTTGAGATGACAAACTGTTGCAGAAGTACATTGAAGCAAATAAGTTCAAAGGGGCATAACTCCTAGAAAAAAAATTGAACCGTAATTTCCTGTCGATATGCACATCTACATAGTATGTCCTTATTATCTGAAAAGGTTTCGTGAAATTTTGTTGTGTGGTTTGAGAGGAGTTGCGATGACAAACTGTTGCAGTAGTACATTAAAGTAAATAAGTTCAAAGGGGCGTAACTCCTAGAAAAAAAATTGAATCGCAATTTCCCGTCGATATGCATAACTACATAGTATGTACTTATAATCTGAAAAGGTTTCGTGAAATTCTGTTGTGTGGTTTGCGATGACAAACTGTTGCAGTAGTACATTAAAGTAAATAAGTTCAAAGGGGCGTAACTCCTAGAAAAAAAATTGAATCGCAATTTCCCGTCGATATGCACAACTACATAGTATGTCCTTATTATCTGAAAAGGTTTCGTGAAATTCTGTTGTGTGGTTTGAGAGGAGTTGCGATGACAAACTGTTGCAGTAGTGCATTAAAGTAAATAAGTTCAAAGGGGCGTAACTCCTAGAAAAAAAATTGAAACGCAATTTCCAGTCGATTTGCACAACTACATTGTATGTCCTTATTATCTGAAAAGGTTTCGTGAAATTCTGTTGTGTGGTTTGAGAGGAGTTGCGATGACAAACTGTTGCAGTAGTACATTAAAGTAAATAAGTTCAAAGGGGCGTAACTCCTAGAAAAAAATTTGAATCACAATTTCCCGTCGATATGCACAACTACATAGTATGTCCTTATTATCTGAAAAGGTTTCGTGAAATTCTGTTGTGTGGTTTGAGGGGAGTTGCGATGACAAACTGTTGCAGTAGAACATTAAAGTAAATAAGTTCAAAGGGGCGTAACTCCTAGAAAAAAATTGAATTGCAATTTCCCGTCGATATGCACAACTACATAGTATGTCCTTATTATTTGAAAAGGTTTCGTGAAATTCTGTTGTGTGGTTTGAGAGGAGTTGCGATGACAAGAAACAGACTGACGGACGGATGGGTCAAAAACATTATACCCTCCGCAACTTCGTTGCATGGGGTATAATAATACTCATCACCAGGGGTTTATCCTATTTAGGCAACTTGACCTGTGTCTCAATTAAGCAGCTTATCAGAAGCTCTGCCATTTTTGTTCCATTGTTTAGCAATAAAATCCATGTTTATTGATAGGAACATTTAAACACACATAACAATCTATATGCAAGATACCATAAGCAACATTGATCCAGTGGTTTCACAGAAGATATTTGAAAAAGTTTACAATGATAATATAATGTCAGAATAAAAACTAAAACACAATCAAAACATGTAGAGATATTTTTATTGTTTTAATGTAAAAATCGTTTTGAGACCATAATAACTTGTCATTTATACAAATGATACTATGCAACAAACTCACAATTGACAACGGTCATTAATCTTGCCGAGTCATAAGATAATATAGCATTCATTTTGTACTTTCTTTCAGCTAAGCATAAATATCACATAATTAACTGGTGAAGCTCAGCACCAAATATCAGTTTAAAACACTATTAGACCCTTAGCTGGACAAGACTTAGTTCCAGTCCTAATAACATGTCATATACATCTTCATAATAATAATAAAAAAAATGTTGCATAGGATAGTCTGGTTGAAATTAAGTTGGTACAGTATTTTTTTTTTAACAAGTGTATCAATTTGGAAAGAAATATGAATAAACATAAAGCACAACTATTCTCAAGTTTGTAAATTAAGGTATATAGTTATTACACTTCAAGTAATGGTCGTTTTTAAAAGTCTCATAAAAACTGCTTCAACACAACAATTCCTTCTTAAGGTTGATATCTTATTTCAGACAAGTTTCAAATTAGTCAACCTCTACCTAAATTCATATAACTGTAGTACTATTTCTTAGACACACAAATTGTATGTATATTAACACAAGTAAGCAAGAAATAAATTAAAGCTAGTGGCATAGTGCATTTTGATTTTCCCTTTTTAGTTTTTAAAGTGAAAGCTGATCTAATAGAAGTTTGCACAGAATAATTTGTTTACTATTAAATTAAACAGATACGAAAATTAATCATTTAACAGGAAGGCATGACTAGAAAAAGAATTTTGGAATGTACCATCACCCAGAACATATTCACAACCTGAATCCAATCATACACCATACATACAATAACCTGTAATCAATTCATTTTGTGCACGATATGATCACACAATATGTATTTTTATCATTTGAAACTTGCACTGGTTATTAAAGCATGTATGAAATTTTGATGTAGTCTGCAGTAAAATAATTACATTTAATTTTCAAACACCTAAATCATTTATTCTTTTCTCAGCTGCCATATATGGAATATATCTTTTCAATAGTTCAATTTTTAGTACTTTTAAAATGAAGATTTCCTTTTCCTTTTCTTGGTGGTAGGGGACTTAAAAAAAGTCCCTTCTGTGCATTTAATTTATGAAAGTCCCAAGTAACTCCCAGTAAAAACAGTCTGTTTAAAATAGTTTTACTTTTCTTAATACTGGCACTAAATAGATTACATTCACAATAAGTATATCATCATACAGAAAAGGTGGTTTTACCAAGTCAAATATTATCATGCTCATAATAGCTATCACAATTTTACAAAATCACAATTGCATAATACTTTCAATCATCTCTCACTCAATAAAAGTACTTGTTTTGATAAAATTTTAAACTTTAAATTTTACACCATCTTTCAACAATGATATGATAGATTAGCTCTTCTATTATAGCCAAACTTATGATCTGATTAAAAAAAAGTGTCAAAATTTAACACATAAAGCTAGCATTTTTTGGATGATATGATTGGTCAACTTTTCCATCATGAGACACAATGATAAAATGTATTTAATACAATAAGTTGGCTTAAAATCTTAAACAACATATTTTATCAAAACAAATAGTTTAAATGCAATATATCTTTCTGAGTTGCCGAATAATTTAAAACGAACTAAATAACAGCATGCCAAGTTAGAGAATAACATGATTTCGTGTGAACAATTTAATAATAGCCTTGCAGTCTATGTAACTACTATACTTTCGCTGAAAAGGGATTAATAGGTTGAGCTTAATTGACATTTGTATGATACACAGCAACTCTAGAATTATTCTTCGCCTGAACTTGTGGCTCTCTTGCTCCTCCTCTGTCTCGGCGATTGTTTCGGAGAGCGGCCAGGAGAGTTTTCTGAAAAATAAAAAACAATAATTAACTATCTGTAGCATGTGTTTGCATAAGTTCAACTTTAAGAAAATCTGAAAATATACAAACAATACTTTGTTATCACAGGTATTTAGTAATTTACAAATAAAAACCCAGTCAATGATAATATAATAGTATAGAAAATGTAGGAGAATTCCTAACCCTCCATAACCACCAAGAGTTATGAAGGTCAAACATCCTCAATCTTAATTTAGCAAGTCTCAAGAAAGTTGAAAGATACTAAATAATCTATCACTTGCTGGAACTTGCGCCCAAAGATTTTTTTAGTCAAGAATTTTCTTTTAGATAAAGTAATTTTACAGACAGATAAACACTGCACAATCAGATTAGTTACAAAATTGATTTTTTTAGCATATGTTAGAGAATTCCTAGCTAACCCTCCATAATCCATCAAGAGATTATGAAAGTCAAACATCCTCAATCTTATTAAAGCAAGTCTCAAGAAAGTTGAAAGATATTGTATATCTATAACTTGCTGGAACTTGAAACACAAGATTTTTTTTTTTTTTTAGATAAAGTAATTTTGCAGACAGAGATGAACACTGCACAATCAGATTAGTTACAAAATTGATTTTTTTAGCATATGTTAGAGAATTCCTAGCTAACCCTCCATAATCCACCAAGAGATTATGAAAGTCAAACATCCTCAATCTTATTTAAAGCAAGTCTCAAGAAAGTTGAAAGATATTGTATATCTATTACTTGCTGGAACTTGCAACACAAGATTTTTTTTTTTTAGATAAAGTAATTTTGCAGACAGAGATGAACACTGCACAATCAGACGAGTTACTAAATTGACTTTTTTAGCATATGTTAGAGAATTCCTAACCCTCCATAACCCACCAAGAGATTATGAAAGTCAAACATCCTCAATCTTATTATAGCAAGTCTCAAGAAAGTTGAAAGATATTGTATATCTATCACTTGCTGGAACTTGCAACACAAGATTCTTTTTTTTTAGATAAAGTAATTTTGCAGACAGAGATGAACACTGCACAATCAGATCAGTTACAAAATCAACATTTTAGCAATATCATGATTATGTTAGAGAATTCCTAACCCTCCATAACCCACCAAGAGATTATGAAAGTCAAACATCCTCAATCTTATTATAGCAAGTCTCAAGAAAGTTGAAAGATATTGTATAATCTATCACTTGCTGGAACTTGCACCAATTTTTTTTCTTTTATTTCAGCATTTCAATATGTTTGCTTGGAAAATATAATGCATTCAACCCCATAGCAGCAGACCAAAATTAACATTTGGATATATTTAATTCCAGACAAGGGCTGTTCCAGGCATAAATATGACAAGGATTGAGAAGGAGCGTCATATTTAAAGTGCAAAGCATTAAATTCTAATTGTTATTCTCTCTCTCTCTCTTTTTTTTTTTTTTTTTTTTAATAATCACCACCCATCAAATGTTAAAAATACCTTCTGACCTTTTTGTATTGAGTGTTCTGTAAAGGTGAGATAAAAAATAATCAACCTTGAACTCACATATTTCCCCCCTTTCAGATTTTCTCAATCTTTTATGGTTTTCAAGTTTATATAAGACAACTTCAAGTGCAAGCAATGCAATTCTTTCAGATACAAATTTGCCACTTGAGGTTAAACAACCAACAGAAACTCAATATAAGATAAGAGTCTACTACAGTGATCACACAAACAGGAGGTTATCAATGATATCCATTTAAAGTTCAGATGAAATATTTTAGACCAAGATGTTTATCATACAATCTGATCAGTTGTAAAATAGATTTTTAAGTATATGTTAGAGAATTCCTAACCCTCCATAACCCACCAAGAGATTATGAAAGTCAAACATCCTCAATCTTATTATAGCAAGTCTCAAGAAAGTTGAAAGATATTGTATAATCTATCACTTGCTGGAACTTGCACCAACCATTTTCTTGGAAAACTAGAATGCTTGTTATAATTTGTACACACCTAGAAAAGACAGAATTTAAACACAGTTAATTGTTTATTCAGTCTGCTGAAAGCTTAAAGAATAATGTTATCACCCCATTTATATTTATCGCATTGATAAACCCAATTCTTACTTTGAAGGGCTTCCTTTGGGATCCAGTCATAATCAATGTCTGAGTTCTGTGTTCCCATTTCTACCTTTGGTTTTGGTTTAGACAGATGTTTTCTCTAAAATAAAACAATAAAAAATTCATACAATTGAAATCAGATCACACATTTACCTCTTGCATACAGCCTAACTAACAAATCCTGAATTGTGAAAACAACTAAGAACATTGTGAGATTAAATTATTTGGAGTATTTTTTATTTACACTTGCACAAGATTCACTAGTATAAAGTTTGACTTATAGAAATTTCTAACAAGAATTAGAGATTCACTTTAAAATTGACATTTCTTACAGCTTTTACAACTTATGTGTTGGTTTACTTGAAATAAAAAGTCTTAATATGTGCTAGGTTGTTTATAAAAACATACATAAAAGCAAATTACATATGACAAAATTGGTTTGTTGCCAGGTTAATTTAATCACCAAAAACATTATACTCTTTCAGAAATAATTGGTTTGTATACTATAAATGATATACAAATGAATGTATCACAATGTGCTAGGAGGATGATAGTTATAGAGTGAAGCATTACTTACGCTGAAAGTTCCAAGGAATTGTTGTGCTCCTACCATAAGTAATACTGCTAATGCTGCCAAAAATACGTACAAGAAAAATCTGAAAGAAAAAATGCAGTTTATTATTAAGACTGCTTGTCTTTCTACATTTCGAACCTGCAACAACATAATCACAGCTTGCAACTTTGACAAACCATAGATAAAGATTTAGTTATGGTTTCAAAAATCATGAAAAATCCTGCATCACTGAGGGTACTGACAGGCTTGTACAAATTGATTTGACAAATTAAGTGTTCAGAATTGCTTCATATAACTCAATTCTGTTGAATGCTATGTTTATATTTTAAGAAAAAAATCACACCAATAGGTTTTTAATTTCCATATTCACTGGAATCAATTTTCCTGCATCCAGAAATGTTTAAATTGGGTTACTTACGTTTCACCATCTAATCCTTCATCAGGTTCTATAATATTTACTGTCTCATTAAATACAGCGTTCTGGAATGAATTGCCATCCTAAAAAGTAACATTACAAATTATCTCATTAAACATTTAACAGATATTATTGAAAAAAAGAGAATTCACGCTTAAATTTTAATTTTTAGCAGGTTATTCCGTTTGTCAGGCATTAGAACTGCTTATGTCTATGATGTTCAATGAAGATTCCAGGATTGTTTTAAATGATAATTTGTGCACCTTTAAAACAATACATTATAATGTAAAAACATTTTTTATTGAAGAACAAAGTCTTAGAATCTTTCTATTAATATTCTTTTAGATGTTCTTAAAATCTAGCGATAAATTAATTTGAATATATTTGGGATGATAAAACTTGCCATTAATTAATACTTTCGGTCTAAAGTGCACCGATTATTTCCAGGAAAAAAACATGTTGTAACAAGAGTGCACACGCTGAAATGTCTCGCCTTTTTTTACTAATTATTGATATTATGTTGATAGTCCAAAAACTGTCACATAAACTTAGCATTAACCAAGATAACTAAACAAAGACCAATGAACCATGAAAATGAAGTCAAGGTCAGATGAACCATGCCAGGCAGACATGTACAGCTAACAATGCTTCCATACAACAAATATAGTTGACCTATTACTTATAGTTTAAGAAAAATAGACCAAAACACAAAAATTTAACACTGAGCAATGAACCGTGAAAATGAGGTCGAGGTCAAATAAAACCTGCGGGACTGACATATAGATCATAAAATATTTCCATACACCAAATTATAGTTGAGGCCGAGAAAAAAAAGACCCGTGTTTCCGGTAACCCGACCTACCCTGTTTTTTTAGCCCCGACCCTAACTTTTTTATTGGATCTTCCAAAAAAAAAAAAAAAATATTTTATCAACCGACCCTGTTTTTGACACAGGCTTCTGATAGATGACATAATATTTTTTCTCTCTTGCTTCCTCTTGCATAGAAAGCCAGTAAAACATTTTATTAATGTCAAAAGGTATTCCAAATAGGTTAAAATCCAAGAAATTTGCACAACAGGTGCTTCAAAAACATTGCAAATGGCACACTTCCGGTTTTTGAAACTAATTACGGATCCGGACTTGGAAAAACCATGATAATTTTCCGGATTTCATTTACGATGTCAAAAAAAAAAAAAAAAAAAAAAAAAAAAGAATTCCGACCTACCGACCCTTTTTTTCAAAATGATGTTATCGGAAACACATATCTTTTTTTTTTAGGCCTGACCTATGGCATGTAGTATTAGATAAAAAGACCAAAACTCAACCAGATGCTCCGCAGGGCGCAGCTTTATACGACCCCAGAGGTTGAACCCTGAACGGTTGGGGCAAGTATGGACACAACATTCAAGCTGGATTCAGCTCTAAATTTGGATTGTGATTAAATTAGTTGACACAGCATAGGTTTCTGACACAGAATGAATGTGTTCTAATGAACTTAAAATTTTTGTTTTCTCTTAGAGCAATTCACTATGCTGTTGAATATTAATCCTCTCAAAAAAATGTTTGAAGAAATTTTCTTTTTTATTTATGAAATTTCAAATGAGAAAAATTGAACCCAATTTTTTTAATCACATCCCCTTTCCCTTATTCCAAACTAATCTCAATTAAAATTTCTAATGGAGTTTGCAACAATAACTACTCATTTAAATACATCATAAAATATTAAGATGTAAAAAAACTGCTTGTTATCACTGAATGGTAAAGATTATTTTAATTTATCAGTTGGTAGTAAAAAGTGAATATACATTGTAAATAGTATATAACAAAGATTTAAGTTGATTCTGGACAAAGAAAGATAACTCCAATTAAAACCAGGTGCTCCGCAGGGCGCAGCTTTATACGACCACAGAGGTCGAACCCTGAACAGTTGGGGCAAGTATGGACAAAACATTCAAGCGTGATACAGCTCTGAATTTAGATTGTGATCAAATTTTTGACATTACATGTTTTTTTTTACACAAAACAAATGTCAAGATTTTACAAATCAATTAAAGATTTCTTCTTCAAACTTTTTAAATCTAAAATTAAATAGTTGACACAGCATAGGTTTCTGACACAGAATGAATGTGGTCTAATGAACTTAAAAGTTTTTTTTTGCCTTTGAGCAATTCACTATGCTGTTGAATATTAATCCTCTCAAAAAAATGTTTGAAGAAATTTTCTTTTTATTTATGAAATCTGAAATGAGAAAAATTTAACCCCCCCCCTTTTTTTCACATCCCCGCTTCCCTTTTTCCAAAACTGATATTAATTCAAATTTCTAATGGAGTTTGCAACAATAACTACTCTTTCAAATACATCATAAAATATTAAAATGTAAAATAAAGTGTTTGTTATCACTGAATGGTAAAGATTGGTTGGTAGTAAAAGTGAATATACATTGTTTATTGTATAAAACAATAAAAAAACTTCATCAGCAACATTTTATATTGGCAAATTTCCAATGAAGTTATTTACATAAAGTTATTGGCAAATAAAAATAGAAAATGACATCATAGTCATGTCTGGCAAATGTCCAACATACATTATCTAAAAACATTTTAGATAAGATAAGGAAAAAAAGCTTCATCAGCAACATTTTATATTGGCAAATTTCCAATGAAGTTATTTACATAAAGTTATTGGCAAATAAAAATAGAAAATGACATCATAGTCATGTCTGGCAAATTTCCAACATATATTATCAACTACTATTCTATACAAAGAAAGATAACTCCAATTGAAAATTAATTGCTATTGCACAATATTGTGCAATTAGATATTTCTTGCTATTGTGCAATACTGTGCAATTGAAAATTTCTTGCTATTGCACAATACTTGATATGGAATCCTGATTTGGACAACTTGAAAACTGGGCCCATAATCAAAAATCAAAGTACATATTTAGATAAAGCATATCAAATAAGCCCAAGAATTTAATTTTTGTTAAAATCAAACTTAGTTTAATTTTGGACCCTTTGGACCTTAATGTAGACCAATTTGAAAACTGGACCAAAAATTAAGAATCTACATACACAGTTAGATTTGGCATATCAAAGAACCCCAATTATTCAATTTTTGATGAAAACAAACAAAGTTAAATTTTGGACCCCAATTTGGACTAACTTGAAAACTAGGCCAATAATTAAAAATCTAAGTACATTTTTAGATTCAGCATATCAAAGAACCCCAAGGATTTAATTTTTGTTAAAATCAAACTAAGTTTAATTTTGGACCCTTTGGACCTTAATGTAGACCAATTTGAAAACGGGACCAAAAATTAAGAATCTACATACATAGTTAGATTCGGCATATCAAAGAACCCCAATTATTCAATTTTTGATGAAATCACACAAAGTTCAATTTTGGACCCTTTGGACCCCTTATTCCTAAACTGTTAGGACCAAAACTCCCAAAATCAAACCCAACCTTCCTTTTATGGTCATAAACCTTGTGTTAAAATTTCATTGATTTCTATTCACTTATACTAAAGTTATGGTGCAAAAACCAAGAATAATGCTTATTTGGGCCCTTTTTTGGCCCTTAATTCCTAAACTGTTGGAACCAAAACTCCCAAAATCAATCCCAACCTTCCTTTTGTGGTCATAAACCTTGTGTCAAAATTTCATAGATTTCTATTCACCTTTACTAAAGTTATAGTGCGAAAACCAAGAAATGCTTATTTGGGCCCTTTTTTGCCCCTAATTCCTAAAATGTTGGGACCAAAACTCCCAAAATCAATCCCAACCTTCCTTTTGTGGTCATAAACCTTGTGTTAAAATTTCATTGATTTCTATTCACTTTTACTAAAGTTAGAGTGCGAAAACTAAAAGTATTCGGACGACGGACGACGACGCCGACGCCAACGTGATAGCAATATACGACGAAATTTTTTTCAAATTTTGCGGTCGTATAAAAATTGAACCCAATTTTTTTTAATCACATCCCCCTTTCCCTTATTCCAAAACTAATCTCAATTAAAATTTCTAATGGAGTTTGCAACAATAACTACTCATTTAAATACATCATAAAATATTAAGATGTAAAAAAACTGCTTGTTATCACTGAATGGTAAAGATTATTTTAATTTATCAGTTGGTAGTAAAAAGTGAATATACATTGTATATTGTATATAACAAAGATTTAAGTTGATTCTGGACAAAGAAAGATAACTCCAATTAAAAAAAAATCTTGCTATTGCACAATATTTTGCAATTAAGATATTTCTTGCTTACTATTCTGGACAAAGAAAGATAACTCTAATTAAAAAAAAATTTGCTATTTCACAATATTGTGCAATTAGATATTTCTTGCCATTCCGCAATACTGTGCAATTGAAAAGACTTGCTATTGCACAATACTTAATATAATAATTTTAGATCCTGATTTGGACCAACTTGAAAACTGGGCCCATAATAAAAAATCTAAGTACATTTTTGGATTCAGCATATCAAAGAACCCCAAGATTTCAATTTTTGTTAAAATAAAACTAAGGTTAATTTTGGACCCTTTGGACTTTAGTGTAGACCAATTTGAAAACAGGACCAACCAGGTGCTCCGCAGGGCGCAGCTTTATACGACGGCAGAGGTCGAACCCTGAACAGTTGGGGCAAGTATGGACAAAACATTCAAGCATGATACAGCTCTGAATTTGGATTGTGATCAAATTTTTGACATTACATGGTTTTTTTTTACACAAAACAAATGCCAAGATTTTACAAATCAATTAAAGATTTCTTCTTCAAACTTTTTAAATCTAAAATTAAATAGTTGACACAGCATAGGTTTCTGACACAGAATGAATGTGGTCTAATGAACTTAAAAGGTTTTTTTTGCCTTTGAGCAAATCACTATGCTGTTGAATATTAATCCTCTCAAAAAAATGTTTGAAGAAATTTTCTTTTTATTTATGAAATCTGAAATGAGAAAAATTTAACCCCCCCCCCTTTTTTTTCACATCCCCGTTTCCCTTTTTCAAAACTGATATCAATTCAAATTTCTAATGGAGTTTGCAAAAATAAACTACTCATTTAAATACATCATAAAATATTAAGATGTAAAAAAACTGCTTGTTATCACTGAATGGTAAAGATTATTTAAATTTATCAGTTGGTAGTAAAAAAGTGTTATATACATTGTATATTGTATATAACAAAGATTTAAGTTGATTCTGGACAAAGAAAGATAACTCCAATTAAAAAAAATTCTTGCTATTGCACAAATAGGATATTTCTTGCTTACTATTCTGGACAAAGAAAGATAACTCTAATTAAAAAAAAATTTGCTATTTCACAATATTGTGCAATTAGATATTTCTTGCCATTGCACAATACTGTGCAATTGAAAAGACTTGCTATTGCACAATACTTAATATAATAATTTTAGATCTGATTTGGACCAACTTGAAAACTGGGCCCATAATCAAAAATCTAAGTACATGTTTAGATTCAGCATATCAAAGAGGCCCAAGAATTCAATTTTTGTTAAAATCAAACTTAGTTTAATTTTGGACCCTTTGGACTTTAATGTAGAATTTGAAATTTGAAAACAGGACCAAAAATGAAGAATCTACATACACAGTTAGATTTGGCATATCAAAGAACCCCAAGGATTCAATTTTTGATGAAATCAAACAAAGTTTAATTTTGGACCCTTTGGACCTTAATGTAGACCAATTTGAAAACTGGACCAAAAAAACTTCAATAATCAAGAATCTAAGTACATTTTTAGATTCAACATATCAAAGAACCCAACCGATTCATTTTTTGTCAAAATCAAACTAAGTTTAATTTTGGACCCTTTGGACCTTAATGTAGACCAATTTGAAAACGGGACCAAAAGTTGAGAATCTACATATACAGTTAGATTCGGCATATCAAAGAACCCCAATTATTCAATTTTGATGAAATCAAACAAAGTTTAATTTTGGACCCTTTGGGCCCCTTTTTCCTAAACTGTTGGGACCAAAACTCCCAAAATCAATACCAACCTTCCTTTTATGGTCATAAGCCTTGTGTTTAAATTTCATAGATTTGTATTTACTTATACTAACATTATAGTGCGAAAACCAAGAAAAATGTTTATTTGGGTCCCTTTTTGGCCCTAATTCCTAATCTGTTGGGTCCTAAACTCCCAAAATAAATACCAACCTTCCTTTTGTGGTCATAAACATTGTGTTTAAATTTCATAGATTTCCATTTACTTAACCTAAGGTTATTGTGCAAAAAACCAAGAAAAATGCTTATTTGGGCCCTTTATTGGCCCTTATTCCTAAACTATTGAAACCAAAACTCCCAAAATCAATCCCAATCTTTCTTTTGTGGTCATAAACCTTGTGTCAAAATTTCATAGATTTCTATTAACTTAAACTAAAGTTATGGTGCGAAAACCAAGAAAATGCTTATTTGGGCCCTTTTTGGCCCCTTATTCCTAAAATGTTGGGACCAAATCTCCCAAAATCAATACCAACCTTCCTTTTATGGTCATAAACCTTGTGTTAAAATTTCATAGATTTCTATTCACTTTTACTAAAGTTAGAGTGCGAAAACTAAAAGTATTCGGACGCCGGACGACGACGCAGACGCCAACGTGATAGCAATATACGACGAAAATTTTTTCAAAATTTGCGGTCGTATAAAAAAATCTTGCTATTGCACAATATTTTGCAATTATATATTTCTAGCTTACTATTCTGGACAAAGAAAGATAACTCTAATTAAAAAAAAATTTGCTATTTCACAATATTGTGCAATTAGATATTTCTTGCCATTGAGCAATACTGTGCAATTGAAAAGACTTGCTATTGCACAATACTTAATATAATAATTTTAGATCCTGATTTGGACCAACTTGAAAACTGGGCCGATATTAAAAAATCTAAGTACATTTTTGGATTCAGCATATCAAAGAACCCCAAGATTTCAATTTTTGTTAAAATCAGACTAAGTTTAATTTTGGACCCTTTGGACTTTAGTGTAGACCAATTTGAACACGACCTAAAAAGACAGAATTTAAACACAGTTAATTGTTTATCATCCTGAAAGGCTCCATTAATGTTCCAATTTTATTTATTGCATAATAAACAATTTTATTTGAACCCTTTGGGACCACATATCAATGTCTGAGTTCTGGTCCATTTCTAACTATCTAGTTTTTTTTAGATTTTCTCTAAAATAAAAAAATTAAAATTTTTCATACAATTGAAATCATACACATTTAACTTTGGATACAGCCTTCTAAAAACTTAATTACCTAATTGTGAAAACAACTAAGAAATTTGAAAATTATATTACAGTATTTTAGTTATTCACTGGCACAAGATTCATCATATATCAATTTTTATAGAAATCAAACAAGATTACAATTATTTAATTGACATTCTTACAACTTTAACTTACTGTTGGTTACTAAAATAAAATCTAATACTGCTCCTTTTCATGGTTGATCCTTGTGTTTACATATTTGTTTTCTTCATTTTTAACATAAATAGCCGTTAGTTTTCCTGAATGTTTTCTTGGTCTCTTTCGGGCCTATTATACACTATGGTGGGCCTATGATCCACTACCATATTACTAATCCTTCATTTTGGTTTTTAGTCATTTTCTCATTGGCAATCATAACATTTTTTATATTTCATAAAAACATACACAAAGGAAAACACATCAAAATTGTTTTTGCCATTTTTGCCCCTTAACTTTACAGTAAAATTGGTTTGACATACATAAAATAATCAAATGATTGTAGTCATAATATCTAGGATGAAATTATGGAGTGATCCCATTACTTACCTGAAAGTTAAGGAATTTTGGCACTACCTATAAGTAATACTGGCACTGACGTGCCAACGTCATAGAAAATCGACAGAAAAAATGTTTAAATTTAGCGGCTCGTAATTTAAAAAACATTAAACTTTGACCACCATAGATAAAGATTAGTATGGTCAAATCATGAAATCCTGCATCACTGATGGTACTGACAAATCTTCATAAACCAATTCTGTTAGAATCTATGATTTAATATTAAAAGACAAAAACACAACAATATTTAACTTTCCATTTCACATGAAAATTTCGCAGTCAAGAAATGTTAATGGTTCTTACGTTACCACCTTAATCCTTCATCAGTCTATAATAACTTATGTTCATTAATAGGTATCTGAGAATGGACTTGACCACCAAAAAAACTAAATTATCACTGATAAAAATTTCGAGTATATTGAAAAAGTGTTCACGGCATTTGATCTATGCAGGTTATTCCTTTTCCAAATTAGAACCTCATTACTATGATGAGATCAATAAATTCGAATTCTGAACATTTTTTATTTGTGTCACCTTAAACAATACATTAGTAAGATTTTTTTTTTATGAAGATGCGAAACCATAAATAGCTCTATTATATTCAATGTTCTGAAAGCTAGTGATATTTACTTAAAATTATGATAAAACTTGTTAAAATATTATGTCTAAAGAGCCCCGATTCATTTCCAGTGAATAAACATGTTGCATCGAC
Source organism: Mytilus edulis (assembly GCA_019925275.1). Taxonomy (NCBI): domain Eukaryota; kingdom Metazoa; phylum Mollusca; class Bivalvia; order Mytilida; family Mytilidae; genus Mytilus; species Mytilus edulis. The sequence continues at coordinate 65,695,689 of CM034352.1, forward strand.
AAAATTGATTATTTCATACTTTTTTTTATTTTAAATTCTTACCTCATCTTTGTAGTCCAAAAGGATTGTCAATCCAAATGGTCTTGCAGCAAATGATTCTGGTGGACTGAATGCATATTCGACAGTAGCCTGACGCTTGGCTTCAACCTCCATGTTGTAAGTGGCGGCAGTGAACTGAAAGAAGAACAAAGAAACATTAAGTTTCCATTCTTTTATAAATTTAAAGCTATTTACTTACATGGAATGTTTGAAACTATTATTAATATGTCCATTTTACAATGTATTTCCATAGCCAGCTATCTATTTTTCAAGCAGACAAACAAAACAGGTACATTTTTATACAAACCAAAAACCAAAGAATTAGATCTCAAAGTCTTTTATTCCTTTCATGGCAAAGATAGGTTTAAGTAAAACCTGCAATTTATTAGTATTTGTGACTAGTTGTTTGTCAAGACACTTGATAACATTCTCCATAATGAAAAGCAATCAATATCAAAGCCACTCAATATGACCCATTACACTACTCTCACACCCAACTATTGCATACCAGATATAACAGAGACCTAATGTACACAAAATTTTAAGTATGTTTTTAACCAATTGTTTGCTTGAGTTTGTGAAAGTATTCTACAAACAAACATTATTTACATATATTAATCAATGACATACATTTTGGATGAAGAAGTTGTAGTCCTGTGGATAACGGAATGATGCTCCTAATGATTCAAGGGTGAACTTCTTATCTCCTTTGTTTGTAAATCCTACCAAAAATCTCACTAGTTTACCAGCTGGCAAATCTGAAATAAGACGAACAGAAAGTTGGAGCAAATGGCTACATTAAACTACATACTGGTTCAATTGTGTAAGAATAAAACTCCCATATAATATTGAATTCAATGATAAATGTTTTGACTTTGATATTGAGGACAAAGCCTTGGTAAATAAGTGTGTAGTTTCTAGTCTATATTAAAAAAAAAAAAGTTTTCAAGGCAATATGCATCAAAGATTTGGCTGAGATTGAAATGAACCTGTTTCAATAGGCATCATAGATTACAAATCAATCATACACTTTAGAAAATTTAAACTCCAAGTATGAATCCTCATTTATAGATCACTGTGACTGTATTATTCATTTTTTTGTTTTATCATTTTCATACTTGTAACTTGGCTATATATGATATATTTAATTACTTTTTTGGAATACACTTTAATTACCTGTTGTTCCAGTGGGCTTGGTGAAAAGTGTGATAACGTCAGCATCTTCGAAGGTTTTAATTGGTCGTCTCCTCTTCTTCTTCTCCCTCCCCCTAGAAATTAAGTAAAAAATATTTGTATGTGTGGATAAATGTAAACTATACACTCTTGTTTATAATTTATTTAGTTTAAATGTTCATTCAAATATGATTAAATCCAGGTCCAAAGATAATATTATTAGGAAAGCAATGGTATAGAATTATGATGGGCAAATTTTGCAACTCAATTACTTTAAATCAAATAAATTGTAAAATTTAGATCTAAATATTAATCAATGTTTGCGTAATCAGCTAAAAGTGATACGTGTTAGTCAAATGGCTAGCATCTTTTTCTTTCATTAAATTTCGTGTTCATAATCTTCATGTAATTGTTACAAATTTTAATTTTCCAGGAAAAGGATTAGTCAGTTATTCTGATTTTGTGGCAAAAACATGTCTTTCCTTTTTTATGGCACTTAGTTCTCAAAATTTATCAATGTTTGTCAAATTAAGTAAAATAAATATTATAAACACTTTAAATAGTTCATTAAATGGTTTTTTTTAATAGCAATACACTTTTGTGTTCATTAAATTCTTCATGAAACCCCGTAACATACATGTATTTTATATATATTCAGGAGACAGATTAGCCAATGATTTTCTGTTCGTGACAGCAGCTTCCTGTTTAATAAAATATTACTTTGTTTTTAGAGTTTTCAAAATTTCAATCTCTGCCAAATTGGAGCAGTGAAAATAAATAATACACCTTCTAGAGAGGTTTCATTATGTTTTTAAATAAGCAATATACAGGTACTTGTGTTCATTAAACATAGAAAAACTCCCTAAGGCCAAATAAAAATATATGTGTGGTTCCTGTAACCCAACCGACCCTAGTTAAAACCCCCCCGAGAAAGAACTTTTTTTTCATTTCTTAAAAATAAATTTTCAAACGATCAAATTTTGAGGATTGTGAATTAAAATAATTAAATTCATAGATTTCTGTCATCTGAATTTCCATCACAAGTATCTGTTATGGCTAAAATGCAAGAATTCATAACAGAATGCAACAAAATTAACTAAAAACGTATCATGGCTGTTTATTTTACAACCACACGCATGTAAAAATGTCAGACTTCTGGTTGGGGCATGTATAATAAGGGAAACGATTTCGGTAAACACACGATTCTTTTCCGGATTTTGACATTAAAAATTAAAAAAAATGCTGACCTACCGACCCTATTTTTTAAAAGTATGTAACTGGAACCACACATATATTTTTATTTGGCCTAACAATACATGTACATGCATTTTTATACATGTTCAAGAGCCAATACCTTTTCTGTTTCGGTGACAGCAGCTTCAGGTTCTTCTTCTCCACCCTCAGTCTCTACATTAACATCTTCATCCTCACCTTCCATAGCATCACCTCCTCCATCTTCTGCGGCGAAAGCTATAGACTTTCCTAAAATGAACACATATATACGTGTAAAAAGGATTTGAACCAATAATTATTTAAACAAGACACATTCACTGCATAAAATGTTCCACTCTGTGAGTAAAAACTATCACATCAAGTTCAGTGAACTCAAAAATATGGAGGTCAACATAATAATTTGGTATATAAATGTTTATTGTTTTAATATTTAAAATTATGAGCTATAATAACTAAAGTCCATATTTAATGCACCTACAATCATTTGACATGATGAATCTTGATACAAATTGTCTCCAATCATATTAGTTATAACTAGAAGGAAAAGCTCTATACATAAAACAAAACTGTTTGCATTTTTCAGTTGCCACGTATGGACTCTTGTTTTAAATATAACGGGTCATTCGTAAACTTAGCCTGCAAAACAGGTTAACTATTTTTGCAACAGGATTAGATTAAATACTGCATCATGCTGGTGCGGTAAAGTGGGATTCTTGTACAACTCTGTGGCACAAAAGTGCCACGTATCAGAAGTGAAGTTTGACATCCCGAAAGAGAAAGTACTTACCAGATTCAAATATCATCAAGGTTGTTGGTAAAACCAACAACAAAAGAAACAAAAACTTCCCAAGAAAACTTTTCATTGTTAATTTTTTTACGATAATAAACAGTGAGGTGGATGATTACTGATTTTCCACAGCCTCTTCTTTTCTTTCTACGGCTACCGGTGTAGTTAATGGACGTAGTTGTAATAAATAATTTGATTGGTTGTTACAAAACTTTTACAAAATCTGCACCAATAGGATATCTTCTGACAATAAATGTAACCGGAAGCAACATGTAAAAATGAAGTGCCCTGCGGGAAAATTCTGAAAACTACATCTGTATTCATTTCAAAAACATGTAATGATAACGTGTCACCAAACTTACGATGTTCTAACATATTCTATGCATTTGAATGAAGGCATAACTCCTCTATTCTATCTAAGAAAATACGTTATCGAGTTTACTCGTACGATTGTCTACCCGTACCATGTCATCTCGTCCCATGACAACTCGTACCTTGTCTTATAAATCATGCACTGGAAGACGGGGAGGGTCTTTTTTACCACAGAACAACAAAGGGTACCCCAAATATACTACAGAACTTCGAAATATTTATACTTCAGACATTGTTATCCTGTTATTTTTCATTCTTTTAAAAATTTGATATTTAATAATTTATTTAAATAAATTTAATTTTTCTATTGACAAATGATTGACTAATTCAGGGTCGACTCACAATGGCTGTGACTCAAACTGAATAACCAATAATTTGGATCATACAGAAACCCCCTAGCTATTTAAACAATAACATTCAAAGATAATTTATGTTTGTGACATTTATATTTTAGATACATTTTAATCTTTTTTTTTGTAATTTTGAATTCATTTTTGTAAATGTTTAGACATGTTTGATGCATTACAAAACTATTTGTTACATTTATTTTGTTCATCAGTTTTTGGTCTTTTTTTTTATTAATTTAATTTTTAAAGTTGTTGCAATAAATCATCAAAATGGTTAATGGGACATTTAATTAAAGTTGTTATTAAAGTGACTATAATTATAAGGTATTGGTAATTTGTTAAGCTGATATCTATTATTTATACTTTGCTAATGTTTGTACTAGACAGATTCAAAAAAATATCTGAAGTTGTTGTAGGAATGTAATATTTGAGTTGACTAATAAATATTATCTGATTATAAGGGTGTATTTTTAATTGTAAAAGAGTTAAAAGTTCGATGACTGTTTTTGGATACTTATATTGTGTGTATATCTTCTCCAATCATTTGACAATATTTCAGATTTTTTTACCAAATTTTGTATGCAGAAAAAAAACGTTAAACTGGAACTTTATTTTGAACAAATTGGTACATATAGCATTTATATATAGATTCTATATTTTTGAGTCCAAAATTAATATGACACTAGTAAGTTCACTGAAACAATTAAAGTACAAAAATTTAATTAGATAAAACCAATTTTGATTGTTCTGTGGTATTCTGTGGTAAAAAGACACTCTGTTGAAAAGGTGTAGTGCTGTTTTTTGTTGACAATTTCCCAGGACACAGTCACAGTTTTAAAGCGAAAGGCATATGCATGTTAGCACGGTTCCTTATCTGGAAAGGGACATCTTGATCATGTTAAAGTGTAGTCAAAATATTTGTGATTTATCAGTTCTTGCACGTCTTGATATGCTATTTTAATTTTCTGCTGTGACACCTTCCTTTTTATTGACTTGTAAGATATATTTAACTATCTTTTCAACCTGCTTTTTTTGTAAGGACAGGCAACTGAGAATTTGGAATATGATTGGCAAAGCTGGATGACTTCTTTTGAAGCTTGCCCTGACAATTGGATTCTTCAATGAGCAAAAACCAATAGCATACAGTAATTTATAAAAGGCCATGACATGACAAAATGTGAAGCATTAAAAAAAAAAACCTGCTAATTTTGCAAAATAATAAATGAAAAACAAATTTGGCAGATGCAGCAAGCAACTACAACCACTAAATTACATACTCCAGATCAGGGACATGTACGTACAGAATGTGGTGGGGTTAAATATGTTATTTGTGGACAATATTTCATAGGAAAATATTTTGCTTTACAGGTAAACAGAGCAAAAGTCATCAATTTTAAAATATAAGAAAATAAACAATTTGAAAAGCTATACAGTTTGTACAATGTCAAACTTTTATTTTGCAGGATTAATTAAGAGTTTGACTGAAGAATTTAAATCCATTGGCAGCTAGTATAAGACACTAAAATATGTATACATAAGTAAAGAAATGACAAAAGGTAAGTGATTCTATTGTCTTGAATATCTATGAATACACTCAGACCAACCCTGCCGCATGTTATCATGCTTATCCAGGAACCTTATAAGTGGTTGTTGTAGTTAGTATATGTACTTAGATGTAAGTCTTGTTCTGTTTTTTTTACATGCTTTGAAGGCTTTGTCCTTTCACTATACTAATTGCTAAACAATTTGTTGCTTTTGTTGTTCCTGGTGTAATTTGATCACTAAAATCACTTCCAAATATTATATAGTAAAGTACAAACAAAATGTATACAAACAAAGATGTGTGGTATACATGTATATCAACAAGAAAGTCACCAATGGCACACATATAGCCTTGATCTTCATTTGTTTTGATGGGTATTTATTAGGACAATAAGGTTAAATGGATATTGATGTTTTTATTTATAAATGATAGTTTCAAACAGTGTAGCATTTACAGTAACTAGTTAGAGTTGTTTCCCTTTAACTGTTTATTACAAACAAAATGATTGGCTGAAAGTTGTAGTATACAAAATTGATTATGTTTAGTCTATAGACACCATTGACCAGGAAATTATTTAGATTTGAAATTATTATGCTACCAAACATTCTGGTGGTTTCCTTCTTGTTACATTCATTAATATGCTTTTCTTCATAAAAAGCCCTAGGGTTGACTAAGGTATAGAAATATGGTCATTCATGGTATATTTCCATTCAAGCAGTAAAACCTATGGGTAAGAGGGGACTGGGGAGTCCATTTACATCTGCAGTATGTATAAATTCACAGACATATCTGTTGTTCTATTAAATGTGTTGTTTACTAAGAGAGCCATGTTCTATGCATGTTCAAGAACCCTTGCAACAACTCTTTAAAGATTCCATAGATGACCTGTTGCATGCAAATTTCTGTCCCTTCATATTCCAGTTACAATTGAAATTCCTACCCTTTTTCCTTGTTGACCCACTTTGCAGAAACTGTCAATCAGATGTGTTATTGTTTTGTTCTTCTCCAGACCTGTCACCATGCATGAAATATTTGCCACTGGAAGTTAGGCTAAAAAAAATTATTAATTATTCTGCAAAGTAATGTAGATGGTTTACAAAGTACTTCCATGAGTTCCCACTAAAATTTCCATACCATATAGAAAGTATTACAACTTTGAAACTGATTTAATCTGACTAATGGTGTTTCATGCAATTTGCTTTTTGAGGTTTTAAGCATTTATTTAAAAAAAATCTTAATGACAGAAAATTCAATATTATGAAGAAAAAAATCGCTTTTAGCAGTCGGTTTTTGTTAGATATTGTCAAAATAAACTCAAAGACAGTGCTGCTGTATTATTGGATTGTAGGTCAAAATTAAACCTCATTTGAATCTGTATTGAGGCCACATTTAATTTGATCCTTAAATGGCGAGATTTGTGCATGTACTAGCTTGCTCAGTCATAAAACTGAAAGATACGGATTTTTCGGGGACATTTTGTAATCTGGAAATATGTTTAAGTATGTAATAAATAAAAATGAGACTTTGAGTCTAATCGATAAACATTAATTCAACAGCTTATATCCCTTCAATATGTACAAACCCAAACTTCTTTTTTTTATAACGTTTAAAACTCTAATCATGCTAATCATGTAAATGAAAATTTTAACACTGTATATATTTTCATGTAATTATGTAACGCTGTAAATATGTAAATGAATACATTATACTCTAACTGTGTAAATGAATACGATAAAACAGTAACTCAGTATCTAAATACGGTAAAATCAAAAACACGACCAATAAATTTATGGAAATCATTGTAAGAAGTACATTAGAGCGACAGTAATCTAGACAAAATAAGGTTATGACAGCACTTTCAATCTTACAGGCAATCATTTACAAGATTATTGAGGAATTTATTGACCGAAAACTGTTTATTGGAAGAATGCTAAAATGTTATAACAGTGCAAATAACCCTGCTTCTTAAGAAGCTATTAGATTGATCACAGAGAATATTTGTTGAATCTTGTCTTATTAGAAAATGAATATTGTTTCCTCCATCCTTTTAAAAGGTTATTGGAAAATAATAGCATTTTTTAGTCCTTGGCCATTGACATTTACTCCACGTCATATTGGTATTAGATTACTGGTGGTTAGGATGCTCTGAGTTTTCAAGCTGTGAAAATAGTTCCCTGCGCTTTAACAATTTGTTATACAAACACTGCAAATGGTTTCTCTTATGTCTGCTTCCTGGTTGAAGTTGTTTGTGAGCAGAAGGTCATTTCCTTGAAAGGCAAAGAGAATGAAAGACCAAGTTGTATTTGATATGTTTGAAGGCCGTGTTAAAAACAAATCGTTGAAATATTATCAATTTGTTTTAAGATGAGAAGAAATGTCCTGTGAATCCATTAACCAAACCTTATTGGGTTGATTTGCAGATTTCTTTTTTTTCTAACAAAATGGTTTGAAGAGTTAATCCCTTTGGAGTGTTATTTTCCATATTGGAAAGGCTGTCTTGTACTATAAGGGACCTGAGTTTAATCATGAAATTGGATTGTTCAGTTACTATTCTTTGTCCCTTTACTAAAGTTAAGCACTTAACCCAGCCTTACTATATCTTTAGCTAAAGACAAATGACGTAAGGGATATATATAAAGCTCCCTTGCAAACCCAAGATAAACCCAGATGAGTCCAAAAAGATAAAGCAAGGATTTGTGTATTGAGACTCGCTATACAAATCCTTGGGTATAATGATTATCCTCTTAATAGATCATCACCAAACATTTTAATATACAACCGAAACAGAAACAGTGAGTGAACTCTCAAAAGGGTAACCTCTCTCCCCATTTTGCTTCCACCCATTTATTACAGTGTATAACCATGATAAAATCATTATTTTGCTATAATAATCCAAATTCTGTTACATTCTCCTTATGATTTTAACATGAATTATATTTTAAGCAGGAAATATGGTACATTTTTGTACCAAAATATGGTACATTTTTATACCAGTGTTAATTAAAGTTATTATTTTACAATATTACAATATATTGTCATGGAGTTTTATAATCACTTGTTGAATTAACTCTTGAAAATTCACTATTTTAAAGCATGTTTTAACAAAATAGGTTTCCAAAGAATTTGACTTAATTATTGGATTTTACACGTCCTTGGAGTTTTAGATCATATAGAACTAGTTTAATAGACATCAGATATTCATTCAAACTAATTTACATAGTGCAAAGATGTAAGGTTGTCGAGGAAAGTACACTTGTGATTGATTTTCTTGGACAACCTCAGCATGCTGTAAGTGACAGCAATAAACAAACATCTGTGAGACTTCTCCGTTTTGAATACGTCTATAGAATCACCAAGTTTTCATTGTGATTTACAGACAGACAAGTTGACAAAAACTGGTAGCAACATTATGTTGTCTTACATATGAAATACATTTTGTTTAGAAATAAATATAGCTTGTCAAAAGAAATGTTTCAAAATGAGTAAATGTAAACAAAAATGTCTCAGGAATATGACAGTTGTTATCCATTCGTTTGATGTGTTTGAACTTTTGAATTTGCCATTTGATTTGGGACTTTCCTTTTTGAATTTTCCCCGGAGTTCAGTATTTTTGTGTTTTTTTCTTTTTTATAAGATATGGGGTGGATTTATAAGGAAAAGCGATGAGATGGACAAGTTGTTTACTTTATAGTTTGCTTATTATTTTTATTATAAAATTAACTTTAGGAGTCACTGTAAGCTGTTGCTGTTATATATGATGTTCTTGATGTGATGCATCCATCTGTCATTATTTGTAAACTATTTGGGCTATGCTCATTGTTGCAGGTTGTATGATGACCTATAGTTGTTAATTTCCTTGTTATTTGGTCTCTTGTTAAGAATTGTCTCATTGGCAATCATCCCATATCTTCTTTTTATATATTTGCTGTACTAATTTAACTTATCTTGGTCACAATTATTCCTAGGTTGATATATATTTTCAAAATTGTATCTTCTGATGATGTTGTCTAGCAACAGACAATGAATAGAAAAAACAAAAGTGTTTATCATATTTTCTGCAGTATGGTTTTGTACATGTACACAATATATAAAAATCACCAGATATTAGTCCTCTTATAGTCCAATTTAAAATTGTAAAAGTTGACCCTGGCATCATATAAAAGTTCCTGCAAATAGCAATTTCCAGAAAAAAAAGCATAGCTAATTGATCTGATCTATTGTGAATGTTACTTTGATATAGTTTTAAATTTACCGCTGATGACCCACCCCTCATCCAATATGTATACCACTTTTGACTATAATTTGAGATAGTACATTAGCTAGAGATTTACCATCTTACCTGTCTTACATATAATTCCTATGATTACAAAGGTGTTTTTTTTCAAAGTCTAATTAATATATAGAATGATATAGCTATCCGATTGAGAACGTATAGATTATAACATGCCCTTTTCCATATTGGCCCTGGTATCATCCCGAGACTCCCATATCGGCCTTGAGGCTTTAGCCGAGGGCCGATATGGGTCGAGGGATGATACCCGGGCCAATATGGAAAAGACATGTTATAATCTTTTTATCACATATTTAAGTTCTGCAGAAAAGAGAAAAAAAAACGTAAATTATATCAATTTTATGATACATAAAAGGTAAAATCTTAAGCAAATTATCACAAACGTGTTGTTAAGGATGCAATGACGTCACATCATTAGGAACAGGGCACAATATGGATATGTCTTTTTTGCCCCGGGCAATTTTGAGGTTATTGCATATGCAAAACCTAATGTATTCATAACAAATATGTGATAAATATATATATGACATGGTTTACATGACTTTTTCTGATATTGAATCAATGTAACTAGTACTCATTGGATACATATAATTTACTTTGAGACTTGAGTTTGAATTGACTACATTGACTTACTTTGGTAATAGGAAACATTAAGAATTAGTTAAGTATGATTATCTTGGTATCATGCTTAACCATTGTAACATTGTATTTTTATTGACTTGATGATCTTATGATCTTATTAGAATCGTGATAATGTAGACCTCTACCGATTTTCTTTCCGTTTTGATAATTTGTCTGTAGTTAATTTCTTGGAAAGATGAGTTTACACACTGTCGGTCAGGGTGAACAGTTAGTTAATGTGTTTATTTGTCCTCAACATTAAATGCATTTTTTTACTTTGATCTTCTGGATCTAAGGATATTACAGCAGATAAAGGTCTTTATCAAGATTGAATTCTGAGTCCTGTATTATGCTGTTTTCTTGAAGATTACTTATATGAAAGGTGACTTTAGGTCTATGACCGGCTCTTAGGAGTTTACTAATGCATTTAAGAATTCATTTATTCTGGTCCAGTTACTATTGACAGAAATTAATACTCATGAATATTCAATTAGACATTACCTATATTGGTTCTAGTTCTCATTAAGCATTCTGTTCTTATCAGAACTTTCGTTGTGGAGTGTTTTCCCTACTATTTTTGGTCATTTTTTGGAATAATCCATCTCCTCTACTGTATTCAAAATGAAGAAAATATAAATTATAAATTATAAAATGTAGTTCCCATGTCAGCAGATTTTTTTCTTTACTTTTTAAATTCATACAGTAATTGAGGTAAATGCCATTCAGTTGTGTAGTCAAACTTTATTTACCACTTGAACCTTAGGAAGGCAGGATTTTATCCTGGTATTTAGTTTTTGTAACATGTACCAGGTATTTGACAGAAAACAGGCGCGTAGCTCCCTATACGCTAACACGCAGTTGCGTGCACATCGATTCGGCAAGCCAAAAAAAAATGCCAAAATAAAAATTTATAATTTAAAATTGATTATGGTTAAAGGAAACACATATGTTGTCACTTTTTTAATTGATGAACTGTCATTAAAAAACGGCATTACAAAATAAACGTTTTATTGGAGATCATTTACAAATCGGACAGTAACTTGTATCTTTTACCAGATTTGAATTTATTATACTCAGTCTAAGACGTGTAGTTTCGGAGCACATTTTACAGAGTACGGCTTATCTGTTTGCGATGCGATGAACCAATCGACCATTAATTAGATTTATCGAAACCCTTTGATATTATTGAAAATATGCCGAGGCGATGTAATCGACAGACTACCAGATAATAAAATTGAGAATGGAAATGGGGAATGTGTCAAAGAGACAACAACCCGACCAAATAAAAAACAACAGCAGAGGGTCACCAACAGGTCTTCAATGTAGCGAGAAATTCCCGCACCCGGAAGGTGTCCTTCAGCTGGCCCCTAAACAAATATATACTAGTCCAGTGATAATGAACGCCATACTAATTTCCAAATTGTACACAAGAAACTAAAATTAAAATAATACAAGACTAATAAAGGCCAGAGCCAATAATCCCTGAAAACACTCCAAAACAGCATTGGAAAGTCTCATTATATTTTGCGTTCACACACGTAGATCATATGACAATGGAATTGGAGAGTAGAGGGTGTCTGGTATTATCAGAAAATAGCTTCTTTGTGTCATATCTTCTTCCTCGTGTTGTAGGAAATATAACCAACGAATAATTCTCAACATTGTCTGAGACATAAAAAATGACCTGGCATGTATTTGGCGGACAATTTCAATCGGGAGGTCGCTCGATGGAGAACACGTATACGCTGGTTTATAACATCTCGCGAGTGCTACCGTGCAGATCTATCAGTGTATTAAGTCTGTTGAAAACAAATGTACGATCAACAACGAACAACGACAGGTTATTATAGCTAGCATTACTACATTTTGATCGGGATTTCAGTGTGAATGTTGACAAAGTAAAAGAGAAGTTCGTTTCTGCTTAGACCCGAAGAGCAGATTTTGGTCAATGTTGAGTAAATTCTGTAATTCAAAAATGTGTTGTTTATGTATTAAATTAACCATGATTTACTCTATTCAGAAGATTCAAGTGTTGAAAGTTTTACGTTCATAAATTGTTTATAAGTCCTATCTACATGTAGCTCCTCTTTAAACCGTCCTATGACCGAAAACGAAAAAAAAACATTTTTCTGCATTAAAGGGTCCCAACGGTAGTTGCTTGCACATCGTTTTCTTCTAGCTACGCCCCTGGAAAAAAACAATACCAGTAGTTCATTTTTCATGTAGTCATGTTTCATTGAATGGGAAATGTATGATAATGCAAAGTGCAAAAATGTCCAAAAGTAGCCTTATTTTCAGATATTGTCTGAGTTTAGATATTCTACTTGGGGGGTTTTAATTATCTTCAGTCCTTCCACTGTTGATATTTAGATATGAGCCATCAATAATTTTGCTACGAGACTGTATTTTATGAAGATTAAAATGTGTCTGAAACATCTTTTTGTGTAAGGTCTTGGCTCAGAAACTAATTTTTGGTCAAATATGTCAATTTTGACTGTATTTTTTGAATTATTTATTATGTCATAGCTACATTGCAAGCAAATGACCTTCTGCACTAAAGTGTCAACATTACATCAGTACTTTCATTTATCAGTACAATTAACATCAGCCTGCTCATTTATCAATAAAATTTACATCAGCCTGTTAATTTTTCAATAAAATTAACATAATATTGAAAGACTTGAATAATTTTACAACTTTATGCAATTTCAAGGACCAAAAAATTACTTGTAACTACTAGTATATCATGCTTATATTAACACATGACTGACTATTGTAATCCTACTTAATCAAAACTAGGAGCCTGGATGATTGTTAAAACCTGCTATTAAAAGGTCATTGTTCACTCAGGGCAATCCGACTTAACCCTCATGCACCTAGGAAACTTGGCTGCAGCGATATAGCCAACATTACTGAAAGTGATGTTAAATACCAATCATCAATCAATCAAACATCAGTATTAAGCCACCCATTGATATTAATATGCATACTAAGACACCAACTATCAATATTGAAAAAAACAAACAATAAGTATACCAAGCTTGACACTTTTAAAACCTTACTCTTATTTGTTTAAACCAAAAAATAGTATCGGATGTGTTGAAACTTTTTATATGATTTGTCAATTTTGAGAACTTGACATTACGTTCCCATAATTTAGGTTGATAAAATTCTGTGTTTCTAGAATAAAGTTAGTTAAATCTTCACAGAAGTTGTGACCAAAATACACAAATTGACCGACCATGAAGAGTTGATTTTGATTTGAGTTAAACAAGTTATTGTAAGAACTAGGAGCTATTCGTCTTTCATCAAGTATTGAAGCAAACATTGAGTCACATGATCTTGAACTTCTCCAACATTAATGACAAGTGGAGTTGAGAGAATCTTTTGCGTAATTTATATAACACAATGCTATCGTAAACATCTTCGCTACACAGGACTGAAAAGTGGGTAATTTTTTATCCGGTTTTATATTTTGCTTTTATCTTGATTAAGACAAATTAAAGAATACAACTCCTCATATATATTTTTTGAAGTGAGGTTTTTTAATGCAAATATGAAATGCAACTTAGAAATTATCGCAATACAAATGTATTAAGAACTCACATTCTGATATCTGAAGCCTATATCTGCAGTGGCAGATCCAGCCATTTTAAAAAGAGGGGGTTCACAACCCAGAGTAAAGGGGGGGTTCCAACTATATGCTCCCATTCAAATGCATTGATCGGCTAAAAAAAAAGGGGGGGTTCCAACCCCCGGAAACCCCCCCTGGATCCGCCACTGATCTGCATTGAACTTTTCTTGAAATCACAATAACTAATCTTGGTATTTGTCAGTCATGTCAAAATATTTGTTGTGATTGCTAATGTTAGACACCTTGCAGCCAAAGACCAAAAGTCAAAGATATAAACAACTACTGGTCCCTTAATGTATGGCCATCAGCTATGAGCAAAACCCAACTCGTATAATAAGCTATAAAATGGGCCAGGATTTAAAAGATAAAATTGCCTGTTTAAACTTAAACTATTTTACAAATACAACTATAGCAGACAGCAATCAATGACTAGATGTGTTGCTCCCAGTTTGGGCCATGCACATGAAAATTATGGTACAGTTAAACAAACCTAAGTCAGGAGCCTGTTCTTTAGTAGTTGTCGTTTGTTGGTATGGTTCATAGGTGTTTCTTGTTTCTCAAAATTAGTTTGGTGGAGGGATTTTTCATAGGACCAAATTTCCAGTAAAATGATAACAGTACTGATTATATTTTGTAGTACAGAAAGAAAGTTGTGAGGTCCAGTTATTGACATTGGAACCTTTTTGCATGACCTTCATAGTTCATACTATACATAGCTATTGTGTCTACAAGTGCTAACAAATAAACAGATTGCATGATGTTGGTGACCCAATTTTTTCCTTTTCTTTTCTGAAACCATATGCGAGCTATCTTCACATATTTTATCTTTTAATTCCATAGTGTAGTTTTCTTTTTGTCACACAAAATTGGGTTTTCCATGCATAATCTTTATAAAATCTGACAATTTTGCTTCACCTGCGTCCTGCGGCATGGTGACCCATACTTTTTTTTTTATTTTTGAAAAAACTACTGGATTTTAATTTAGACCTTTATACAAGTATCCTTGCTTTTTTAGCTCACCTGGCCTAAAAGGCCATGTGAGCTTTTCTCATCACTTGGCGTCCGTCGTCGTTAACAATTTTTCAAACATCTTCTCCTCTGAAACTACTGAATGGATTTGAATGAAACTTAGCATGATTGTTCCTTAGATTATCCTGCACAATGTGTGTGCTTCGATTTTTGATCCGTCAAAAAACATGGCCGCCGTTACTTAAAATAGAACATAGGGGTCAAATGCAGTTTTTGGCTTATATCTCAAAAACGAAAGCATTTAGAGCAAATCTGACATGGGGTAAAAATGTTCATTAGGTCAAGATCTATCAGCCCTGAAATTTTCAGATGAATCAAACAAACCATTGTTGGGTTGCTGCCACTTAATTGGTAATTTTAAGGAAATTTTGCAGTTTTTGGTCATTATCTTGAATATTATTATAGATAAAGATAAACTGTAAACAGCAAAAATGATCAGCAAAGTAAGATCTACAAATAAGTTTATATGACCAAAATTGTCAATTGACCCCTTAAGGGGTTATTGTCCTTTAATGACAATTTTTCACAATTTGTTCATCATATTTGCTAACTTTAAAAAATCTTCTCCTCTGAAACTACTGAATGGATTTGGATGAAACTTAGCATGATTGTTCCTTAGATGATAATGCACAAAGTGTGTGCTACGATTTTTGATCCGTCAAAAAATATGGCCGCCGTTACTTAAAATAGAACATAGGGGTCAAATGCAGTTTTTTGACTTATATCCCAAAAACGAAAGCATTTAGAACAAATCTGACATGGTGTAAAAATGTTCATAAGGTCAAGATCTATCAGCCCTGAAATTTTCAGATGAATCAAACAAACCATTGTTGGGTTGCTGCCACTTAATTGGTAATTTTAAGGAAATTTTGCAGTTTTTGGTCATTATCTTGAATATTATTATAGATAAAGATAAACTGTAAACAGCAAAAATGATCAGCAAAGTAAGATCTACAAATAAGTTAATATGACCAAAATTGTCAATTGACCCCTTGTCCTTTAATGACAATTTTTCACAATTTGTTCATCATATTTGCTAACTTTAAAAAATCTTCTCCTCTAAAACTACTAAACCAAATTCAACCAAACTTCAACTGAATGATCAGTAGGGTGTATAAAATAAAGTTTGTGCTTTATTTTTTATTTCGTCAAAAAACATGGCGGTCATGGCTAAAAATAGAACACAGGGTAAAATGCAGTTTTTGGCTTATATCTCAAAAACTCCAGCATTTAGAGCAAATAAGACAAGAAGTTAAAGTATTTATTAGGTCAAGGTCTACCTGTCCTGAAATTTTCAGCCGAATTGGGTAACTGGTTTTTCAGGTATAATGCCCCTGAATTGATGATTTTAAAGAAATTTTGCAGTTTTTGGTTATTATCTTGAATATTATTATAGATACAGATAAACTGTTAATAGCAAAAATGTTAAGCAAAGTAAGATCAACAAATAAGTCAATTTGACCAAAATTGTCAATTGACCCCTTAAGGAGTTATTGCCCTTTAAAGACTTTTTTCACAATTTGTTCATCATGTTGACTTACTTTAAAAAATCTTCTCCTTTGAAACTGCTGTATCAATTTCAGCCAAACTTAGGCTAAATGAGTTTCAGAGTATCTGGTATAAATTTTATATTTCATTTCCTTGTATGTCAGAAACATAGCTCCTATGGCTAAAAAAGAACATAGGAGAAAATGATTTTTTTTTTTTGCTTTTGAAGAAAATAGGACGATTCAAAGAACATTTAAATAAATTGAAAAGCCAAAATAATCATTGATGAGAGATTTAACCAAAAAATTAAGGTGAGCGATTCAGGCTCTTGAGAGCCTCTTGTTTCTAAAAAGGACCAGTTTAGTCCTTTAAAAAGATATCATGCAGATGATGAACTGGTTGCATATTTCTTCAAACAAAGCCTATGTATAAAATATCTACCATAAATCACACAGGACATGGCGATAGTTCTTTTAAAAAGTTGACGGGATTGTCTAATATACATGTATTCCTGTTTGACTTTTTTTTCAGAAGTGTGGTTCAAATTATTAAATAAGTTATGTCATTGAACAAATTTATGAAAAAGATATTGATCTATGTGTCTGGCTTTTTCTTTCAAGTTAAAATATATTAACAAGGTAGTTGACCATTAGAATACCAATGAATTGGAAATGAAATTAAAATCTTTTTTTCAAACTTGAATTATTTGTACTATGTGTTAATCATTAATAAGTTGATACTGTACTACCATGACAGACAATAAATTTGTGTATATAATAACCGAATTAAGATTAGAAGAAGAAAAAAATACTGCAAGATGAAATTCTCACAATTTACCTTATTAATCCAGCGATCTTTACAAAAATTATAGACGACCTAGTTAAATATCGTAAGACTTGAAGCAAATAAACTAATTGACCTAATAACATATACTCCGCATGATCTTATTAATTTTCAAATAAAGATGTTTTGTCAGTCAAAGAAACCTTTCAGAGAAATCTGATCAACTTCCTTACATTGTCATCTGTCTAAATGATGCTTGTGTTACAAACATGGGGATATTGATTTTTTTCATCACTGAAAGCTAGAAACCTATGAAGTATAGTTACACAGGGCAAATTACTAGTTAACATCATAACTGCGGTTATTACTCTATCATTCTAACGATCATGATGTCACAGTGGGTCCTAAGGTCAAGGTCTTTATCATAGTATAAGACAAACCAATTTTCTACGACAATGTTTAGATCGGTTAATGACAGGCTCTACTGAGGCAATTGTGAGTATCTTTTATTTTATATCTTAAGAAAAATATTAAGCTTGCAATTACAATTGCATGTTTTATTAGACTTGAATTATTATACTATATTTTTCTTATCCATTCATGACATGGTATAGTGACTGTAAATAAGACTTACCCTAAGGTAGTAATACCGGTACTATGATCTACTATGCCACACTTAGATTATTTTAACCTACAGGTTGATAGATAATGTCAAATTATTTCACAATATAATCACTGTGACCTACATTTCTGTAGGCACATGTATTACAGAAGATGGTCTCAATGAACTATATACATTGCTTGTTAGAAAGGCTGCGTTGAAAATTAAGGTCTTCACCGTAACAAACATCACCTTCACTCTTCAAGTCAATAGTGACAATAGAGAAGACAATAGACCTTATAGATATTAGTGATTGGGTGACCCTTGGACTAGATGTTGTGTCATGTGGTTCAACATTCAGTTTTGATGTGTACCATCTTGGACTTACCTGTGTAAGTTTTGACATCAAAATTTTACTGAATTCTAAGTGATGTCCTTGGCCAAGCAGGCAGGTCTACTGTGCTCTCAGCAGCACTATGTGTTCAAACATGATAATGAATCCAAAACCAGGGGGTCTGTAATACATGACTGTCACTTTTTTGGGGTTTGGGGGATGCAATTTTTTTTGGGGGGATGGGTGCATTTAGTCTTAACACATTTTTATTTATTTCTTTTGGGTTGGGGTTGGGGCTGTTATAGTCTGCTACAAATTTCAGTCCTTTCTTGTTGTTGGTGGGTTGTTCTTTTATGGTTTTTGTCGAGCCTTCGACTTTAGTCGCAAAAGCGAGACTAAGCGATCCTACATTCCGTCGTTGTCAGCGTCGTTGGCGGCGGCGGCGTCCACAAATATTCACTCCGTGGTTAAAGTTTTTGAAATTTTAGTAACTTTAAACTATACTGAATTTCTACCAAACTTGGACAGAAGCTTGTTTATAATCATAAGAAAGTATCCAGAAGTAAATTTTGTAAAAATAAAATTCCATTTTTTCCGTATTTTACTTATAAATGGACTTAGTTTTTCTGCGAGGAAACATTACATTCACTCTGTGGTTAAAGTTTTAAAAATTTTAATAACTTTCATAAACTATCCTTGATTTGTACCAAACTTGAACAGAAGCTTGTTCATGATCATAAGATAGTATCAAGAAGAAAATTTTGTAAAAATAAATTTCCACTTTTCCATATTTTACTTATAAATGGACTTAGTTTTTCTGCGAGGAAACATTACATTCACTCTGTGGTTAAAGTTTTTAAAATTTTAATAACTTTCATAAACTATCCTTGATTTGTACCAAACTTGGACACAAGCTTGTTTCTGATCATAAGATATTATTCAGAAGTAAATTTGTAAAAAAAAAAATCACTTTTTCCGTATTTTACTTATAAATGGACTTAGTTTTTCTTCCAGTTAACATTACATAGTCTGCAGTTAAAGTTTATAAAACATTTATTAGATTCATAAACTATCCTGGATTTTTTACCAAACTTGGAAGCTTCTTTCAATCAAAAGACAGTATCGAGAGGGAAATTTTTATTGATGTTTTTCCTCATTTTTGTTGAGTCTGCCATTAACAGCAAAAGTAGGCGAGACACTGGGTTCCGTGGAACCCTTACAAATTTTTTTTTCAGTCTGTTGCTATCTAACACATTTCTATCACTTTTTTGGGGTGTATGTGTGTGTGTTATAGTCTGTATCACAGGATGTTGTAGTCTGTAGCACATTTCAATCCCTTTTTTTTTTGGTGGGGGGGGGGGACTGATATGGTCTGTTACACATTTCTTTAATTAACTTTTTTTGGGGAAGGAGGGGATTGGGGAGCTCTTACTGTCTAAGGCATTTCTATCATATTTTTTTGTAAGTGTTGGATGAGCTGTTATAGTCTGTAACACAATTATTTTCTCTTTTTAAGCTCACCTGGCCCAGAGGGCCAAGTGAGCTTTTCCCATGACTTGACGTCTGGCGTCCGGCGTCCGTCGTTAACTTTTACAAAAATCTTCTCCTCTGAAACTACTGGGCCAAATTAAACCAAACTTGGCCATAATCATCATTGGGGTATCAAGTTTAAAAGATGTGTCCGGTGACCCGGCCAACCAACCAAGATGGCCGCCATGGCTAAAAATAGAACATAGGGGTAAAATGCAGTTTTTGGCTTATAACTCAAAAACCAAAGCATTTAGAGTAAATCTGACAATGGTAAAAATTGTTGATCAGGTCAAGATCTATCTGCCCTGAAATTTTCAGATGAGTCGGACAACCTGTTGTTGGGTTGCTGCCCCTGAATCTGTAATTTTAAGGAAATTTTGCTGTTTTTGGTTATTATCTTGAATATTATTATAGATAGAGATAAACTGTAAACAGCAATAATGTTCAGCAAAGTAAGATTTACAAATAAGTCAGCGTGACCGAAATGATCAGATGACCCCTTTAGGAGTTATTGCCCTTTATAGTCGATTTTTAACCATTTTTCGTAAATCTTAGTTATCTTTTACAAAAATCTTCTCCTCTGAAACTACTAGGCCAAATTAATCCAAACTTGTCCACAATCATCTTTGGGGTATCTTGTTTTAAAAATGTGTCCGGTGACCCGGCCATTAAATCAAGATGGCCGCTAAGGCTAAAAATAGAACATAGGGGTAAAATGCAGTTTTTGGCTTATAACTCAAAAACCAAAGCATTTAGAGCAAATCTGACATGGGGGTAAATTTGTTTATCAGGTTTAGATCTATCTGCGCTGAAATTTTCATATGAATCGGACAACCCGTTGTTGGGTTGCTGCCCCTGAATCGGTAATTTTAAGGAAATTTTGCTGTTTTTAGTTATTATCTTGAATATTATTATAAATAGAGATAAACTGTAAACAGCAATAATGTTCAGCAAAGTAAGATTTACAAATAAGTCAAACATGACGGAAATGGTCAATTGACCCCCTAAGGAGGTATTGTCCTTTTTGGTCAATTTTTAACAATTTTCATAAAATTTGTAAATTTTTATTAACATTTTTCACTGAAACTACTGGGCCAAGTTTATTATAGATAGAGATAATTGTAAGCAGCAAGACTGTTTAGTAAAGTAAGATGTACAAACACATCACCATCACCAGAACACAATTTTGTCATGAATCCATCTGCTTCCTTTGTTTAATATTCACATTGACCAAGGTGAGCGACACAGGCTCTTTAGAGCCTCTAGTTTGGGGATGCTGTTATAGTCTGTAACACATTTCTGTCACCTTTTTTTCACCAAGTCTTAGCTTCTTGATATATTGGCATACATTAATTCCTTGTGACATGTGCAGACCCTATAAAGATCTGCTTCCTGGTTGCTACGATTAACAGATTAGCATCAGTTTCAAATGTTATGGCATATAATGCACTTACATTAAGTTTGTGTCACATATTTTATTGAGAATGTTCAATATGCGTTGACATGGTATAATCAGTGATTAAAATAGCTAAAATTAAATCTGATTTGTTAGGTTGCTCATTGGTATAAGGAATTTAATTTAAATAGATCTGATGCATCAGCTCTTTGTTCACATTTTTAAAAAATATTCTAGTACAAAAAGAAATTCTATTACATTAATTATCTAACTTCTTGATTTTTATTCATCCTTGACCATTTTAAAGTTGATTAACCGAAAGGATGCTAAATGTATATCTGTCAGGCATTATGAAAAATTATATCATTTATCTTTACATGTAATTGTAAAAAAATAATTTGATTTCCATTTGTGAAAGTGCGCAAGAATTGAGTTACGATGAATTGAACAATAAGTCGTAACAATTCTATTGAATTGCATTCATTGCTGAAGGATCGCAGTTTGATAATTTCATTTGGTTATGAAATAGATTTTATCGATATTACTGAATGATAGAATGAAACCAAAACAGTAACTTAATAAAGATGTAACAGGTTGCCGTGACAATTGTCAACATTTTTTTTCACCAAGTCATAACATTGTCATGCAAATCATCGGTAATGAAGAATTACCCTGCATCACATCAGGAAGTCAGATCTTTGCCATGTGACTGTGTTACAATTATAGTAACTTGCGGTTTTCTGATCTTACGTGATTGCAATGTTAAGCATCTCAGAAATGTACAAGGCTGAAGAGTTACGATGCCAGTAATGACGAAAGCAAACAAGTTGGCTCTGACGCCATGATAAACATTGCTCTATAACAGATGGTATAATTAGTTTATTCTAAAGTGATTATGTATCATACTCAATTGTTCTGTTATGACAACATCGTTACCAGTTTTACTGAAAAACTATTGATAGATTGCCAATATCAAAGTGTAGCTACTTGATCTATGTCAAATCAATGTGTTTTCTCATGTTGAAAATATCTTCAGCTGCCATTTATTTTTAGGATGTATGGGAATAAACATCAATAATTGATAATTGCTGAAGAATTATTTATAATGGTCTAATTAAAGCATATATGTCTGTTAGTCAAGTATAGAAAAGACAGAGTCATTGTTATTGTAATTAAAATTACTAAGGACTTTTAATTGACTATTTTGGTATTTTTAATTTTTTTAAAGTTCTTTTGGTGGATTTCAGTCTGAATTTTTTTAATGGAATAAAAATGGGTCTGTTGCACATGAGGCAAACATCCAATAAATGCAATTGCTTGTATTATAACAAATGGTTTCAAAGAAAATAAGCTTTTTTTTGCTGTTATTCATTTTATCAGTTTCAACAATGAACAGAAGTTGTCCAGTGGCTGATCAAGGGGGGGGGGGGTTTCTGGAGATCAATGCTTTTGAATGAAGACTTATGGTTTGAACCTCTTTGTCCTGGGTTGGAAACACCACCCTCCCCTTTTGTCATGCTGTAAAGAGAAAGTTTGAAAATTAAGGTCATCTCTTCAAAAGTTTAAAGATGTCAACATGATTTGGTATACTAATTTGTACTATTTGTATTACAGATGACCATGTACATTTTCTATTTGTGGAACTGCCCTCCATTCCTCATTTATGCCAACAAAAATGCACCAAATGCAACTTATTAGCATCATATATTTAAGCAACATCACACAATGGTTTTGAATTTTAATATGTTATATTGTATAACTAATAACAAAATGGAGGTCAAAGTTTGAAAATAGCACTTTATATTGTTTCTGTGGAATACAAACTTTACAAGTTTATTTTTAATTTTTTTAATTGTCCATTCTCCTCTAGGGGGGAAGGAATATTTGTTGGCAAATTAAAATGGCATAATGGACTTTTTTTATATGCATGTATAAGTGAAAGGAGAGAATTGTTTAAAAAAGGTGAAGTTTAAATATGAAGTTTTATATCGAATATCAACAAAGTTACATAGACTTTTAAAGCATTGCATGCTTATACTTATGATTACACAAATTTCAAATTAGGGGTGAAGTTTTTGTTAGGTAGCAGGAAAGGACAGCAAATTGATAAACTCATTAACACAAAAAATTATAGTGCAACAGCTTTTTTAAATGTGTGGAATGATATCACACAATTTGTATAGATCACTGCAACAGTTCACACACATAGACAATAACTGAATTAATTTTAGGAGTTATTTCCCCTTGCACACGAAATAGTAAACATACAACTGGTACCATCGCTGGGCTTCCAAAATGTCGTATATGACTTTTTTGGCTAAAACTTTTTTATGACAAAACTCATCATTGCGGGAGGAAATCTTTGATATTTCAAGATAGCATACAGTTAGACCAATCAAAATGGTTGAAATAAGACATGTTACAAAATTGCCAATCTCAGCTGTTAGTAAAATTTGCTTCCAAAATGTTGTGTGTTAACTTGAAATTTGTTGTATAATGGCTTTGGGAATCAAATACTTGTTCATTTTTTTATTTCCGTGAAAGTAAATAAAGTTTTTTATTCTAGGGATTTTTAAGTTTTTGTTTCACTGCCATTTACAAAAAAGTTCAAGTTCACAAACAACGTTTTGGAAACATGCATTTCGACCGAATTTTCAAAGCCTGTTTGTGAAATTTCTTTTGTTTGAAAAATTTGTAATTTACAACATTTTGGAAGCCCAGCGACGGTATCATTCAAATGACTTTAAAACTTTTAAATTTCCTATTTTGTATGATTTTTCAGTGTTGACTTGATCTTCTCAAATAAATAAAACTTTACCATATAAATTAACATATTGTATCCTATTTACAAATTATTTATGTTTGAGTGCAGATAAGATGTTAATGTCATTGAAAATTCCGGTTTCAAATATTTACTTAACACCCACCTAAATAAACATCAAAGAATATTAGATATAAGTAAAAAGTAGTCTTAGTTTTTATACCACCACTGGGAACTAGTAGGCGGGTTTATCAGATTGGCTTTGTCCTTTGTAAATCCAATTTCTTATAGCGATTGAAACATAGTAGAATAAAATTGTACCAGGTTTCGTAGGTGACATTTGAACTTTGAATAATATGAGAGTTATTATGAGGGAAAACGAAAAAAATATTTAGATTTAGTTTTACCAATATTTATTTATAGACCCTTTTATGTACAAGAATTTAGTTTATGACCTATTTTTAAGATGATTTTTTTTTAGTAAAGTAGATCTCTCTTAGCTTTATTTTGAAAAAAAAGACCTGCACTATTGAATTGTAAGGTAATTCAAATTACTCAAATCTTTAGTATGACTGTTTATGAATGCAAGATAGATCAGATTTACAGTTGAACCTTTCTGTGTCAAACTCAGATGTGTCAAACAGTCAATTAAATCTTGTAAGGTATTTTGTCTGTATTAGCTTGTAAGTCTTTTTATCTACAGAAATAGTTAAGACTGACATTACTTTTGGTTTATAAGGTCAAGAACCTCATTGGCTGAGTATCACAATTATTATAAAGTATGATTATGTGCTTCTCAAATTTTTACCCATCTACATCTACAAAAGAATTGCATTTGATTTTCATCTTTAAACCTTTGTCCAAATTTCTATGTCAAAATAGTTTTTTTTTTGTATTTTTCAATTATCTGATGTCTTTTGTCTGAATGTCTTCCTAACAAAGTTTTATGTTCCTTCAGTTCATATAAAGATTTCGTTTCATTAGGTAGATTATCGATAACTCTTCATATTGTAGATCGTGCAATTTATTGCCTTGATTAAAGTGAAATTAACAGATTTACAACTTCCTGGAAGACATATGACAATTGCTAAGTGACAAGATACAGACATTGAACTGAATGCTGTGAGCCAAAAAACTATTGATTATATAGACTATCGGTGACAAATTAGGTCATTTATAACAGTAATTGACAGAGTGAATACTGGCATTTAGGTCAGATCCGATCAATAGAGGTTGAACTCCCTTTGACGGTACGGTTTAGTTTACAGCATCATTACTCGATATTGATTCCGTCGCCAGATGATTTACTATAAACCAAAGTCATTAACGCCAATGCCCGTTTGACATTTTATCCTAGCATAATTGGATGTACTTGTAAATGCAAATGAGGCAGTCTTACGTCTTAGAAAATGGTTTTAAGCTCCGTTGACGTAAGTGCTGTATATGGATTTGGTTAAAATGTGTTATGAATAAAAGACAACGTATAAACAATAAGATAATTGACTGGTTTGATTCACTACTCGTTAATTGTCTGTCGCTATTAGTTAACATTCATAAATTATAAATGTAGAGAATGCAAAACCCTGTTTCAAAGTGTTATATTTGAACATTGTTGTGAATTTTTTATGAAGATGAGTATTTTTTTACAGAAAATGTTCCAAATTTGGATTTTTGTAGTATTTTCCATGAATAATGTATTAAGTGTTGATCAGTGTTGTTAGTGATGCGTAGGCATCCAGATCCGAGTGTTTTATTTAATTGTTCCTCCCAATTTAGGCATGTAATAAGCTTGTGTATTTAATTGTGGTTTTGTGGGGGTGGATATATTAGATTTGAAATCCTAATTCAAGGTTAAAACGTTCTGAAATTAACTTTTACTTCTAATTATGCACTTAAAACAAATTTGCTTGGTTAGAAATATGGAGACAAATAAACAATTTGCAGCAATGGATTTCAATTTAGTAGATTCTTAAATGAGACAAACATACAACTGCAAATAAAGCTAAATCAAAAATTGAATTATTCAGATTTTCCCAATTTCAAGTGAAAATGGAAACAGAAAACAATGTTATAACTTGAAATTCTTTGGTGTAAACTTGCAATTACCAGAAAAGTAACTTGAAATTTAGCATTTATGAGTTTCTCTGAGAGAACAATATACCCTGAAATAATATTTCGTCATTGATATGTCATATATCCCGTGTTTTGAATGGAGAAGAAAGAATACTGTGGATTCATTATTATTGGTTGGATACCAATTTTCGGATTTCGTGGGTACCGGGAAACCACGAATTTAAATATTCAACGAATTGCAAATTTTCTAAGGAATATATGCATAATTTGTCAAAACCACGAAATTAAATATCCACGAATATGCAAGTTTTCCTCAAACCACGAAAATTGGTACCCACGAAAATAAATGAATCCACAGTATGTTGTATCAAATTTGCCATTACACAAATTATGTGTTCACAAGAAAAAAGCAAAGGGATTGATTTTTCATTGCTGTCCTTCATCTTAAAGTAACAATGATCTCTTCAACATGGATTATACAACTCTAAACTCAGTGTTGAAGATGGAGCCTACAACTGGTTATATGTTTTTTAGTCAACACTTTTAAACAGTTCATTTTGTTTTCAATTTTATATTATTTATAGTTTCATTAATGTAAACATAATCAACATAACACTATTTTTACCCATGGTTGAATCGGATATATACAGTGTTATGAAGTTTAAACAAAGACCACAAAAGCAATAGAAACTATTGGCTTTTCTTCAACCAATTTCTTTCCAAGTATCTTAATTAACAACAATTTATCATCATTTATTGTATTTCTGTAGGCTGTATCAATTTCAAGTCAAGTAGTTTGATTTGAAATCTTAAACCATATATTTATAGATGATTCTGTAAATTCTGAATACTTTTATATGGGTTTAAAGTCCTCCTGTTAGAAAAGCGGACAATTGTACTATGAAAATTATGTAATATAAAAAGATTTTTTTTCGCAGATACCTTATTTTCATGTATAGCCCTTTTTTAGCCGACTTTGCAGCAATTATTTTCAGATAGACAATCAACAAAGACATTACAAGATATATTTTCAGATAGACAAACCACAAAAACATTTCTAGACCTTCTCTTCTGCTGCATGTATATTTTGTTGATTGTCTGTCTGAAAATATCCCGGCCAATTTATGAAGTCATTGAGAAGGTCTAGTAAGGTGTTTTTGGGTTGTAAGTCTGAAAATATCCCAGTGTAATGAAGTCATCAGGGACCTATTAATGGGTTTGTGGCTTGTTTTTCTGAAAATACCTTGAGACAGCCCAACAAAGTCATGGGGAAGATTTAGTAATATGTTTATGGGTTGCCTATCTAAAAATACCCTAATATTCAAATGCAGCAAAGTCACAGAGAAAATCTAGTAATGTGTTGTGTTTTTGTCTGAAAATATCCCAATAGTAAAGTTTTGTGGGTTGTTAGTCTGAAAATATCCCAGTGTAATGAAGTCAGTGGGGATCTATTAATGGGTTTGTGGCTTGTTTTTCTGAAAATACCTTGAGACAGCCCAACAAAGTCATGGAGAAGATTTAGTAATATGTTTATTGGTTGCCTATCTGAAAATACCCTAATGCAAGAAAGTTGTGGAGAAGATTAAGAAATGGGTGTGTGGTTTGTCTGTCTGAAAATATTCAAATGCAGCAAAGTCACAAAGAAAATCTAGTAATGTGTTGTGTTTTTGTCTGAAAATATCCCAATAGTAAAGTTTTGTGGGTTGTCTGTCTGAAAATATACCAATGCAATAAAGTCATAGAGAAGATTTGTGTTTGTGGGTTGTCTGTCTGAAAATATCCTAGTGCAAAAAAGTTATGGAGATGGTCTTGTAATGTTTTAGTTTATTATCTTTCTGAAAATATCTCAGTACATCAAAATTATGAAGAATATTTTACCATGCCAGAAAGCAAGTAATGGCCAAGTTTAATTAATTTGTTTTGACTTTAATGTGTAGCTATACATTGTGTACAGTTATTTGTACTATCATAACCCCAACTCAAATTACCATTTGTTTGTGGTCAGAAAATACCCGTAAGTTAAATATGATTTTTTCTGGTATTAATAGCTAATGTGGTGTCAACAAGAATTTGATCATAAAGTCTATGAGAAAAATGTATAGAAATTAATTCCCCTCATTTGCACCTCATTTCTGTTACACTTGACCCTATATTCACCTCTTAAAACAACAAACATAACTTTCCTGATCCCTAATTTCACCTCTTCCTTATTTATTTCTTTAGTAAGATAAGATGAAAGCCAATCTCTCACACTCCCTGTCTGTGCCTCACACTGTCTGATCAATACTATGGATGAGTAGGCATATTTTTTGTGGCCAACCAATCTCTGGTTTACTACAAACATAAGATAGTGGCCTAGTTTTCACACAGCTGTTGTAGTGAAATGTCTGTTTGTCAACACCCCAGGTAAAGTGAAATAACTTCATATTGGATGATCATATTGGGTATTACAGCATATTATATGTGACCAAATCAAGTAAGTTAATTAATTTTTATTATGTTATATTTGTAAAAAAAAAATTTAAGTGAAAATGAAATTTTACAACTTTGTTTTATTTTTAGCTCAGAAATATCATGTTGTCATCCATGGGGTACATAGGGTTGTATGATTCAGATATGAAACCTATTCCTAAAAATTGATTTATATTAAATGAATTGAGAATTTAAGTTAATAGTTTTTTCTTATCAATACTAATCAATTTCAGACACCTGTCACCTGATGTTATTTTTAGAAAAGTTGTAAAACCATAAATTCAGCATTTATAATCATGCAAATTAGTAACTGAATATCACCTGCTTGTAAATAAATGATATTAAAATGGCAATTACATCATTTATGAGTAAATATTTGCCGCAATCTGACACACATACACACATCAAATTGTTGACATTAATATTTGAATTGTGTAAAGAATTTGAATCGGTGGTACTAAATTATTCCGAAGGTATATATAACAATTGACAGATATCATATTTTATTCCCAGCCGAAATATGTAAATTCTGAAGTCCTAAAAAGTCATTTGAATGACATTTATTTTAAGTCCTTTACAGCAATGAATTTTTAATGAGTTTTAAATCAATTAGCTTATTGATTTCATTTCCTTTGCTCGTTTTTAGGTGTCTTTTTAAAACTTTAGTTTACTTCAGCAAATATGTGCAAAAACAAGTAATAAACTTTTTGTGTAACTGTACAATAGTGGTAGCCCTTTTCAAAGTTTACCCAGTCTGCGACCCTGGTTTTTGTAGAAGTTCATTGGTTTTGACAGTTGATTGTAACTTTCATACCCTGTTGGAGTTATCTGGAATTGAATAAAACATGACCTGTCCAAACAGATCAAACATTGTAAACTTTTGGAACCACCTTGCCACTTAGAACTGAACATTGCCATGGTCATTTGAAGATGTGTGATGTCAGAATCTTAGCTGATGATGCTGCCAACCCATGTTGGTTGGCACTCATATTAAAAAGATAAAGGTATGAAAAGTCAACATGTAGAGAGGAAAGGGGGGTTCATGGATTTGATCCCTAGCTATGTCAAAATAATGTCTTAGGATAAAGTGACATGTCTTCGTGGGGGCTGTTACCGTGGTAACTAGCGCTTATCAGCTCAGAGTGTCCATCTAGTAACAAAGTGAGGTCCATAATCATGTCACCTTACCATGTTCTTGTTCTGGTTCACAATAGATTTACATGAAATGAATTTTTTGATGAACCCAATGCATTGGCTATGTACTGGAATCCTTTCGGTTCCATTTTTTACCCTCTTCACTTGCCCTTTGAATATCCATAGTTCCATGGACTTGTTGATATCTGATCAAGACATTGCATATATGCAGTAACCAGTTATTTATACATGTACTAGTTCTTTAGATCCTTTATTTTCCATGGATTAAGATTAAATACTAGACAATCCATTTTACATGGTTTTCAGAGATAATGCTTTTTTGTGACTCCTAAACTTTGACCTTGTCCATGACCTTCAGTGTAACTTTTAACAAATGTATAGCCCTGTTCATGACAATACATGCCGTTAAAGGTGACCCTGTATTGGAGCAGATTAGTAAAAGGAATACCGGGTAGTAGAAAGCTTCATTCCCATATATATATATATATCCTTTTAATTTGTTGTCATT
The DNA here is from genome assembly GCA_019925275.1 of Mytilus edulis. Lineage (NCBI taxonomy): Eukaryota > Metazoa > Mollusca > Bivalvia > Mytilida > Mytilidae > Mytilus > Mytilus edulis. Next base: position 65,725,859 of record CM034352.1, read on the forward strand.
GATTGTACGCCTTAAGCATACATTGCATACATTCATATTTATATTTAATTTAATTTTAAAAACTGATTTATATTGTCGCACTGGTATAAATGTGGGCGGCATATCATGTTGTCTGTCAGGATAGAGGTTTTTGACAAGTTCGTTCATGATTTTACAACAAATATAAATCATATACATATAAGAAAATGTCTTAACATTATGGCTTTTTGATTGACATAATTAATAACCGAAAAATTGTTTACTTATTTTTATTTACAAATATTTTATTGGCTATAACTGTCAATTCTATAAAAATTTACATTTTTTGTAATTATATGATATTAATTAATGTTGGAGCTTTAAGGTTTTACTTGAGTAGTCCATTTGCATATATCATGTATATAACTGCTAAATAGTCAAAAACTGCTAAACAAATTTTGTGATTGGTCTTTAACTTATAAATAGCATTGAATTAGAAAAAGCTCCTTTGTTAAAAGCACTCGCTGAAAAAATTAAGAGGCCCATTGGAACATTTTCAAAATCCTGGACCCATATGATGGGCCATATCTGCCAAAACCAATCATTAACTGAGCAGATTTACATTTCAGTTGCCATGAAATCAAACTTAAACAATAGAACTTGAATGTTCATTTTACTCCTTATATGTGTATTACATGTATATGTGTATTACATGTACATATAAATTAGGAAAGCCTCTTTTTGAAGTGTCATATACAAGTCCAGAGCAGAATGTTGAAGTCAGTTACCACATCCTGCCAAATAGACAAAAATTTGTGAATAAACCCATCGGAATGTGATCATTTGGAACGGATACAAATACACGGACAGATACAGACATTTTCCTGATTAAATTGCAGTTGTAACACTGATAGTTTATAAAGTTGTAGCGTAGTGGTACATAAATGTTTATCGTGACTGTCGTTGCTTAGTAAAACAGTAATATCTATTCTGTTTAAAAGGTGGGGTGGTGGGTGTTACTGCCTTATTTAAATAATTTTACTTGGTTGTTTGCACGGATTAAATCAAAAACAAACTTAAACATTGATAACAGAAATTCTCTTGAAAATGATAAAAAAGTTGTCTGCGGTGTAACATATCATACATATTTTGTAGGTTAAGTCTATAGCATTTTCTGTATGTCTCTTTATTTAACAAGACCCTTGTGCCTTCAAGCTCATAAATGTGGAATGATTTGTATAGGAAGGTATTGAGGAAAGACCCCATAGCACCTTGCTTACTAAGGAAGTATACATCTAGTTGCTTATACATGTAGCAGTCGACCATTCACCCATATGGCTTGTACAATTTGGTTAGGGCTACTTAAATGTCTGCTTTTCTTGACTAGAACTCTTTATATTGGCTACAAAATTACTATGCCAAATTTTAACTTGAATCCCTGAATAGTAATGTCAACTTTCAAAATACTAAGATGTATACTGTATTTGTTTCCTGGAGAATACTACCAAGTCCCCACGTCTTTAAGGATACATTCGGCATGAAAGGGTTAAGGAACTTTAAAAAGTGACAGTCTTGTACCCACTTCCACTAAAAAAATATAAAACCGACTTTTCTGCACTCTTTAGTTTATCATGTAAGTACGGGCTATTTTTGGGTGCATGATAATCTATGGTTATTGAACCTGTTTACAGAATGCACAATTTATTATAAATTAAATTTGGTCAAGCATTACATCTTGGGGGTCCTGCTTGAACTTTAAAGCCAATAGTAGCATAGTGCAACTTCAAAGAAATATTTATGGCAGAAATGTATACAAAAGTATCTAATTGATGGCAGTACTGTATCTTTATTGTTCTCTTTTATCTTACTTAATTAACTTGTTAATCCATCATTGTGTTGCACACTAAGGTGAATTGATCGTATGATCCTAGAAATAGTTACTAAGGATCAACTTTGCTCATAGAATCTGTGTCAAATTTACTGAAAAAGAGTTTCATAGGGACACTGTTAGTCTGCTGGGACAAGATTAAAGATAAAAATATTTATCAGTTTGAAAAGAGGAGGTAATTTTTGTGTTGGATAAGGGCATTGGTAAAAAATATCCTTTGATGGCCTTGTTTATTTGGATGGCTTTCAGGGGTTATTTCTGTGCTGTAACAAATGACCAAGCATGCAGTCTCACACAGGAACAGTCTGCAGGATGATGTGTCTCCTTACTTCAGATACCTCGTTCTGACCCTGACCGTTAAAAGACCTAGCTGAGTCTATAATGGTCAACTCCAGAATTCATTTTTATTATTTTTATTTTTATAGAGAAATGATGGTCAGAAACTTTCTGATGAAAGTAACCAGCTGATAAATCATGTTAGGTTGGTAATAAACCAAGTAAGGGCAACAAGGCCTTTCATATGAAAAAATTTTCTTTAAAAGTTTTATCAGGTTTTTTGTGATAAAGATAAATTGTGAATCTATTGTAAGAATAGCAAGCCAAATCAAAACACTATTGTTTTTTTAGACTTAAAAAAAAAGTGATTGGAAATAGCTTTTACTGAATAAGTACAGGGCAATTAGATTGTGATTTCTTTGTGAAGATGAAAGCTGTCTTTATCCTGCTTATACATAAGGTTTAAATCTATTTTACCATGTTAGTTTTTTAAAGAGTCTGATGTCATATAGCTGTGTACTTTACAAACATACAAGATTGTGTTACGATAAAACGCCTTCCACAATTTGTGTATACAAAGAGATATATTTAAAATTCTGTTAAAGACCAGTTTTGTTAGTTGTAGTAACTTGTAGAAGTAGTATCAAGAGGCACTGAATTCTTTAAATATATTTGTTGTGATTTTAAACGATAAAAATTAATATTCTTTTGTCGTCTCAGAAGAGTTAAGGAAATATTGTAAAATGCTGAGATATGCATTTTTCATGGTTCAGTTGTAGTAATACAAGAAGTCGACACTTTACACTTAATTTACCTTTTGTTCATTCGTCAGTATTTCATGATTCCTATCTATTTGTTCAAAACCACAGGGAGATCTAAAACAAAATTCGTACTTTTGCCAAACAAAGGTATTTTATGCCAGAGCCTAAATTTTATAAAGACCCATGTTTTACCTAAGGCACAGAGTGCATAATACATTTATTATGAAATGCAGGTTTAGGCAGGCCAGCCGATTAAAGTTCATAGTGAACACAAGGTCTAGGGTCTGTATATGTAGTAATACATAGTAATAGACTAAGTATTTTGGGCGACTAAATGTAAGATCATAGAGTACATAGATAGCATTGGAATGTATTTCCTATTGAGATGGAATACACAGTCAGGTTGAATGAGATAATTAGGTATTATCCCATTGATATTCAATGGTATAGTAATAAGAAAGAATGAAAGAAATATGTTCCTGTTTACATTCTTGCCAGAATGTGTGCATCACAATAGCCCAGTAAATTTTGATATGAGAATAATGCTGTCCAATTTTATTGATAAAATGCAGGTATATGTTGGATTTTACAATGAGCTGTTTTATAGTGTAAAGTTTACAAGGTTTCAGAAATTTGTGAGTTGGTCTAGAGTTCTAGAGTTCTTGCTCTACGTGTATATACATGTACAAAATTGAACATGTACTTCAAGTTAAAAATATATGATTGGGGGGGGGGGGGGGAGGAGGTTAAACGACCTGGACTGGCTATAAAGCCCTTGCACGATCCATAAAAAATGAATAGGCGTCAAACTTTCGATGTTAAATAAAGGAGTTCAAGATGTGAGGTTTCCCTTTAACTGAGAGAGTTTCAGATTTATTTAGAGTAATAAAGGTCAGAATACGTATTGACCCTTTTTTTCTGACTTAAAAAGAGTTGAAGCTGAACATGCCTTCTTGCACCTCAAACTTCCTACAAAGTAATCATTCTTTTTCACATGCTGGTTATCAATTTTCAGGAATTCAATTTGTGTTGAGAATAGATTTATTGATTTTAATCTTTTTGCATGTTATTTTCATTCATACTCTCAGCAATCCAGGTGTTTTTAGCATAGTTCAGTTCTAATTTTATCAAGCGCCAGATTTAAAACTTTATATTTAGAAGCTGATATAATTCTGATATGACTGAAAAATGCAGTAAAAATGCAATTTAATCTAAATTCTGCAGCAAAATTTTATATTGATACAATCAATAAGATAAGTTTTAAGTTTAAAAAAGATTTATTTGATAATATATTATTCATCGGGTTCCATTCATAATCATACCCAATATTTACGCAAATAGCTAACATAGTATTAGAATGAAGTTATTTTGAATTAATAAAGTTAAGCAAGGCATTCAAACACGTTACCCCATCAGAATAACTTATTAAAGAATGGGGCAGAGTTTGCACTTTCAGAAAAAAAAAGATCAAAAAGATATAGGGGTTTCAATTGAATAAATCTCATAAATTTTGAAAATAAAGCTATATATTTTGGGAGAAAGGGGCTGGGAGTTCAGATCCTTACTTGAAAGTAAATACTTTTTTTGTACCCCTAACTATTTAGCAACCTCTCTGGTTTGACCTCTTTGACGATCATGTTGGTTATTTGTACATACATAGGCGGATCCAGGGGGGGCCCCCCCTTTCGTGGGAAATTTTTTTATTGATCATATAGGGAATCATTGAAGGACTGGAGTGGGCCCCCCCTTAGGTCAGTCAGCGCCCCCCCCCCCCCCCCTTAGGAAAAATTCTTGATCTGCCACTGACATAGGTTTAAAATATTTACAAATAATGAAAAACCTGTTGTACCATAGAAACTCAAAAGTCTTGAGATTTTATAAAAGTTATGAATTTCAAAACAAAAAAAATCAAATATCAAAAGAATTTTTCACAGATGTTAGGTGTGTTTGTGTTAGTGCTAGATGTTATGTTGCCAATTGCATGAATTTTAGGAGAGCTTACAGTCTTTAACCCTCTTGCTGCCGGAGGGACACATATGTCCACAGCGGCAGTGCCGGAGGGACACATATGTCCATGGTTTAATTTATACAATCTTCTCATCAATGCTGTATTTCTTTCAATTAAAAAACGGAAGATTAAACAGTGATATGTTTTTCTCCAATTTGTCCCAAATGTAACGGTCATTATGTCGTGACGTCATATATCGAATGACGTCGTTGTTTGGCATATTACGTCACAGACGTCGAGCTGTCGTATTTGCCGGCATATGAAATGCAACCTTGAAAAACGGTCGGCAGCAAGAGGGTTAAAATGAGTCAAAAAGTTGACAGGTGAAAAAAAAGAATAAAGTATAAAAATGTACTTTTAAAGATATTTAAAATTGTCAATTTTTTTTTTATACATGTACATCACTAAATAACTTTAGGACATTTATAAATTCAGTATTTGTGGACACTTACAATAGGTAAAGTCACAGTATAGTTACATTGCCCTATCTCAGGTTACTACAGATGATTTTATCATCAGATTTATTTTTGGCAACTACAACTTCTACTACTACAGACACCATGTGGGTAAATATTATCCTAAATACAACTGACGTGAATCATACAAGTCATGTTTTATCTATGTGTATATATGAATCACTTGTAGTAAACACAAAAGGACAGTCAATTTAATCTGGTTAAGATCAATACAACATAAATAGTCTCATGTAAAGCACCAGTTGGTAAATTTCTTGTTTTCGCAGTTTCCATATGTCAAATTTATATTATCACTATTCAATATTTAACATGTGATGTGATTGCAAGTTTGTTGGGCGTGAAAGTGAAAGTTGAGAAATTTACAAGGATTTTTACACCTTGACAATAAACAGAAGCTTCTGTTCTGCAGTTGATCATTGGGCGTCAGTCCTTTTGGCAATTGATATCATGAATTGAAGGAGTTTAATTAATGAGAATTTCTTCAGTATTTACTGTTAAGATTCCGTCTATACTGTTCGCGAAATTTGTTCAATGCAAAAATCGTGAACAAGGAAGTAAGTTACATTAAGAGGATTGAGTACGAGATTATAGGATTTATAGCAAAGCCAGAGAAAGTAAGTGCATTCCGTTTCATACATTTAATTTTATCGCTCATTAGTGATATCTGAGTTTGTGGTATATGAAGACATGTGTTGCATGCAAAGTATAAAATAATTATTTCGATCAGATTTTATTCTCTTAATTGCAAGAATATGGAAGCTGGAATTTTTTTCGAAGTTGTATATTTGCAAATGAAAGCATAAATAGAAATTATTTCTTTAAAAGTGTCTTGTAATTGATATTTTCTATTTGCGACTGCAAAAAAAAGTTTAAGGTACCAGTTTAACTGCACCAGATACATTTATTTTCTAGTCCAAAACCTTATACAAATGTTGAATTGCTGATAAAACTATAAGGAACAAATGTGAAGCTAAATTCAGAAAAGGAATCTGATAGATACATCCCTTTAATATAAATGATTTCCAAACTTTTGGAGGCTAGCAAATTTCAACACAAAAATGATAAATTTTCAGCAATATAAAAAGATCATTATTCATCACAAGGCAGATTTGAAGGCAGTGTTTTATACCCGCCCTAGGGATAGAAAAGAAAATCATTGCTTTAAGTAAGAAATTCATACATTTATAGGATCTATCTCTTACTACCAGAAACTTTTCGATACCTGAGGCATGTATATGTAAGAGGGGGGATAGGACCTTTATCCGGACTCCGGGATGGAGTGTTTGTAAGCTGGGGATTTCTGGATGTCGGGATTTAAATTCGGGACCAAGGGATTTCATTTTTTTAAGCCTGGGATTTTCGGGATCTAATGACCCCTACTGGGTCCCCCCCTTCATGTAAACAATTGAAAGATCTAGTTCTATTGTATTTAATAAATAAAAGTGGAATTAAAGCATGTCAAAAGTACATACATACATGTATTGTGTTAAATTTTCAAGTAGGATGAAGATGTATAAAATTGATTATTTCATCATAATTAGTGGTTAACTCATCACACAAAATTTAAGGATACTCAGAATCTTAAAATTGTGGTGACAAAGGGATTTACTTCCTAGTTAATCTGATTAGATAATTCATTCTGACTTGGATACTGCTTATTATTGTAAGTAACTATCTTTATCGTACAAAAAAATGTGACCTGTAAGGCAAAATATTTATATATCGAGGAAAAATTGCATTTTGAAGTCGTGAATATTTGAATTCATGGTTTTGCAAAAGGTCTGCATACATGCCTATAGAATATTTGTACTCTTTGAATATCTTAATTAGCACTTTTTCCGTTTTCCGGAAATCCACAAAAAAATGTTATCCAACAATTAATAATGATCCACAGTTACATTACCAAAACACATATCTTGGTATAAGTGACCCACTATTGAAATTCTAAAGATAGAGTTAACCCTTCATGTTTACTACTTAAATCTTAATTTAGATACTTTATTGCAATTTAAAACAGCTTTTGAATAAATATGTAGTTAAAATCGTTAAAATGAAAGCAGGAAGATATAAATATTTATCAGCAAACTTTATAGTACCCTGACCTCTGCAAGTTTATCATGACCTATTTATATTTGAATATGTAGTACTACAGGAGGAAGCTCGTAGTGCAGAAATAGTATATATAGTAGAGAAGTATTATTTGGTAATACAACAGGTGTTACAATAGAAGCTCAGGTATGCTTTTAGAGTATAATTCATCTCTTTAGTGGCTTATTAATACGTTTATTATTGTCACGTAATAAGCCCACTTTATTTCATTATCTTTGATTCCATATATAACCTGATTATCCCTGGAGGATAATTTTTCTGGTATATAATTACATACAAATTTGTGAATGTAATTACTATAGTTTTGGATCAGACATGAAATATTGATTGTTTTGACTTTTTTGGACATCTGTATGATTTATATTGTTGTTATAATACTCTGTAAAAGTAGGCAGTGCATATTTAAGTGTCTAGTATTATGACAACTACTCATAGGAATTATATAACTATGTGAACCTGTAGTAATAAAGCATCGAATTTACACTTTTCAAATTTATATTCTACTGTTCCCGTTACAGTTTATAGAGTACAAATAGATATAAATATGTCGTTGACTTTTGTAGTACGGAATCATTAATGTATATCTGTTATGTCCTTAGACATTTCAGCATTCAGTAGTTTAATATTTAATTTGAAATAATTGATTTTGTCTAAATTTGAAAATAATTAAAATGGGGAAAGTGTTGAAGAGACAACAACCAAACCAAAGAGCGAATAACAGCTCAATGCCACCAAATAAAAGCAGTTATGAATTGTTTTGTAGCAAGTACAATATTAGTTGATTAAATTAGAAATAAAATATAAGTTCATTAAATTAATATGACTTTTTTCTTGTCCATGCTTGTTAATATGCTTACATCTGTCTGGTAAAATTAATTTGTCCAGATTCTGGACAAGTCAGGCGCGGATCCAGAGGGGGGGGTTCCGTGGTTGGAACCCCTCCTTTTTTTTGGACGATCAATGCATTTGAATGGGGACATGTAATTGGAACCCCCCCTTTGTCCGGGGTTAGGAATCCCCCCTTTTTAAAATGGCTGGATCCGCCCCTGCAAGTTAAAACAATAGATTCAATGAAGACAATTTGTGTGTGTTTCAACATGAAATTAAAAAGACGTGTAAAGCACCTCTTGGAAACATTATGTCATATAGCAGCCATTTTTTTTTAAACATTGACCATCTAAACTGGGATGCTTTTATGTCACAATATTCAAAACTAAATATCCCAGTAACTAAGGAATTCTATATTGAAATTACTAGTGCAAGCAGTGTATCTTCACAGTTTCTGTTAATTAATTGAAGGAAATTGAGTTTGTCCTCTTTAACATGGCCAATTAACAAGTAATAATACTTCAGAATATTGTATACGTCAGGAAGTGTGGCCCTTTACACATTGTAAACACACACTTTAACTTGTAAACACTCCACGTTTTAGTGTTCTCTCATGACGAGGAAATAAGCCATCGAAGGACCATAATGGAGGTTTTGATATTGAAGTTTTCGTGATCGTTTTCACTTTGTTTAAGAGAAAAACTGCATTTTGGATAAATTTTGTAAAATTATTTCTTTGGATTTTTCAGAATTTTTTCTGCACAACATGCAGTAGAAGGTAATCTTTATTGATAGGATGTTTAAATCATTTTGTTTCAGATTTGTGAAATGACCTTGTATTATAAGTATTTGTTTTTTTCAGTATTGTTATTGTTTTTCACAAATTTCAAAAGAAAACAAATTTAACATCCCTTAACCTTTAACAATAAAGGTTCTGAGCATTTTTAATTCAATGAATGGAGATGTTTTGATTCATTGACAAAGGTCATCTGACTTTGAGTAAGCAATAAACCGAGAGTATTTATAACAGTTTGTTTTGAACATACCATTGACAACTTCTAATATCAACTTAATACAGAATTCATAGTAAATAATGGAATGTAATAAAAGTTTATAATGTTGCCACAATCTTAGTCAAATAAGTAGATTTATATTGTAAGTACATATATATAGCTTGATTTTTACACTAACTACTATGTGCGTGATGGAAAGGTCAAATAAACATCTTCTGCTATGGAAACAAGAAAAAAAAAAACAGCAAAAACATGGCTGAGTCGGTGCTTTTTGAGACACTTTTCATTGAAAATTATGATTAGTTTTCTCAATTGATATTTTTCATGTCAAGGCCTTTTTATAGCTGATCATAAGGTATGGGGTTTTCTCAACGTTGAAGACCATACAGTTTTCTATAATTGCTTACACTCACTTATTTGAGCTTTGGTTGATAGTTGTCTCATTTGGGGGAGGGGGGGTCGGAGGGGTCCTGATCCCGAAATCCCGAGCTTAAAAACACCTGATCCCAATGTCCAGAAAAAGGTCCTGCTGCGCCTCTAATTTGCACTCATACCACATCTAATCATTTCTATATTAAAGCATGCTAAACCAATCATTCATATTGAGGCCATATTTGCAAATGCAGGCTATAGATAAATAAACAAGATTATTATTCTTGAACTTTATAAAAATTGCAAATTAAACATGAAATATATAAGTCTGATGATAGAGGCACAAGTTATTGTGGATACCAAATAGTTAAAAGTCTTTTAAGCTGCACTTTATTGTACACAAACATCAATTTATGTCAACCCCCCCCCCCCCCCCTTTGTGTTTTTGTTGGTTTTTTAGGGCCGGGGGGGAGGGGGGTTGTTGAAGTGTTGAAGCAAGGTACATGTAGTGCTCTGGTTACTTGTTTCTTGTTTAAGTTTTGTTTTGCTTAGCCTATCGATATTACAATAGTATGCAAATCACTCGCCTGCCTTCAAATTTAATAATATGCTTTCAAGTACATCATATTTGAACAACATCTTCTTTTATCGAAAAGAGGAGATTATTTTCTTTTTAAAGTACATGGTAGAAGGCATAAATATCTTTTCCTCCAATTATAATTTGACCTTTCACCTGTCGTTATTGACATGTTAATTAACGCACATCTGTAGTAAGATTTTACATTGCGATACTCCAGTCAATAGGACAGGATTTTACATCGCGATACTACAGTCAATAGGACACGGTTTTCACACAGTAGTCTAAAGGGGCTTTCGTGTCTAGCATCATCTAAGTTTTTGTTAAAGGTGTTCAGCAATTCTAATTAGGTTTTCAAAAAGATCAGAAGACTGTGAATTATTGGGTCAAGGTCATATTTTTCTATTGTTACCTGTATTTTTTAATACTCAAATGTCTACACCTGGATAAAATTACTTGAAAGTTGTAGTATAAATAGTAGCCTTATTATTTGACTAATGGGAAGATTATGTAAATAATGGTTGAATTTTGTCATTTTTATATTGCTTTATAGTATAGACTCAATTTAAATTGTGAACAAAAATGAAATAATGAGTTTCATATTAAACCTACACAGGTGCGAGGAATAATTTCTGAAAAGTTACTACAATATACTGCCGTTTATGTGTACCTAATAGTAACATATGTAACATAACAGGGGGACTAAGCAAGTATATTGTTGAGGTAAATATTCTTATGATTTACACATGTAGCTGTCAATGAAAAGAGGATACACTCTAGATCCCTTTTTTTTATTGCCAAAAAATTTTAAAAACCACATTTTTCAGGAATACAGATTTTAAGTATACATGTATATTGTTCAATTATTATTTTTTTCTATTCAATTATCAGGAAATATGACCCTTCCCCCTTTCTGTGACTGTGACATTGAAAAAAAATTGTGTTTTAAACAACAACCTTTCTGTTCACTATAAGAAATATTAACTTTAGTCTTTGAGGTCAACAAAAAATAACGAATTATCTGAAGATCATGTAAAGTGATCTTCTATGCAAAATAAAAAAAATATTATATACATCCTAACATTTAAGCAAATAATAATTTGGCTGAAGCAAATTCAGGGGAAAAATTGTTTCTTCAAATGGCTTTCCTGTACTTGCAAAGGTCAATTTTGATAACTTTTTGGTCCAATCATTGGCAATATTACTCTTGAGAGATGCATTGATGTCACCTAACTGATCTGTTGAGTCATGATTTTATTTTACCTGTGTTGCACCTTTAAAGTTTGATAAATCGTCTGTCTTCTAACCTTTCCAATATATAAATTGTGCGCTGATGTGTTCTTAAGAATTTTGTAGTACAAGGTGTAACTGTGTACTAGCCTAGGACAACTTAAATTGATTTTCAGAGAAAAGATCCATTGAAACAGTCCAATTTATTATATTTTGAGATGAATTTTAGTATTACATAACTTTAGTATTTAATATTCATTTAATTTGCATTTTATTTCTTTGTAGTATTGTAATTCTAAAATGATTGTTCAGTGGTGAAAAGTTGGATATAGAAAGCATCTCCTATCTCCAATGTCATCTGTCAGAAATTTTATGCTGCTTTGTTAGGGTACCAGATTTCCCACATATTGAATAGGGTAAAATTTCCATTGGAGATTATTTTTTTAACAAATTTGCATTTGTAGGAGTAAGGAATGTCATATCAGTCAGCATTTTAATGATGACGGAAGATGTCTAGTGCATGCATATTTGTGTACCCAGTTTACAATAATACCAGGTACATGTTAAAAGATTCCCTAAAAACATGAAGCAGAGACTCTTTCCAACAATATAAAATAAAAACAATTACTATTTTTAATCTTGCATAGACATATAATGTTAAAAATGTGATAGTGATGCAAAGGCCAGGGTCTCTTTATACGAAAAAAACATACAAGAAAAAATAGTGGTTTGTCAATTACATTTATCATATGATCACTTTTGTTGTAAGATTTTTTGTGAAGAAAACCCAAGATAACCTACTGCCATCAGTGTCTGTCTGTCTGTTGACAATTTTCACTCATCGATAACATTTCACATTTTGATCTTCTTGAAGAGTTCTGAACAGAATAAGACCAAAATAGACAGAAATGTAATACTATTTACTTTGGGTCTGAAAAGTAAACATGCATGCTACTCTGATTTCTGATTGACTGGACTTTAAAAATTTCTTGAGAGTCTTGAAATCCATTTAAAGCAAACTTTAAAAATATGATATTTTAGAGTAAAGAATTACTTATATTTGTTTTGAGCTTGATAAAAAAAAATCAGACAGAGGTCAAGTTTACTTTTAATCTATATAATGGACATTGTTTTGAATTTTTATGAAAAAAAACAGATGAAGTGAAATAAATTCAAACCCTGAAGGAATCTTTTTCAACTAACAGTGAATGGATGAGCAGACATTTACGACTGGTCCATTTTTTAGCTCACCTGGCCCAAAGGGCCAAGTGAGCTTTTCTCATCACTTGGTGTCCGTCGTCTGGCGTCCTTACGTCATCGTTGTTAACTTTTTACATTTTGAACTTTTTCTAGAGAAGTTCTCAGAACCACTGAATGGAATGAAACCAAACATGGCATGAATGCTCCTTATGAGGTGCTGACCAAGTGTTGTTACTTTGTAGCCGATCTATCTTCCAAGATGGCCACCAGCGGGGGGACTTAGTTTAACATAGGACCCAATGGGAAATGCATACAAATGACTTCTTTTAGAAAACCACTGAATGGAATAAAACCAAACATAGCATGAATTTTCCTTATGAGGTGTTGACCAAGTGTTGTTACTTTGTAGCGGATCCATCATCCAAGATGGACGCCAGTGGGGGGCTTAGTTTAACAAAGGACACTATGGGAAATACATACAAATGTCTTCTTTTAGAGAACCACTGAACGGAATGAAATCAAACATAGCATGAATGTTCCTTATTAGATGCTGACCAAGTGTTGTTACATTGTCGCCGATCCAACATCCAAGATGGCTGCCAGCAGGGGGACTTAGTTTAACATAGGACCCAATGGGAAATACATACAAATGACTTCTTTTTAAGAACCACTGAATGGAATGAAACCAAACATAGCATAAATGTTCCTTATGAGGTGCTGACCAAGTGTCGATACTTTGTAGCCGATCTATCATCCAAGATGGCCGCCAGCGGGGGGGGGGGGGGTTAGTTTAACATAGGACCCTAGAGGAAATGCATACAAAAGTCTTGCTTCTAGAGAACTACTGAATTGAATGAAATCATACATAGCATGAATGTTCCTTTCCTTATGAGGTGCTGGCCAAGTGTTGTTACTTTGTAGCCAAATTTTATCTTTTTTTATATGATTTCAAAAACCCAAGTAGAGTCAGGTGAGCGATACCGGCTCTTGAGAGCCTCTAGTTGTAATTATCATGAAAACTTCTAATGGATTTTAGTGAAATTGAAAATAATAGTCATTTAAGGGAAATTAGTACAAAATATATTGGTAAAATTTCTTCATAATTGGCTAAACATTTATTTGATTAATAAAGTTAAATGCTAGACAACTAATATTTTGATGAGTAGGTATGTCAACTCTAAAAAAAAGTTGTCTGGCCTGTGAGACAAAGCGATGCTAATCCAGCCTTGATATTAGCTCTTTCCGTATTATCTATTAAATATTTATACTATGTAAATCCTATAAGCTGTTTTTGGCTTAAGGGAATAAAGTAATATTATTGCATGTAGCTTTATATAATGGAACATAGAAGACCTTGATACATTATATCTTGTAAATAATATGTTCATAAGTTTCTTCTGGCAAATGTCTGTTGTCCTTGACCTTACTTTTATGGTTTAGGAACTGCTTGAAAAAACTCTAGTTAAGTGGTTTTTTTTCAGTAATTATAATTAATGGGACAATTAACTGTGGTATTTATAATCTTTGCAAGGTATAAAATCCATCAGACAAGACTGACATCACATTGCAGACCTCTTTTTAAAAAGGAATCTGTGATCAGATTGTCAGGTGTACATATTAGACTGATAGTTCATCTGGAATTGACCTAATTTTCAAGGTTCAAGGTCTCATTATAATGTCGATATAAGCAATAGGTCAACTATACTTGATATATAGAATGGTAACATAAGGTGAACATGTTTGTTGTTTAGGTTTAACTTGTCTTGAAACATTTTGTCCTGTGACTGATTTCTTTGGTGTTATTGTGTTAGTTGTTGCTTCCTCTTTAACACTATATCTCCTCCTATTCATAGAAACCATTCTGGGAAAGCTAATCTCTTTGACACTATCTCTCCTCCTATTCATACAAACCATTCTGGGAAAGCTAATCTCTTTGACACTATCTCTCCTCCTATTCATAGAAACCATTCTGGGAAAGCTAATCTCTTTGACACTATCTCTCCTCCTATTCATAGAAACCATTCTGGTAAGGCTAATTTCTTTGACACTATCTCTCCTCCTATTCATAGAAACCATTCTGGGAAAGCTAATCTCTTTGACACTATCTCTCCTCCTATTCATGCATACAAACCATTCTGGGAAAGCTAATCTCTTTGAAACTATCTCTCCTCCTATTCATAGAAACCATTCTGGGAAAGCTAATGAAAGACTGGTATAATAACCACCGTCTGAATGTTAGCCATCCTTATAACTTCAACCATTGCAACACTTAAACCACGAGGGGGTTCATCTTTTTCATAATGTTTGGTATGAAACTTGTAGTCAAAATGGGATTGAATTTTAATCCTTGTGTAAGAAGAATTCAACACTCAATCTGCACATTAAAGACCTTTTAGCTTACAGGGCATATGTCTAACCTTCTTTCTCTAGTTGCAATAAAAACTTCCTGCCCTTCATCTTGGCCAACTCACTTTTTAACTAGTACTTATTGGATTTATTGTATAATTTGTTCTAATCCTACTATAAGATTGAGAATGGAAATGCGGAATGTGTCAAAAAGACCAAAGGGCAGAAAACAGCTGAAGGCCAACAATTGGTTTTGAACACAGCATGATTATCCATCATGCAGAGGTGGGCTTCAGCTGGACCCTAAACATAAATGTGAACTAGTTCAGTGAAAATGTAATATTTGCCACTTGACTTTCAACAAACATCAATCAATAAATCTAATGTACTTGTGGTTTTAATGTTTTAACTGAATTAATATCTTTTTTAATTAAACAACTTGACATGATGTTTTTATGTAAACAGTTGTAATTGAATGTTACAATTGAAATAATGTGATATATGGCTATTTTTTCCCAGCCTAGATAATAGAGTTAATATTAAGATTGGGTCCCACAATGTAGACAACAATGAGGTCATAAATTAGGAGATTTTTATGAATGAAAATATGTAACATTAATGAAATGTCCACCCTTCAGTCTTTTCTCATGTTATATCAAGTTTACCTTAGGGATGTGTATTGGAGTTTTACCTGTTATTTCTACCTGTCCATATGATTTAAAGGTGTACTTATTGACCTTAGGAATTATGGCCTTGTAATAAAATTGTAAGGTTGGGTTTGCATAAGATTCTTCACTGTGTTATAAGTTACCTGGAGATTTGGTCGGGGAAATAAGCTTTTTTCGGATTATCTTCCCACCTTGGAATGTGTTTACCTCACGGGTTGTTCATGTCAACAATGACATGACCTGAATTTTAACTTAACAGATGGTAAAAAAGAGGGAAAACTTTGTTCGTACGAGATATGATTCGGAATTATTAGTTGAGGAATTTTCGCATAGTGATTTAATAGTTCAGGTAGGATGATTATTTTAAGAATTTCATGTTGAAATTTGGTCTTTTTCATTGTTACAACCCTGCGATGACATTGTAAAAATGTCAAAATTCAAAAGTCTCTTGAATAATAGTATTGAAGTGAAGGGGTTATATCTGCTTTTAAAAATGATGATTCAGCAGGATTTCATACAAAGAATAAAACAAATGAAGTTGTGTAATTTTTTTCAAAGATTAAATCTTGTAGTTTTAAAATTTGTTTAAAATTTGTAAAATTTTAAACAGAGCCTTGTTATAACACATCGCGGTGGTACGATAGGTGTTCATTTTAATATGATGAAACGTTGCTTTCATGAGGCCTGTTACAAAGGGGTCATGGTAATCATTTTATCTCAAAATATAAAGTGCAATGTACACATATTTTGTAATTTCGTCATAAATAGTGCATAGGTAACAGTAAAAAGTCACTATTGCCATCAGATGCACATTTCAAAAAATTAATGTCTCATCAATTATGCTTCAAATAAGGCCAAAATTATTGAAAATTCAAAAACGTTGAAGAGCTAATGTAACGGAAAAAATCCAAACATATAGCCTAGGAATTGGAGCTTCATATGAAAGAGATATACAAAAAGTAATCAAAAAGGAGTTTGAAACCGATTTGATGAGAAACAACAAAGATACAAACGTTTTTTTCTAAAACGTCATTTTTTCCCCATTCACATGTTAAATTAATTCAGGCCAGGCAAACTGCACGCGGAAATTTGATCAGGTCACACAACGTCGCGGAAAAAAACAATTCAGTAAGGAAAGTGTTAAAGGAACTATTAGAATTTAAGGATGTTATTTAATCAACTAATAATTAATTTATATTGTTTATATCTCCTCTCTCTTGTTGGTAACCAATGGGTTTTGATGGGAAACACCCTACCCCTAGTAAATTCAATCCCTCTTTTATACATAAAGATTTTGATATGTTGGCAGTGTATGCTATTCTCTGTTAATGTTTATTCACACCTGGACAAATGGTAAAGACAATTGTATGTTATTCAAGATTTTATGTTGAACTTTAGATATTGTTCATGTTTTCCTGTGTTGTTAAGTTGCTGTCTCTTTGACTTAATATCCCATACATGTTTCTTTTATTCTCAAGTATTCACATAATCAAAAACCCCATGGTGAGACTCATTCATGCACTATGAAATATCAACTACATGTTTTAAAAACAGTTTGTGCCGTGCAGTGTCTAGGTCTTTATGACATACTTGTTAATTCATTTACATGTAAAGAATGGGGCTATGGTATCTTAATATATTACGTAATTTTAACATGCATTTACCTCCAGGTTAGAACTCTTAACTATTTGACAGATAAATTACACGGAAAATATACAAAAAATGTTTGTGTTATTTTGTCATGTTACAAGGTAAACTTTCTTTACTATGAATATTTTAGTATTTTTTATTAGTGCAAATTCTAATAGTTTTTTATATAAAAAAAAACCAACCAAGATGACACTTAAGTTGAATGGACACAGCCTTGACTTGACTCATCTTTACCTAAATTCAATAAAAAAAAATGTCTATTATTTTGCTTGGGAAAAAAATGTGTGACAGGTGTGGAATTTTGCAGTCTATCATTACATTTTAATTGCTTTTTTGGAGGTTTGAAACCTTGACTTTCAAACATGCCACATTCACCCACTGTATTTTCTGAGATCACATGACTTTGTTAATCTACCATATATGGAGATGATAGTAAAATTGTTAAATTGGCACAAATGGAGCAAAGCATGTGGTTTTCACATGTTTGATTTACCTTTGCAGGTAATTGCATTAAAAATAGATGTGCTATTATTGATACATGCAAATTTTATTTTCAAAGTTGTAGTAAAATCAATAAATCAGCCATTAAATGAAGTGAATTACTAAACTTTTGATGTCTTTGAATTTAATTATTTTACTTTAACTACATAAAAGCATGCCAATCTTGTTATTTCTGTCACAACTGCATTTAGATGCAATTTATCTATTGATTGGAGTTTGCTAAAGAATAATTTGTAAGACAAGAATAAAATTTCAATATTTTATTTTTATGTCGTCATTGCATGTTTTTTGGCAATGGGAAAGAGTTGATATAAAAAAAAAACAGATATCTTTACTTTCAAACAGTAATTGTGTTTGTATATTTGTTTAAATGTAAGGGGTTCAAAGATATCAAGTCTGAATTTGTCCTTTTAATATTTAAGATGAGAAAAACAATTAAATTGATAAATAGAACAAATAAAACTTGTAAACTTGTGTTGCTCCAAGTAAAAAGTTTGTTAAATTCGAAGCAAAATATAAAAACATGTTGAAATAATATGGTTTGAATAGTTTGAATGTTTTTTGGGGCCTTTTATGATGATTAGCTTGCTGTTCCAAGCCAAGTCTCTGTGATGTTTTTTGGGGGCCTATTATAGCTTGCTGTTCAGTGTGAGCCAAGTCTCTGTGATGTTTTTTGGAGGCCTATTATAACTTGCTGTTCAGTGTGAGCCAAGTCTCTGTGATGTTTTTTGGGGGCCTATTATAGCTTGCTGTTCAGTGTGAGCCAAGTCTCTGTGATGTTTTTTGGGGGCCTATACAGCTTGCTGTTCAGTGTGAGCCAAGTTCTCTGTGATGTTTTTTTGGAGGCCTATTATAGCTTGCTGTTCAGTGTGAGCCAAGTCTCTGTGATGTTTTTTGGGGCCTATTATAGCTTGCTGTTCAGTGTGAGCCAAGTCTCTGTGAGTTTTTTGGGGGCCTTTAAGCTTGCTGTTCAGTGTGAGCCAAGTCTCTGTGATGTTTTTTGGAGGCCTTATTATAGCTTGCTGTTCAGTGTGAGCCAAGTCTCTGTGATGTTTTTTGGGGCCTATTATAGCTTGCTGTTCAGTGTGAGCCAAGTCTCTGTGATGTTTTTTGGGGGCCTATTATAGCTTGCTGTTCAGTGTGAGCCAAGTCTCTGTGATGTTTTTTGGGGCCTTTTATAGCTTGCTGTTCAGTGTGAGCCAAGTCTCTGTGATGTTTTTTGGGGGCCTATTATAGCTTGCTGTTCAGTGTGAGCCAAGTCTCTGTGATGTTTTTTGGGGCCTTTTATAGCTTGCTGTTCAGTGTGAGCCAAGTCTCTGTGATGTTTTTTGGGGGCCTTTTATAGCTTGCTGTTCAGTGTGAGCCAAGACTCTGTGTTGAAGACCGTACTTTGATCTATAATGGTTTTTCTTTTACAAATTGTGACTTGGATGGAGAGCTGTCTCATTGGCACTCATATCACATTTTCTTATATCTATATACATTTATTCTTAAGCTAATTTAGTTCTCTTGTCTTACAAATTATGGTGTATGTAATTCTTTTGATTCTTTTGATTCTATTTACAATGTTTTAAATCATCGGGGCATTTTTTAACACTTGAGCTAAGTGCTCCAAAGATGTCTGACCTGTCAGATTTTTTCAACCCATCATTAACGGAACAATAACGCTGAACAATACAGCCAAAATCGTATTCAGAATTTTTACAATACAAACTATGAGGGGTGTACACCTAAAATTAACTGACCATTGATACTATTTTAGTCGTGACATTCTGCCCAAGTATTTTA
This sequence comes from Mytilus edulis, assembly GCA_019925275.1. Taxonomy (NCBI): domain Eukaryota; kingdom Metazoa; phylum Mollusca; class Bivalvia; order Mytilida; family Mytilidae; genus Mytilus; species Mytilus edulis. The sequence goes on from CM034352.1 coordinate 65,745,508, forward strand.
CCTTTTGTTAACCAAATGATTTTTGCATTGTCACGACCATATCTGAAGATTTGGAAATAGAAAAAAAGATTGATGATCGTAGATCAAGGAGAGATAGGCAATGAATACTTTGAAATTTAAATCCTCTAAATCAGCTTTTACATAATGAAGTTATCACAGGGTGTTACTGGTGTACTACTTAAAGACTTATTTCAACTCTGTCGGTGAAAACAATGTTAGATGTAATACATAATTAAAAGATTAGAGATAGGATTATTTTATTAATGCTTTTGGACATTAAAGTACTGAAACCCAGTTTATTTATGCTTTTGCAGTAAAGAGTGTCTCTTACTCAGCTAAAATTGGGGAGGGGTAGTTGATTTCGAAAAAAATTATATTGAATTGGAAAAAATGTTATCCTGACCTATACATAGATTTAAGGAAGTTGAGTAGTGTTATTTCTTAAAGAAGTGTGTAAGATACCAGAGGGCCATTCAAACACATTAATCAAAATTAAATAAACTGACAACACCGTGGTTAAAAAAGAAAAAGACAAGCAAAAGTACATAAAACACAACATTATAAAAAAATTAAAACTCAGCAACATGAACCCCACCAAAAAACTGGGGTTACTGATCTCAGGTGTTCTTGAAGAGTGAGCAGATCCTGCTCCACATGTGGCACCCATCTTGTATAGTATAGTAAAGTATAGACATACAAGAAGTATAAAAGAAGATAGAAAATTCTAGTAGCTAGTGGGAACCAGTGGCCCATAGATAGCCTTAGAATATGGCCTTGACTGCTTGATATATTTGATCAGCAGCCAAGGTTGTTACTGTTCAAGTTTTGTTCATTTTTTATGCTTGTATAGTTGGATCTGGAAGATACAGACTTGATTTACACGACTGCTCACTATAGATCCTTTTATAAGCATAAAAATATCTGTCAAAATTAATATCGATTCAAATAATTCAGATTAAATTGAAATGCAGTTTTTAGGATTTATGTATTTTATTAAAACACATTGAAGATAAAATTGTCAGATTTGATGCATTAACATTAATTTGTTTAATTTAGCCACATACCTAAAAATTTATTTTTATAATTTTGTCCCATTTTCTGTGACCCTACTTCAAAAATCGTGACAGAATTAAACATACTTTTTGCTGACTTAGGGGATTTGTACTAAATTTTGCACATTTACTATTCATTGCAGTTTTTTATGTGATACTATTTATAAAATCATTTTTTGGAAAATAAAATTGATTTAGAATTTTTGGACTGCTTGCTATTTTATCCTTTGCTACTTGTTTTTCAGTGTGGGTATTTTTTTCTATATTAAAAGGATTATGCATACTATTTTGTGGAGGTAACATTATTTTCAAAAAATTTACTAGGGAATTCATTCTGATCTTAGTTCAAAACTTGTAGAAGTTATATCGTTCTGGTTGGGTCATGTCCACACATCAAGATGCCAGGTCATATATAAGTAAGTTTTTCTAAGTTTTATAATTGAATTGTTGAATCAGTCAGAGCTTGAATAAAATCAATTCAGGTCTATTATAACCTTTAAATATTTGACTTGGAAGGTTCATTCAATAAATGTAGGTTTTAAACATTATTGGATGAAAATGGAAATGTATGCATCCCCCAGGGTGGTGGGTGAAGATTATGAAGTTTACCTCAAATTCGTAAAAATGCTACTATGACATTCATGCATTCTAATGTCCTCTTAAAAACTTTTATCTATCTATATTGACCAAGCTTATTTAATAGTAATAATATTGCTATTACAATTTGACCCCTTGGATCAGTAGGCCTGTAGGCTTTGTGTATAATACAACATGTGACGAAGCATTATTAATTTTTACATATATTGATATATTATATTTTTATAACTAATTAATATTATATATACTTCTTTGAAAGATGATGAAAATTTCTGTAAGCAGATGGTAGGTATTGGAAAAAAAATGTTATTGAAAGAGGGGTAGATAAGTAAAATATGAGTCATGAAATCTCAGATAATGTGAAAATGATGTAAATATTTGGATGTTTTGGAGTACTTGTAACGGATACCAAGGTTGAGTGAACATTTACAAGAAGTTTCATGGTGTTGTTTATTTGTGGTGAAGTGTTGATTATGCCTACTTAAGGGTAACTGGGTATACATGTACAAATAATGACTTACCGCAGGCTAAATAATGACCCAACATCAAAAGCTCCGGTGTGACACATCATAATGACCCAACTCATAGTTGACAAGGACACTCAGTACATTTTTAGAAAAGTACTATAAAAGTACTGGCATCATGGGAAACCCCAGGAAAAGTAGTAAATAAAACTGTGATTTGAGTTCACTTGGTGCAGAGATCACATATAAATGCATTCAGCACTGAAATTCAAATTAAATAGGAAAACATACAGTTGACATAGTGAACTGTTTGTTCTTCTGTTTCATGGAGCAATTTTGATTTTATTGCCATGTTAAATTTGAACTATGATCCAAATGTACTTTTAAAGTTTGTCAATGAGAAATATTTGCATTTGAATTGAATTCGAGTATGAAGTGTTACTAAATATCTGTGAAACAATTGAGAAAAAACTAAGAACTTGTGAAAAGAATTTCAAGCTGGATGATTAATTTGTAATGACAGTAGTATAAAATTGCTTGTGACAAGCGAACAAGGTTATTAAATATGTACAGAGAATGTACCTTACATACTTTTGTTTTAGGCTAAATAAAGTTAATTCATAGTGTCTTTGCTCAGTTCATTCATTGGAAGAATTGTTGTGTGGGTTTATTTCAGGACTGTTTTAATCAATTTGTCAAAATGAAGGTTTTATAAATTTGTCCTTTGGGGGAGCTACTTATCAACCCAAATGCCAATGATGATAAACATGATAAAAAGATATTTATTTTCTTAATTTCAGTCTCGGAATTCAAAAAGGCATGTGTAAATCATAATTTCATATGGATGCTGGTGTAAGACTTTCAAGTCACATTTTAATTGAAAAATCTTTCTCAATTCAAGTTTTGAAGATATATTATATATTGTATTTACATTTTTGAGATATCAAAGGACCCTGCTAAAAAAGGTTTATTTGGGGGTTATAATCATATTCAAGTCTGAACTTTTTGCAGAGGACCCCATTAAGCATGTCGATTTTACATTTCAAATTTTAAAGGACGATTAGCTTAACAACATAGATGATCATCAGAGGCGGATTTGGGGGGGGGGGGGGGGGGGCCTTTTTGGGAAAAAATTGGTTGCTTATATAGGGAATCATTGAAGCGTGACTGGAGCGGGCCCCCTCTTAGGTCAGTCAGTGGGCCCCACTTATGAAAATTTCTGGATCCGCCACTGATCATAGATCAAAATCTGTAGCAAAGGAATCAGTAGACAAACATTCTAATATTGTAGATTGTGAGTTAGTACATTTGTCATATACTATTCCAACAAGTTCAGAGCATAGAACTGCATTAGATTTTGGTTAAGGGACATCTATTTCTTCTATAATATATATCTTTGCCTTCAGAATAACTTTTTTTTTAATTTCTTATTTTGATTTATAGTTCTGATGTTGCAGTGTTTGTGGGCTTTTGAGTATTTCAGGCATACTATTTTCTCTATTATTAGAATTTGATGTCTAACTTTGATGTATGGATCTCGTGGGAAATTCTATTGTGAAAATTTTTGTCATGACAGTGGGTTTAATGTGTATTGAAAATTGTGGGAGGGAAGATTGTATTCCGTGCAAATAAATGAAACTTGACAAAGTTGTTAAAAAAACTCATATGGTAGCTATAAGTGCTAGTGCTGGTAGGCTTTTTGTTTTGAAGAGTTTTGAGTTGTATAGCATTATTTTGGAATTTGTAAGACTCCATGGTGTCATTTTATTCCTTAGGCAGTTTTTATATGACAGCAATTTTTTTGCACATCATGAGAGAAATGAATAGACCCTGTTCAAATATGAGTTCAAAAAAAGGGCGGGAAAATCAAAAATTGAAAGTTTGATTACCATTGCACATCTATTTTAAAAAGACATGCACATGGCAGGTGCATTCAACACCAGTGTTTATTGACTAGGATTGCCTTTTGATAGGTCACTGGTTCTTTTCTGTCACTCTGGCTTCTTCACCAATAAGCACTCTCAGGCCAGCACTATAAATAAACATTGTGCTGAATGTGGCATTAAAAATCAAATTATCAATAGATTAAACCATTGTTTGCATTTATTACACATTTTATTTTGGGTTTCTCTCTACTTTAATTATGCTGACACAATTAACTACCTAATAAGTTCATCCGAATAGTGAAGAAATGAAAACGGAAAAAACGTAAAATTAAGTTTCCTTGCGTAATACAACAGCAGTGCATGATCATATCCGTCCTGTATCAATAGTGTACTTTATGGTAAACATGAACCATATTAGAAGGAAGTTGGGTTGTTGATTTTCATTTACTCATTCATTTAAAACAAGCTGTTCAATAAGATTTTCTCTGTGTTTATTTTATCAAATAAATGGGTTGTAATGGCTTACTGTTATGTCCTACAGTCAACAAAATTATTTTTTCCTCCTATTTCTGATAACAGCTGCCAATAGGATGTTTGATCAATATTGAGGAAGTTCAGTTCAAATATCATGACATTTTTGATAACATCAGATTCATGATAACTTTTGAAGAAAAAAACAAGACTTAATATCACATGTCTTGATAGTGGGGTCAACATTTATTTGTTCTGCTTTAAGCAGGAGTTCCCCTGGAAACAAGTCAAAATCACATGTCTTCAGATATGCTGTAGTGGCCCTGTAAACGTATACAGAAATCGCCCTCTTGGAATGGAGGTTATATGATTTTTATGAGTTCACAATTTGATTTCTTTTTTTGTCTAAAAATATGCATGAAATATTTGCCACTGAACATATAGTAAAATGGCTATCAATCAATCACATTGGCTTTTGATTTTGAATAACAGTAATTCTTCTCTTCACTTTTAATGGATCGAAATTGGTTTTTCATTTAAAATACTAAACATCCATAATGTTATTTACATTTTAACAAAGGTTAAAAGGGGGCAACTGAGTAAAACACAAATAGGACCGTAACTTTAAGTGTGATTTCCCCCCTTTTTAATCTACTCCACCCTTATTTCATTTATGTTATAATACAAATTACATGGTACTGTTAACTTCAATACACAATTTTATTATTAATCTTGGGCATGCAACAGTGAACACAAATCCAATACATGAGACACCATGAATGAGCCATTGATTGTAACAAGTACAGACATAGGTATAACATAGGTATTTAAAATGTCAGGTATGTCACTAGATCTAGGTAGGGTCACAGTTAGATAGAATTCCATTTTCTCAGCAGTGTTAAATACAACAAAGGATTTTATGCCTTTTAGAATTAGGTAAGATTATTAATTTTTGTTTTGTCTGTTCCATTTATTGAAAATTCTGCAAATTCTGTTGGAAAAGAGTTTTTGTATATATAAAATGTTGCCATTTTAAGAAATTTACATTAGGTAAAAATGGAAGGGGATGAAGGGTGAAAATCTGACAAAATTCATTTACATTAACTCAACTTAAAGACTCTTCTTTTACGTTGAAATTTATTCAATGTGGATTCATTCAATTTTATGATTTTTTTGTGGATATTTTATTTCGTGGTTTAGCCAACGTATACATACAAGTGTATAGAAAATTTGTACTTTATTAACTATTGAAGTTTGTGGTTTACCTGTACTCACATAAACCACGAAAAATGGTATCGCACGAATAATAATGAAACCACAGTATTTGAATTTAATGTTCCTTATTTTGACCTATCAGCAGCCTTCTCGAAATCTACTGAATGTTAGTTGTCCACCTAGTATGAAAAGCTTGAACATGATAGAATACCAATTCAGTGTTTATCTTTTTTTTTGACAGATTCATTTTCAATTTTTTATGAGCACTATGTCACTGCTAAGCTTTTGTCTCAATTCATGTATCTAATATTCAAAACACATTTGACTTTTTTGTACTTTTCTACAAAATTAAATGAATTATTTGAAAGTTTAATTTAGCTGGATGGTATAAGAGGTCATGGTAAAAACTATTCTTAAAACCCTTAATCATATGCCCAAAAAATTACCTCACTTATTTTGAAATTCACTCCAACAAAGATTGGGAAATAGTAAATCTTGAAATATCAGATCCATAGATCTCTCCTATCATCTCCAGTGTTCAACTTGTTTGTTATTGAGACTGATTACAGATGAATCAAATTGAAACTCTTATTAGGTTGCCTTGACTCCCATCCGACTACTTTTACCCCAAAGTAATGACTGGCTCTCTTCCTGCAAACATTGTGAACTTTAGCAAGTTAAAATTGTGGCTCCGCATGATGGTCTAATACAAAGCAGGGACTCCTCTTGAACTGAATATTAATGTGCGTATTGTTATGCGTTTACTTTTCTACATTGGCTAGAGGTATAGGGGGAGGGTTGAGATCTCACAAACATGTTTAACCCCGCCGCATTTTTGCGCCTGTCCCAAGTCAGGAGCCTCTGGCCTTTGTTAGTCTTGTATTATTTTAATTTTAGTTTCTTGTGTACAATTTGGAAACTAGTATGGCGTTCATTATCACTGAACTAGTATATATTTGTTTAGGGGCCAGTTGAAGGACACCTCCAGGTGCGGAAATTTCTCGCTACATTGAAGACCTGTTTGGTGACCTTCTGCTGTTGTTTTTTTCTATGGTCGGGTTGTTGTCTCTTTGGCACATTCCCATTTCCATTCTCAATTTTATTCTGATATTCTTATAATATCAACATGTGACTTGTCCTGTTCTGCATGTAAAAGTTTGACACTGGTTATTGTACACATATCCATCTATCCATCCATTGTTTGACCTGGCTAGGAATTTATTATTATACTCTTAAAGGGGGCAATACTACAGTCAGTACCACAAAATTGTAGCCGTTGTTTTCTGAAATTACTGTCATACATATGGGAAATTAGCTGAAGCCCACCTCAGGGTACTGGATTTTTTTACTGGGTTGAAGACCCATTGTTGGCCTTCAGGCTTGGGCTATTTTCTTCTCTTTGGTCAGGTTGTTGTTTTTTTTCACACATTCCCAGTCTCCTTTCTCTATACTAAACATGATTAACACACCACTTTCATTTTAAAGTGCTTGTACTAAGTCAATAATTAATTATTTCCTGTTGATCAACTATTAACATTTTCCCAAAACTTACCCCTATATATGGACATAATATTCCTTGAAGTTTTGTTACATCTTTAGCTTGCCAACCCAATTTGAACACAATCCATTGATATATTTTTCCCGTTCTTCAAATGTTTTAAAAGGTAAACAGCATTTTTTTCTCTGCAAAATATTTGCCAAATCATTATTTGTTAGCCATAAACAAAGTATTTGTTTATCTGATCACAAAAGTAAGGAATAGTATATGGTACATTGTATTAAAGTAGATTTAAATTTACTTAGATAAAAAATATAATTGAATTTTTCTTTCTCGTGACAAATGTTTCCACTTTTATCATTGTGGGAATATTATATTAAATTTAAGTCTGAAAAAAAAGTGAAAAATCTTCCGTTTTTGAAAATTACGGTTGAAAATATATATTGGTACTTTAAGCAAAGAGTAAAAATCCATTTTATATATGGACAATTAGGTTTATGAAAGATGGTTAAATCATATTATATTCCAGTTGAGCTGTGAGTAGAAACCGCTAAATTGATTTGCTTTTCAACATACTTGTTTCTATTACGTTTACGTAATTAAGTTTACGTTTTAGTGTCAAGTTTTCTGTTTGAAAGAAATATAAAACCACAAAATAGAGCATATATTCTGCTACAGACAAACTTAATTATAAGATGGACTAAATTTTACTTGGCATTGGATACACTTCAGTTGCTTTTATACTTTGGAGTGTTCTAAAAAAAAAATTGATAGCAAAAATATTGGCCAACTTATATAAAGAGAAAAAGAAATCTTTCAGATACTGAAATAGAAAAAAAAACAAATTTAAGATGAAAGTCCTAAATTTAAGAGAGGGACGAAAGATACTAGAGGGACAGTCAAACTCATAGATTGAAAATAAACTGACAACGCCATGGCTAAAAAATAAAAAAGACAAACAGACAAATAATAGTAGTACAGAGGACACAACATAGAAAACTAAAAACTAAGCAACAGAAACCCAATCAAAAACTATCTATCTAAATCACCATCCTCCTCTTTATAAATAGAAGTAGTAACACACAGGCATATATATCAGCTGATCGGAATATCAACTTCTTTACCGATTTCTAGGCCAATGCTTCATGCCAGCAATATTGAGAATCATTTGTTGTGACTTTAATTTTCCGTATTACAAGTTGATTAAATTGGGAGATGAATTGCCCATTATAGTGTTCTGACCAAAGATGTCAATTCAGCTGGTGAATTAGCAATGGCAGATATTAGTTCAGGAATTCTGATCAATATGTTGTGTCTGGAACATTAATGGAAAAACCTTAAGAATGGTTATAGAGAAAATGGGGTGTTTAGAAGGGAGCAAGATTGGTTTTTATTGTGAATGGATAGTAGGCAACTCAGACGATACTATAATCTTGTGAATGAATTATAGTAAAAGTTGTATTTTCAATCCACAGGATGTACAAATGTAGTATTTTGATATATTTTGAGTAACAGTAAATTAATGGAGTTGGGATTTCTGTCTGAAATTCAAAGTAAGCTGAACAGAAAAAGAATTTACTTCGACTGTTAACAGTAGGGATTTTGGTGGCATATTTTTTACCGTTCTAGAGTTTTGTCTTTTACAAACGGAAAAATTGCTGAGTTTCTGTTCTCTAACTTAAGTTTGCCCCAACCAAATGTCATAAAACTTAAACACAATGATTATTAAAAATTTGGGTAGCGTCACTTTCATGCTTCTTAATTTGAGTTATGTCCCTTCATAACATTGTATGCAAGAAGGAGCATCCACCTATGTCCCATTGGCATTGTTGACACATTCCTAATTTAATATTTTTTTTAATGTAAGGTAGGAGGGGTAGACTCAGTGTCAAGACTGTCGGCAATAAACCTTTTTAGCTCACCTGGCCCGAAGGGCCAAGTGAGCTTTTCTCACCACTTGGCGTCCGTCGTCCGTCGTCGTCGTCCGTCGTCGTCCGTCATCGTCGTCGTCGTTAACAATTTACATTTTGAACTTCTTCTAGAGAACGACTGAATGGAATGGAACCAAACATGGCACGAATGTTCCTTATGAGGTGCTGACCAAGTGTTGTTACTTTGTAGCCGATCCATCATCCAAGATGGCCGCCAGCGGGGGACTTAGTTTAACATAGGACCCTATGGGAAATGCATACAAATGACTTCTTTTAGAGAACCACTGAATGGAATGAAACCAAACATGGCATGAATGTTCCTTATGAGGTACTGACCAAGTGTTGTTACTTTGTTGCCGATCCATCATCCAAGATGGCTGCTAGCCGGGGACTTAGTTTAACATAGGACCCTATGGGAAATGCATACAAATGACTTCTTTTAGAGAACCACTGAATGGAATAAAACCAAACATAGCATGAATGTTCCTTATGGGGTGCTGACCAAGTGTTGTTACTTTGTAGCCGATCCATCATCCAAGATGGCCGCCAGCAGGGGACTTAGTTTAACATAGGACCCTATGGGAAATGCATACAAATGACTTCTTTTAGAGAACCACTGAATTGAATGAAACCAAACATGGCATGAATGTTCCTTATGAGGTGCTGACCAAGTGTTGTTACTTTGTTGCCGATCCATCATCCAAGATGGCCGCCAGCGGGGGACTTAGTTTAACATAGGACCCTAAGGGAAATGCATACAAATGACTTCCTCTAGAGAACCACTGAATGGAATGAAACCAAACATGGCATGAATGTTCCTTATGAGGTGCTGACCAAGTGTTGTTACTTTGTTGCCGATCCATCATCCAAGATGGCCGCCAGCCGGGAACTTAGTTTAACATAGGACCCTATGGGAAATGCATACAAATGACTTCTTTTAGAGAACCACTGAATGGAATAAAACCAAACATAGCATGAATGTTCCTTATGGGGTGCTGACCAAGTGTTGTTACTTTGTAGCCGATCCATCATCCAAGATGGCCGCCAGCGGGGGACTTAGTTTAACATAGGACCCTATGGGAAATGCATACAAATGACTTCTTCTAGAGAACCACTAAATGGAATGAAACCAAACATAGCATGAATGTTCCTTATGGAGTGCTGACCAAGTGTTGTTACTTTGTAGCCGATCCATCATCCAAGATGGCCGCCAGCGGGGGACTTAGTTTAACATAGGACCCTATGGGAAATGCATACAAATGACTTCTTCTAGAGAACAACTAAATGGAATGAAACCAAACATAGCATGAATGTTCCTTATGGAGTGCTGACCAAGTGTTGTTACTTTGTAGCCAATCCATCATCCAAGATGGCCGCCAACGGGGGACTTAGTTTAACATAGGACCCTATGGGAAATGCATACAAATGACTTCTTTTAGAGAACCACTGAATGGAATGAAATCAAACATGGCATGAATGTTCCTAATGTGGTGCTGACCAAGTGTTGTTACTTTGTAGCCGATCCATTATCCAAGATGGCCGCCAGCAGGGACTTAGTTTAACATAGGACCCTATTGGAAATGCATACAAATGACTTCTTTTAGAGAACCACTGAATGGAATAAAACTAAACATTGCATGAATGTTCCTTATGAGGTGCTGACCAAGTGTTGTTACTTTGTAGCAGATCCATCATCCAAGATGGCCGCCAGCAGGGGACTTAGTTTAACATAGGACCCTATGGGAAATGCATACAAATGACTTCTTTTAGAGAACCACTGAATGGAATAAAACCAAACATGGCATGAATGTTCCTTATGAGGTGCTGACCAAGTGTTGTTACTTTGTAGCCGATCCGCCATCCAAGATGGTCGCCAGTGGGGGACTTTTGAATGAAATTAAAGATGTTCCTTTCCTTATCAATGATGTTGTGTTGTCACTTTTAGCCAAATTTTATATTTTTTCATATGATTTCAAAAACCCAAGTAGAATCAGGTGAGCGATACAGGCTCTTGAGAGCCTCTAGTTCTTCTATCTTGTGTTAAAATCAGACAGAGAAATACAAGTTGACCAGTTTAGATTTGAATGTGAAAAATTTATCAGTACTATAGTATTACTTGTTTGACCATCAATTTCTGGACATCAGGAATTATATTCCACCCACACTTTTGTATTATTACCTGTCACACGTAATTACTTAGTGTGGGTGTTCACATGTTATCATTCCTTCTCCATTTTACATATATCTTTATTGACTGGAACAGTAATTAATGTCTAATTTCATGCAATTAATTGGAAAAAACAACACTTTTGATTGTTATATATCATGATTGTAATTTCATCTGGTGAAAAGTGATCGTTCCTGAAATAATTTTTTTCAAATCATGTATTTTTACATTAAATCCTATTATTAGGTGCATTTGTGAAGATAGCAACTATTATGGATATTATCATATTCTATCTTTTAGATTTGCACCTAATAAGTTTATTTTTGGCTGCATTAAATATCAGGTGTGAGAATATAGGACTCAATGTAGTATGAATAAAACCAGTGTTGGGTCCAACACTATAGAACGGCAACCTAACAACCAAACAACAAAATCAAATACCAGAAATAATATACAAATAGAAAAAAAGACATCATAAAAATCTGTGTAGAAATAAGAGAAAAACATGTTTTAAAAAAGCTGAATGCACAGCTGTTCATGTAAAACAGTACATGTACTAGAATATTTAAAAACAAATCTTATAGGCATGCCTTCTTGCACTCTTGTTTATTTCTATGGAGGCAAAAATCAACACATTTGAATGGTGACATTATTATAGGTGATTTAAGTCAATTGTAAAATTTATTGATGATAGTTTTAAATTTTATTAATAGGTCTGTATACTGTTTAATTTGTTGGCATTAAAATTTTAATGAAAAATTAATAAATTGGACAAAATTCAAATAGCACATGAATTATTGAATTAATTTGCCTTTGTATAATAAAGTCTCAACTGTGGTAAAAATCAGTAAAACATTAAAACAAGACATATATATATTGATTCAAATAATTTTTAATTCATAATAGTTTATTGATATGGTACGTTACTTACAATAGATCGTTACTTACAATAGATCTGGACGATAAAATTATTAATTGATTACTCATAGTTTAAGGTCCACACAGGCAAATTTTAAAATGTATATTTGTATAGTAGTTCATTTACTATCATATGACCATGAAGCCTCCTTTCATGCAGAACAATAAAAAAAAAGCTGCAGAAAAATGAGAAGTTACCATTGCCATTAACTCAGAATATATTTAAAAGTAGGGTAAACATCTGAGAGACATCAACCTAACAATAAAAGACCACATACAAGGCACTTAAATAACATATACCTGACTATGGTATGCATGTCAAACTCCAAATCAAAAATAGCCTTGGCAATTTGTGAATGAACTAAGCATTGGAAAATGTCAAATTCTTTTTTTTTTATAATATGAGTAACAAGTAAGTATTATTAGTTTGGTTTTTACACATGAATTATTTAAGGAAACTGCTAATAGGATATAAAGATTTTTAAGACTTTTGAAGGACTTCTTTTGAACAGAATATCAGTTTAATTATCTTTTTCTTTCTATTTTTTCAGAAGATGGTGACTATGATTCGTCCTTCAGATTAACCGAGAGTGGTAAATTGACTTACGATTCCCATGTTAAGTCATTATGTAAAGTGCCAATCAAAACTGAACCTCATTCCAGTGACCGCAATGCATGGGAGCAGGACGAGCAAAACAATAACATTTGCAAGATAGTTGACGTGAGAGGGAATGTAGATTTTACGAACAGTTTAATGAATAATAATAATAATGGTGGTGATAAAGAAAGTCTGACTGGAAGTAGTACTACAACTGAAAACTGGCAATCGAACAATGTTTCCCGTCAATCTGAAAGTATAAATAGCACCCGAAATTCAATGATGTTAGCCAGTAGTCCTGCTGGTGTCTTCAAACCCCCAATGACAGTGGCTGACCAAAGGCTTATATCAGCCGGAATGCCTTATTCAATGATACCATCTGGAGGACCTGTGTCACCATACAGTTATTTTACACAATATGGATATCCTCCACGAAACTATCCACAAGTTGATTCTTATTCTTATTCTGCAGTTCTACAAAGCATGGGAAGTCATGCAGCACAAACCCAAATGCCGTGCAATACCTATGGGTCTCAGTACTCCATGCTGAATAGCCCACATCAACGATCAATGTCTGTGTCCGCCTCAGGGCAGGGACAGCATGTGTCATCCCGGCGTAGCCCGGGAGATACGTCAGAAAGAGATATAGACTCTAATATACCACATAATTATGGTAAAGAGGAACGTACACATAGTCTTTCATCAGTAGAAATATCCAGTTCAAAAACTGTATCTTTCAAAGACCCCCCTCCAAGGAGGGAATTAATAAACAGTAAAGATATGAACTATAAAGTGCCTAGTGGTAAAGAAGGAAGTTTAAAACATCGAATCTTGACCCGCCCATCAGACAGTACTCCCGAGAGTTCTGTGGTGGATGTACATTATGGTGAACCTTCTGCCAAAAGAACAAGATATGATCCTCTTAATGTTTCCACATCAAATCACCAAGAAGATAATGGATCTTCTGCAAATTTACATTTCCCGCCACATTTTATGAAGGGTTCTATAATACAACTTACAAATGGTGAATTGAAACGTGTTGAGGATCTGCAAACAGCAGATTTTGTACATAGTGCTGAAATAAGTAATGATCTCAAAATTGACTCTAGTTCTGTTGTACGCATTGATGAAAATAACGAGCGAGGGACGGCAGTCCTTGGATTTGTTGTTGGAGAACACAAAGTTCAGGTATGATTATTGTTTGTTTAAAAATCTATAAAAAATTACATATGTTGTAGTTATGTAAGAATTATTCATTTTTACATACATTTTTGTAGTAAATAACCATCTGCTTGAAATTAACATGCAGATATGTAAAACTAACAGGTAATAACATTGTTAATCCATATTCTGATAAACATTTAAATGATTTATCAATACTGATGTAGACCATAGATTTAGAGGTCTAAGTTTGGGACAACGAGGGCATAGTTTCTCACTTGTATGCATGTTCTGGTTATTGGTTTCTGGATGCTACTCTGAGAAAGCATCTTTCAACACTTTTGATATTTGGTTTGTTAGGCAGCAACCATTTGATTTTCTGGGGGGGCTATGGTTTTTTTTGGAAAAAAAAGTTTGTTTCCAGTTTTTGGAGAAAAAAATAATTTGTTTTTGATTCTGAGAAAAAAAATTGTTTGTTTCACCCTCAGCTGCCACTATATGTAATGCTAAAATTGAAAGAAAAAAATTGTTTCACTTGTCGCGAAAAAAATAGATTGTTTTTCGCCGCAGGGGAAAAAAAAAATTGTCCAGAAAAAAAAACCATAGCCCCCCCCAGAAAATCAAATGGTTGCTGCCTTAGGGACTTCTATAAAACAAATAAATTTGGTGGGTTTCATAGGAAAGAAGCCAATTTTATGGGTCCCACAAAAAAAGTGATGATTATTAGCATCCACCAAATCATTTGAAATGTTGTTAGGAACTAGAAATCCAAGTCCTAATGACTGACAAAAACAATTAACCAAAAACAAATAAGACAAACAACAACCTATGAAAACAAGCTCCTGACTTGGGACAAGTGGTGGCAATAAACATTATTGTGAGTGCTTAACCCTCCCTTTAACGTGGAACAGTGGTGCAACAACACAACATAAAAAAAATGTAAAAATCATATGAAAATGACTGGACTCATTATATTGTCAAAAAGCACAAAAAACAACTCACATAAAGACAAAGTATTATTTTAAGAGTATTGTAAGGTGTACATGTCAGTCTATAATGTTTCAAGTTTCTATGCTATAGATTGGTTTCTCAGTGAATATGTTAGCTCTGTGAAATAATCACTCATTTTCACTGGTTCATTGCTATTTGTCTAGTTTTAAATTATCTGAAAGGTTTTCGGTTACGTCATTGAAGTTGAAATATCTATTATTTTTCTGTAAGTTGATCCAAAGGAGTGGATATACGTGTTAGTGAGTTAAATCCTAAATGTTAAATTTGTCCATACATTCTGTGAAAAATAATCTTGGAAAACGTAAATAATTGGAAAAAGTTGTAAAAATACAATAGAAAAACCTGCTTAGGTGATAACTAATAACAGTTTTTAATTAACACGTCAGTGTTTTTCAGGTTTCAAATTATTTGATTTGTTTCATTCATTGACGTCAGCTATTCATTGCTAGAAAACAAGACAGGGTAGTTGTAGGTTAAATGTCAATGAGACAACATCCCAACACTACTTTCAATAGTCATCTGAAGTTAATTGTATAGACTAAAAGGGTGAACAATCATCTACCCTGCATTGCAAACTCTGAAATAACCCTTATAAGATCTAAGAAGATGTGGTATGAGTGCCAATGAGACAAAATTTCAACTAAGTAACAATTTGTAAAAGACTAAACCATTGATAATATAATTTATAAGTTAAGATTGGGTTTAGATTTTTTGTGTATGTATATCTATCTTGTCATGAAGTACTAGCAAATGCTTTGAATTACTTATTTGTTTCCTAGCTGACTGCATTAAATGCTGTTGTAAATATTTTTTTAACTTGTTTATAACACATGTATATTAAAAAATGACCAACTTTCCACTGTGGAATGTTAAGTTTACTTATACAAATCAATGTAAAATGTCAGTTACTCTTTGATTTATAGGACAATTGTAACTATTTTATTAATCAGTGACTGTTACCAAATTGCTTCATATTACATGACTAAATGGCTATTATGATATTGTACACATTTAATTGAAGTTTGTTCTGTATTTAGCAGTTGAAAAGCAGGAATAATTCTTATGATCACAAATGAGATTCTTTTTAATCTTTTGCAGAAGCAAGATGTTGATGTTTTAAATCTGTGAAAGTTGTGACATAACAATTTGATTTATAGATATTGATAGTACAACTGTACTAATAACATTGCATTGTGGGATACCACAGACAATAATATCCCATTATATTGATTCATAGTATTAAATAAACTGTGTTATATATTTGATGTTGACAATTTTCACAGTATTTTGAAAGGCATTTGTCTGAGGTTTCACGTCACTAAATTACACACTAATGGATTCTTTTGGCTTTCAGCGTTTGTGTTTGTATTTTAAAAGTAAATGAGGAAATTTATATCGAAACATGTTACACAATTTGCAAAAGTACTTCAATTGTTATGAAATAATTTAAGAACAATATATGAACTCTTATTATTTGAACATTAACCTTAATTCAATTTTAATTTTTCACAGTTTCATTTTAATTCAAGTCATTTTTCAATAAACGTGTTACATAATAACACTAGATTTTGTGACACTAGTGAAAACCTTGAAAGTGCTAAACACAAAACATACAAATATTTACCACATTACAGAATTTATTTGTTTACCACTCACAAATTCGATTTAATCTTTAATTTTTGTCCCAGTAAACGATGCCTTTTTAAAGTACATTTTAAAATTCCCTGTAAACATTCGCCTTAAATACACTTTTGAAAGACAAATGCTCTTGAACTAAATGCAAAGTAAGCTTGTTACATTGTTATGGATAGGAAATATTACAGGGCCATATATAGAGGCTGTTGTTATATAGGTCTGGAGTGCTTCTGTTGTTATAGACTGTAGACAACGGTTTTACATGTGTTGTTAGGTCTATGACATTTACCAAGATAATTATTTAGTTGTCAACTACAAATTCAAATAAAAAATCTAAAAAAAGAAAAGCTATATAAACATCTGTTTAACTTTTTTTTAAATTGTATTTGGATGGAGAGTTGTCTCATTGGAACTCACACCACATCTTCCTATATCTATCTGATAAAAGATCACCTCTAGTCTCTAATTTGGAGACTGTACCAACATACATGTAAGAATAGGTTTTATGGTGAGAAAAAAAAGCATCGCTTTTGTATTCTGATTCAACATACAATATCCATACGCTTAAAAAGTGTACAAAACAACACCAATATTATAAAAGTAAATACAACATCAATAAATATATTTTGTACAACAGAAATTCTCTGTCAGTATGCTGTAATTTGAATCTTATTAATTCTTTCTAATACTACCAAAAACAATACCTATATATACAGGCTAATCAGTTATTTTGCATTTTATTTTCAGGTGACTGTTGAAGCTTCTGTTGAACATCCATTTTTTGTTTTCCATCAAGGATGGTCATCTTGTGATCCACAACGTACACTCCAACGATATGGACTTGATTGCCATAAACTCTCTGTCGGCGATAGATGTATATCGCTGACTCATAAGGAAGTGGCGGACCGTGCTGCTGAACTTTTACAACAGCAACAACAACTTGGTGATAATCCAGCTTATAGTTTTGGTGAAACTGTCTCGGGCAATAAATCAGGGATATCAACCCAGGGCTTGGACCTGAACAGGTCTCAACACAGATAAGAATGGTCAAGCTACAAATGTTGATATTTTGGATTGAATAGACCTTTCATGGTCGTTTTGCAGACCTTAAAATATATATACTTTTGACCGTATATGGTCATTATATAGACCCTAAATGCTGTATGGTTGACCATATATGGTCATTTTGTCAGACCTTAAAAACTGTTACTGGCCTATTTGGTCACAATGTAGACCTTAAAACTATATCAGAATATGAATCTCTGAATGTCGAAATATATTTTTAACATGATTAAGACATATATGCTGATTCATTTTAAATATACGACCCCTTTGCAGGGTAAAAAATAGTATAACTAGTATTAACATAGGTCTTATGGATATAATTTTTATACAAAATGTATAATAATCAACATTTCTAAACACATTGGTTCATTGTTATCTTCTGTTATAAAGATACAGTCTTATATAAATGCACACATTTGCACAAAATGGCTGTCATTCGCTGCATCTTGGTTTAGTCAGATCTGCATTAGTGTTATTTTGATTTGATTGAATTTCTAACACTGCAATCTTTCATAGTTTCCATTTGTACATGTATTTAAACAATTTATGACATAGCTGTCATACTTGTCTGAATTTCTTGAACAAATCTATTATTATATTTCACAGGAGGTTAGGTAGGAAAGGAAGATTTGAAATTTTATCATCAGGTTTCGTCAAAGCATGTGCATTCAAATCAAAGATTCTAAAGATATGTTACATCAGACAATTTTAATATCAAAAATAGTAGAAAACCTGAAAACAAAACAAATCAAAATACTTTGTGAAAATTAACAGTTATTGAAATTGAAATGCCTTTTCAGAAAATTATAAAATACAGTGCCTTAGACAGTGTTAAGATTTTTTCCATTCAAAAATGTATTTTTTCTGAAATTGTCACTTTGCTGCTTTTGGAGTTTGAAAGTTTCAAGAAAAGGTTTACAAAGAAGATATTTGTGGGTTATTTTGAAATATTAGGGAATTATGGAAGATAAGATCTGTGTGATAATTGGGACTGTGTATTTCTTATTAGTAATATTTTTATTGATTTCCGAAAATTTTGAACAAATGAGTTTTATTATTTGGTGAATTTCAATTTTTCAGTTTCTTAAAATGATTACTTATCTATATGTAAACTTTTCAATCCAATGGTACTTCAAATTATGGTTAATGCCAAAGGAAATTGCTTTCTATCTGCTCAAAATGTTTTGATTCAATGGAGTGGACATAATAATATCAGTTTCAAAGCCTCATTCACTTTCAATTTTACTATGGGTAGAAAGAAGTAAAGGCATGTGAGACACAGCAACTCGAAACAGCTCATGTTTACCAGCAGACATGTAAAAGTCACCATAGTGGTTTCTGGATTGATAAGCTCCAAAACCAACTTGATTTTAAACAACTTGTTATGGATTTTAAGGGAGACAACCCAATATTTGAAATTGGTAATAATGACTGTTAATGGTAGAACAATTAAACATTATGAACAACTAACAAAATCTAAACACTAAAAATATACACTAAATACATATTTTCTACTATTCACTGTTTTTATGAAAAAAAGTAGCTAAAAAATCGTGAATATTCTTATTAAGTTTTAGTTGAACATAAATTCATAAAATAAAAGACTGCTATTAAGTGCTCAAGACTTTTAGATTTGTTATTTTATTTACTGTTTAAGGCTATCTTTTGCTTGTTAAGTTTGTTAATATGAAGGATATGAGATTTTAAGTTAAGTTTACAAATTGATTTTAGCTTGTTTTCATTTGTAAATGGCAAATCACGTTTTTAGGAAGCTTTTATGATATTTCATTCAAATTTTGTTATTGTATGCGGTTAATTTTTTTTTTCAGTTGCATTAAAATAAGTGAAATATGTTTTTTCTACAAAATGATATTTGTAATTCAGAGATCTGTGAAACCTTAAAAACTGATTTGGAAAGAACAAAATAATTGAAAGCTTTTTTTTCTGATATCGAATTAGAAGACAGTGTTGTTATATAGTGGTAATCATATTGTGATATTTATAGATATTTTCTGTAAAAGATGTTGTCATGGTTACCTGTTTTTCATTGTCATGGTAACAATCACCTTTTAAGTTGTAACAGTTATATGTATTTTATTTGATGGAGTGGTTACAATATAATTTTGTTAAAATTAAAAAAAAGTTTTATTTTAAAGTTTTGATATTGTAATAGGAACTGTGATTACAAACAACTTTTAGCTCTGATAACAAGAACACCAATGCATTGCTTTAAAACAATTTTTTTAGTAAGTGTATGAAAAACTATTGAATACTTAATATTTAGAACACAACTTAATTTAGAACAGTTTTTGATAGTCCCATGGGTGTTCAAGAAATCAAAATATCAAAGTATTTGCTTAAGCATAATCAAGGTCTTTTGGTACATGGTATGCTTAGGGAGCTACCATTTGATTTTTATGGGGGGGGGGGCTAGGATGAAATTTGAAAAAAATAGGCAGGACAGGAGTTTTGAGTAAAAAATAAAGGCAGGATGAGACACTTGCAAAAAAAAAAAAAGTCAGGATGACGAATTTATGTAAAAAAAGTCAGGATAAACTAAAAAAAAAAGCAGGACCGAATAGAGTGAAAAATAAAAAGGCAGGACAGAGATTACAACTAAAAAAAAATGCAGGACAACATTTTTCATCCTAGCCCCCCCCCCCCATAAAAATCAAATGGTAGCTCCCTTATGGTCTGGGATTTTATGTTAATGGGAAGAAACTCAATACAAATCAATTTGCTTGAAATTTATAATAAACTCTTAAGTTATCAGTTTTATTTCTTGCAGCTTAAAATATTAAATTAATATATAAAAAAAAAAATTAAATTTTCGATCACATCAGAATTGTGCTTTTCTTTGCAACATATTATACTCATTTATTTCATGCACATCATAAAAGAAAATAAATTCAAATTACCTGAATATAAAATCAACAAACAATCTGCATACACATGTACCTTTTAAAGACTTGCACAAATCAACGATTGTAAAATAATAGTTTATGAACTTGTTTATATACGGTACTATAATTGTTATAATACTTACTTTTAATTGTCATCTTGTATATCAGATTATTAAGTCTAAAAAAAATATTGAATAGTTTCATCTTAATTTCTGTAAGACATATTTTGTATACTAGCTGTTGGGCTAGAAAGTATCTTTTTTATGATAATAACTTCATTGATATGACCTGGCATAGGCTAATCTGCTTTGTAATTGAGGGACATTCTGTTCAGGGAAAAGTAACATGAGTAACTGCTTTCTCATTGTATAATAAATATCTCCATCCAAACACATTACATATTGATACTGAACAGTAAATTATAGTGGTATTTTTTTAGTAGAATGTTTCTCAGTTACTTACCTATTTTTCTATGTCAAAATCAGGTAGAATAAGTACTAGACATTTCCTTGACAATAGCTTAAGTTATCTCCCTTTTTTCATTGATGTTATCATTAAAAATCAGGGAACTGTACATATAATTGTCATTTACAAAGAAAAGTTGCCTTAATCTGAAACATGATATGTTAGCTCTTCCCAGCCTAATATTAACAGTTTGTTTAAATACAATTTAAAAATTTGAAGACAACATAAAAATTGTTTGGCTATAGATGCATAAATTAGGTCTCATGGTGAACTTTTTATTGAATATTTTTTCACAACGCTTTCATTGAA
The DNA here is from genome assembly GCA_019925275.1 of Mytilus edulis. Lineage (NCBI taxonomy): Eukaryota > Metazoa > Mollusca > Bivalvia > Mytilida > Mytilidae > Mytilus > Mytilus edulis. The sequence goes on from CM034352.1 coordinate 65,766,854, forward strand.
ATACTGTAAAAATTTGATGATGAAAGTCAAGTGGTAGAATATTATATCCACTGATTTGTGGTTTTTCAGTGCTACATGAATAATTATTCTAAAACGCAAAGAAATTTTCCCCTGTGTGCTGGTTTTGGTTTGAGATTGTATCAATAAAACATATGATTAACCTTTACTTTAAGTGCCTTTGGGTAGACCATCATTTCAAGAAAGAGAAAAAAAAGTTGACATTTGCATTCAATAATTTTTTTTAAATGATTTATCAATTCCATTTCAACTGTCATTAATTTGGATTTTTTTTTAAATGCTGCTTTCTTATCATGAGATTTGTTTCAAAAAAGTTAACCATGCATCCTTCAGAAGTGTTAGATTTCAAAGAGAATATAAATAAACTATTGCAAGGCCATCCACTATTAGTGAAATGCGAATAGATTAATGATTGAGTATGTGTGAATAAATTTAAAAGTCCCAATGAGTTTTTAAAAATAGATTGAAAACATAAATATATTGTTATGTAACACATATTGGTGTTAATAAGATTTCAATTATATGTCGATCAATTGAGAGTCTATCGAATTAAACTTTGGTCACATGACTCACTGTACTTATCCTTTGAAGTCAGAAGATGATTTTATTTTCACTCATAAATTAGCAATTTTATAAGGATCAATTCTTTTATTTTGTAACCAAAATACATTTATATTGTTTTCACATCCTAGATTAAATCATTTATCTTAATTTTTTTTTAAATGTTACAAAGTATTACAGGTCACACAGTGAAAAGTTGCTGAAGTTACAAAAATAAAAATGGATTTTCCCCAAAGTTGAAATTTGTATTTTCAAGATTTGTCATTAAGATACAGAAGGCAAGATATTTTCTGATGTGTGAAGTACAAAACAGTGAAATTTTATCCAATGTTTTGTTTTAAATCATTCTTTTATGTTATTTTTAAACTGTTTTACCATATGACAGATGATAAAAAAGACCCTGTATGAGTGTATTTTATTCATGGGGCAGACGTTATAATTCACAGACTGGTTAGAGGAAAGTGAATATAGCCGGTGTACGCAATGAACTTACCCGTAGATCTCTTTGTTTTACTACTATATTGTTAGCCTGGAATCATTTCCTGGGTATTACATAAGTGCTATTATTAGATTGTTGTTATTTGTTGACTTCGTTGAACCATGATATGTAATGGATTTGTTGAGGGGTTAAAACCTTCAATACTTTTGAAATACTTACAAAGTATTTCATAAATGTAGTTGTGTCAAAATAAAAAAAAAGATTTTTATCACAATTTGTCTTTATTTGTTCGAATGCCCCCTGTTCCAACAAATTTCATAAACCAGACAACAGTTCTTATTTGTCCACCTGCAAAGAAGGTTACAGAATGCACAGCAAAGAAATTTTAATTTGATGGGGACCTTAATTATTTGTATAAAGCTTTATATTTCAGTAGATAGATACACCTATATGTTTTATCATTGTCTACATTGTTCTACCTTATTTTTAGCTCACCTCACCTGTCCTTCGTCCTGCGTTTGTCGTCCGTAAACTTTTTTACAAAAATCTTATCCCCTGAAACTACTGGGCCAAATTTAACCAAACTTGGCCACAATCATCCTTGGGGTATCTAGTTTAAAAAATGTGTCCGATGACCTGGCCATCAAACCAAGATGGCCGCCATGGCTAAAAATAGAACACAGGGGTAAAATGTATATTTTGGCTTATATCTTTAAAACCAAAGCATTTAGAGCAAATCTGACATGGGGTAAATTGTTGATCAGGTCAAGATCTATCTGCCCTGAAATTTTTCAGAAGAATCGCACAACCTGTTGTTGGGTTGCTGCCCCTGAATTGGTAATTTTAAGGAAATTTTGCAGTTTTTAGACGACCCCAAAAATTGAAAATTTTTTGGTCGTATATTGGTATCAAGTTGGCGTCGTCGTCGTTGTCGTCGTCCGAATACTTTTGGTTTTCGCACTATAACTAGTTTAAGTAAATAGAAATCTATGAAATTTAAACACAAGGTTAATGACCACAAAAGGAAGGTTGGGATTGATTTTGGAAGTTTTGGTCCCAACAGTTTAGGAATTAGTAGCCAAAAAGGGCCCAAATAAGCATTTTCTTGGTTTTTTGCACTATAACTTTAGTTTAGGTAAATGGAAATCTATGAATATTTGACACAAGGTTTATGACCACAAAAGGAAGGTTGGAATTGATTTGGGGAGTTTTGGTTCCAACTGTTTTGGAATAAGGGGCCAAAAAAGGGCCCAAATAAGCATTATTTTCGGTTTTCACACAATAACTTTAGTATAAGTAAATAGAAATCAATGAAATTAAAACACAAGGTTTATGAACACAAAAGGAAGGTTGGGAGTTGAGATCCCAACAGTTTAGGAATTAGGGTCCAAAAAGGGGCCCAAATAAGCATTTTTTTTGGTTTTTGTACCATAACTTTAGTATAAGTAAATAGAAATCTATGAAATTTAAACACAAGGTTTATGACCATAAAAGGAAGGTTATGATTGATTTTGGGAGTTTTGGTCCAAACAGTTTAGGAATAAGGGGCCTAAAGGGTCCAAAATTAAACTTTGTTTGATTTCATCAAAAATTGAATAATTGGGGTTCTTTGATATGCCAAATCTAACTGTGTATGTAGATTCTTAATTTTTGGTCCCGTTTTCAAATTGGTCTACATTAAGGTCCAAAGGGTCCAAAATTAAACTAAGTTTGATTTTAACAAAAATTGTATTATTGGGCTTCTTTGATATGCTGAATCTAAACATGTACTTAGATTTTTGATTATAGGCCCAGTTTTCAAGTTGGTCCAAATCAGGATCCAAAATTATTATATTAAGTATTGTGCAATAGCAAGAAATTTTCAATTGCACAGTATTCAGCAATAGCAAGAAATCTTCAATTGCACAGTATTGTGCAATAGCAAGAAATTTTCAATTGCACAGTATTGCGCAATAGCCAGAAATTTTCAATTGCACAGTATTGCGCAATAGCAAGAAATCTTCAATTGCACAGTATTTAGGAGATAACTGTATTGTATTTTAAGCTCCAACGGCATCAATTGGGGATTTGATGGTCGCAAATTAAGCTTACTGGCGACGCGTTAGCGGAGACAGTAAATGGGTATTTGCGACCATCAAATCCCAAATTGATGCCGTCGGAGCTTAAAATACATTTGTTATCTCCATTCTAATGAAACTGACAAAAAACAACGTTAAAACATGTATATAAAATCTGTCATATGCCATCTGCGCTTGCGCGTATGTCCCATAGCATCAATTGTCAATTGATGCCATGTAAGAAAGTGACGTTATCCAATCAAAATTAACGTTACAAACGTTGTTGCATTAGAATGTGCAATAGCAAGTATTTTCAATTGTACAATATTGCGCTATAGCAAGAAATTTTCAATAGGAGTTATCTTTCTTTGTCCAGATTAGTAGTTGAATCAACTTAAATCATTGTTTTATACAATATGCAATGCATATTCACTTTTACTACCAACTGATAAATTAAAACAATCTTTACCATTCAGTGATAACAAGCACTTTTTCGACATTTTAATATTTTATGATGTATTTAAATGAGTAGTTATTGTTGCAAACTCCATTAGAAATTTGAATTGAGATCAGTTTTGGAATAAGGGAAAGGAGGATGTGAGAAAAAAATGGGGGGTTCAATTTTTCTCATTTCAGATTTCATAAATAAAAAGAAAATTTCTGCAAATTTTTTTTTGAGAGGATTAATATTCAACAGCATAGTGAATTGCTCAAAGGCAAAAAACAAATTTTAAGTTTGTTAGACCACATTCATTCTGTGTCAGAAACCTATGCTGTGTCAACTATTTAATCACAATCCAAATTTAGAGCTGAATCCAGCTTGAATGTTGTGTCCATACTTGCCCCAACCGTTCAGGGTTCAACCTCTGCAGTTGTATAAAGCTGCATCCTTCGGAGCATCTGGTTGTTTATTATCTTGAATACTTTTATAGATAGAGATAAACTGTAAACAGCAATAATGTTCAGCAAAAGTAAGATCTACAAATAAGTCAACATGACCAAAATTGTCAGAGAACCCCTTAAGGAGTTATTGTCCTTTATAGTCAATATTGAACAACTTCGTCATTTTTGTAACTTGTACAAAAATCTTCTTTTCTAAAACTATGGGCCAAATTTAACCAAACTTGGCCACAATCATTACTAGGGTATCTATTTTTAAAAAGTGTCTAATGACCCCACCTACCAACCAAGATGGCCGACATCAGTAAATACAGTAACAGGTGAGCGACACAGGCTCTTGAGAGTCTCTAGTTATGGTTCAGCAACTGTCGCTATAGTTTTTTGAAGACCCCTCCTTAGGTAATGGAGGATGTTGACCATCCTTCTGCTTGTTCAGTTTTTGTAACCACACTCTAACAAGTTTTTGTTCATCCAATTTTTATAAAAATTTGTAAACAATACTAAGAACCAATACTTGCAGATTTGAGTGTAATTTGGGCATTGAGTCACTTACCTTTCTATATTAAAAACTCTTTTTTATTTGGAAAATTGCAACACTTGCGTGGGGGAATTTGTGTCGATCCAGAAATTTTCATAATGGAGGGCCCACTGACTGCCCAAGAGAGTGCCTGCTTAATTGATTCCCTAATTAATCACCAAATTTTTCCCACAAGGTGGGGAGGGGAGGGGCCTTTTTCATAGATAAGTATCCATCTCAGATTCCAAGAGGTTAGTTATGTATAGTTTATGAAAGTATTGTAAAGTGTTCATTTCTGACAGGCAGGTTTTATCTGACCTTGACCTCATTTTGATGGTTTATTGTTCAATATTCAGTTTGTGCTTTGGTGTGTTTCTAAGATACTATAAGCAGTTAAGCAACTGTATTTTGATGTTAAGAATGATTGAAATGTGTATATGTCTGTGTCTGGTAAGTGTAATTTGACCTTGACCTCTTTTCCTTGGTTCATTTGTTAAGTTTTCGTGGTTTGGTCTGTCTATAAGATATTACAACCAATAGGTCAGTTATAGTTGGTGTGTAGGTGTATATTTAATTATCTGGCAGGTTTCATCTGACCTTGACTACATTTGCATAATTCAGTTGTAAATGTTAAGATCATATAGTTATTTCTGTTTCTAAGATTCTTGAAGCAATATGTCAACCATATATGGTGTATGGAATTATTACATGATGTTCGTGTATGTCTGACAGTGTACATCTTACCTTAGCGACATTTTCATGGTTCATTGGCCAATTTCCAGTTTTTCAGGGTTTAGTTTGTTTTTTGGATGTTACAAATATGCAAGCAAAAGGTGAGATATATTTGTTGTGCATGTCCGTCTGGTACGGTTCATCTGACCTTGACCTCATTTACACGAATCTTTGATAATAGTTTTCAACTTTGATTGAATCATGATAGTTAATCAATTGTGAAATCTTTCTAGCCGTTATTTGCCAAAGTTGGATTCTACTGATCTGAAATACGCAGACTGTCCATATTACAGACAAAATTTAGGACCTTTAAGAACATCTTCACAAAACTGGCTTAAAATTGTTCCATGGGACATAATTTGGCCTCGTTTCCGGATGTAATCTTCAGCTTTATGCTTAACCTAAACCAAATTTTATTATATAATGCATCTGTTTATGATTGTTTATAGAAGAAATAATGAAAATTGAAATATGTATTTGTCATCATTTTACTTGTATAAGAATAGTTTTTGCGGATCGAAGTCAACCAAATGGTTTCCCCAATGATTTTAATAGCTGAACATGCCTACTTTATGCGTAGCCCATCTCTACTGAGCTAAGGGGTTTGATTAGAGGTCACATCAATGCCGATTCAATGAGATCGAACTATTCAATGGCAAATTAATAATTGATTAACGACGTTTCTTTGCTTATTTTTACAAAATTGAAGCTAACTGGCTACTAAAAGAGAATAACAATTTCCCTATTTCACTGTCATTACTGATTGAACAAAAAAATCATATCTTTTGTTTATATTTCGTATGCTAATGCCCCTTTAAACCATCAAAAGCAGGTATCTTTTCGACGGAATTAGTTTTTTAAAACAGAATAGGTAATCTGTGTTTGTAGATAGAACCTCTTAAAAATGTAAAATCAAGAGACCTTGATTACCGTGACGTATAACAGTCTCATGAACTATTTAGTATATACGGAGGATGATATAATCTTGATTTATCATGAAAAACGTGTCTTCTTTAACCTAGATTAACTAACATTTATCGTCTCATCATCTTTAATTGAAGATTCAGCTTACATGCTCTCTCTGTCATCATTCCTGTCTGTTACGTCTATTACACATAATAACAGTCTCAATTCATACCAGCATATTGGGCTAATGATACGTTTAGCGGTTTCCAGACAATATGAAAATTGGAACTGTTTAAGGACACGAAAACACGGAAACAACGATGCTATATGTAACTGTTCTCTTTATGGTCAAGTTGGTTTAACAAAAACCATTAAACAAGACCAATATTGTGTCGCATTGTGCTGTTTTCGGGAAGGCCTCTTGTGTCTGGCATATAGATTGGAACATTTTCCTCTGCAAGAATTTCGTCAATTGCAACTGTAGCTCCGATGGTAGTTTAGAAAATTATGAGACTTATATCAACTATTTTGACTTTAAAACACTTAAGCTAAACATAAATCAATTATAGCAATACTGATTTGTATGTCGTTGAGCGTGTAACTCGATTAGTTTTATATGGTGATTTTCAGAAACGCAGCAATTTCTTTCATTCTAAAGAACAGAAGACGAGATTATCATTTATTTTACCTCATCAATAACTACCATTTAATAAGTTAATTATTCGTTACTCTTTGAGTAACCTGAGCTTACAAAAACTATATACTCTTTGTAGCATTCATTGACAATAATGACGGCTAGACTTCCAATTAAACCCAATTTATATAAGTCAATTATTATTCCGTCAACAAAGGGGGTTCAAAAGGAAGTCTTCATATAAAAAAGAAAATGAGACAATGAGACAACTCTCATGCACAAGAGACCAAATGACAGAAATTAACAAATATAAGTCACCGTACGGCTTTCAACAGTGAGACAAACCCATACCGCATAGTCAGTTCAAAATTTTAAGGTTCCACACATGGAAAACATGAAAAAAATATGGTCTTTGCAAAAAAATGTAAATCTTTTAGATCTACCTGTATCTGCCGGATGGATAATAAACGGGCGCTGTCGAGCGGTTACTAAATCGGCTCTCACTTCTGACTGATTATAGTGTTAGGTCCTATATTGAAACTTTTCTCATCACTTTGCGTCCGTCGCCGTTACTTTTTACAAAAATCTTATCCTCTGAAACTACTGGGCCAAATTTAACCAACTTGGCCACAATCATCATTGGGGTATCTTTTTAAAAAATGTGTCCGGTGACCCCGCCAACCAACCAAGATGGCCGACATTGCTAAAACTAGTGCATATGGTAAAATGCCGTTTTTGGCTCATATATCTAAAACCAAAGCATTAAGTGGAAATCTGACAGGATAAAATTGTTCATTAGGTCAAGATCTATCTGCCCTAAATTTTCAGACCGTTGGCAACCCTTTGTTGGGTTGCTGCCCCTGCATTGGTAATTTTAAAGAAATTTTGCCGTTTTGGTTATTATCTTGAATATTATTATAGATAGAGATAACTGTAAAAAGCAATATATTCAGCAAAGTAAAACCTAATAAGTCAACATGACCAAAATTTACAATTGACCCCTTAAGGAGTTATTGTCCTTTATAGTCAATTTTCAAATATTTTCATAAATTTTGTAAATTTTTACAAAATATTTTCCTCTGTAACTATTGGGCCAAGTTCATTTAGATAGAGATAATTGTAAGCAGCAAGAATGTTCAGTAAAGTAAGATCTACAAACACATCACCATCACCAAAACACAATTTTGTCACGAATCCATCTGTGTCCTTTGTTTAATATGCACATAGACCAAGGTGAGCGACACTCTTTAGAGCCTCTAGTTTAGCCATGTTGTTGGCTATGTCTTCGACAAGATAAATAAAATACGATACATTTGATTTGATTAAAGTCGGGTTTGTAAAATATAACTAGTTATATAGAAAATGCAAGCTCTCAACAGCTTTTTTTCGACGATAAATAAAGGCAACAGTAGTAAACCGCTGTTCGAAAGTCATAAATCGATCGAGAGAAAACAAATCCGGGTTACACACTAAAACTGAGGTTAACACATCAACTATAAGAGGAAAACAACGAAACAACAGAAACACTGAAGTCCAACAAAAAAACAAGGATTTGTATAGTAGCATCTTACTATCCAAATCCTTGAACAAAACACACTCAGAAACGAACTATTAGATAACAACTGCCATTTTTCTGACTTGGTACAGGACATTTTAAGAAAAAATGGTGGGTTGAAAACTGGTTTAGGGGCTAGCCAAACCTCCCGCTTTTATGGTATTGTTAAATATAACACCAAAATGATAACATTACATGGCAGAACTACAGTACAAATAGATGCAAGAACATTACGGACAGAGAAATACACAAATAAACATATCCTAATAAAACTTATACTATAAACTTATACATGCAAAGTTGGTAACAGAAATAAGATGACTGCTGTTTTATAGCATCTTTGGTATCTATTTAACTTTCCCATCCATACACGTATCAATTGCCATCTTGCGTATACGTCGTGGTTTTAGAGATGAACCCATATGAAGAATATACAGGAATTTAGTTTGTATATGAAGAAGACATATCAGATGTCGAGCTATCTACTTTGATACTAGTGCGCAAATTCGGCTATATGACGTATTTTATGTGGAATGATTTCATGGAAATATAGTCGAATAAAACGGGTATGATGATATTAGAGGAGCATTATGTTATGCCTTCTTGCTCTTAAAATCCACCATGGAGATTTTGAATAGTTGGCAGGTATCAGATACTGATTTCATTTTAAAATTTCTGTAGAAGTTTGTATTTAACTTTTAGTGTAGTTGCCTATGCATGCATTTGTTTACGTTTCGAAAATATGCAAATATAAGAATAGAAAAGATATCACATTTTAAGCAAGAAACACTTCATGTAAAATGTGATGGTCACCTGCTCTTGTATTTTATGAATTTAAAAATTAGCATTTAACCTTATTATAACTTTCTAACCGATAGACGATATTATGATATGGTCTCATATAAATCTCAGAAAAAAAGGCAACGATGGACAGACCATATATATATACAAAAGAATAAATACCTAGACACTTAATAAAAATAGAATTTAAGTGCAATCTTGTTAATCTTTCAAGCTCGTTTTTCAGCATGTAAATTTAAAATTGCTCGTAAACTAAATATTTATCAGAGTATTTGGCATTACAATTTAGTGAAATGATAGATTAATTAGTGGGCTGCTAAGAATTTAGATTTGAATTATTTGGATAAGTCCCAGTACATTGTTAAAAATAAACATTGGATATAAACATTATGCAATAAATTCAACATAAGTTATATTTAAAATTTTAAGAATTCAGCCTAAAAGAACTTTTGCATTTGCCTTCCTCAGCAGCTTTGGGCGCAGTCTCGTTTGTATCTCGAGGTTTGTATAGCTTCATAACAATTTGATAGTTATTCATAGTTCTAATCCAGTGTTAAATGTCAATGTGATTGAAAGCATTGAAATATATGTTAATGCAACAGCACTCTAACAACACAATGAAAACCGAATCAGAAATCTCAAAAGTTAACGTATGGTCTTCAACAATAGACAGTATTTATATCATATGTCAAGCTTTAAATCATCCTTAGTCTAGACTAGTCTTCAATAGATTTAATATTTACTTTCACAAATCTGTCATTAACAGTTACGTCTCTAAAGTACACAACACTGTAAGATCAAATACAATGTTTCTGAGTTGGGACAGGCGTGTTTACATTTGAAAGGTTAAAAATGGTTTCTTACTGCTCTAGCTTTTCTTATGCTGCTTTCACCCGTAATTCGAATTAAATGGAAGTGTGAACGAGGCATTTATTAATAGAAACACAAAAGGCATATTGACAAAAAACAGAGTGTTTTAACGCCCAACAGCAAAGGTAGATAGAAGATTTGGTGTTTAACGTCCAGCTGCAAATATTACATGTGTATCAGGATCTGAACAGGTTAATGGTATATGCATATTCATGAACCTGCATAGTATATAGACCGATACGCTGAACCGGTTTTTAACGTGTTGGTTCACTATGTAACAGTCCACAAGAAGACATGTCACCTCAGAGTGGACAAGTCTTAGCACTTTTGTTACTATGATTGGCTCACTCAAACATATCGCCGTTACAGCAACAAATCATATCATAGACCGAATGCATTTAGCCTATTGCTTGTAGCATGATCCGAGAAACAGACCTATAACAACAAAAACTGAACATTGGCCAATTAGTCATAAAATGAGTTTTAGACCAGATGGGCCCTGCCAGACAACATATACTCCGGTGCAATCATTCAATACACCGAATAGAGTTGATCTATTGCTAACAATATCCAAGAAAGAGAGAAAAACATAACCTTGAAAAATGTACATTGACCAATGAACCATGGAAAGGAGGTCAATATCAAAAGAATCAACAAGTCGAGCGTGTTCACCTTACATTCATCCCATACATCAAATTTATATTGCTTATAGAATCTGTGAAAAAAAGCAAAACCATAGCATCTTAACATTGCGTTATGAACCATGAAAATGAAGTCAAGGTAAAATGAAACACACCAGACAGATATGAACACCTTGCAATCATACCATACTTCAATACAATTGCTTCTATTATTTGTCTAAATTGAGAAACAGACTAAAGCATAAAAACGTCACATTACCAATGAACCATGAAAATTAGGTCAAGGTCCGATGAACCCTACCAAGCGGACATGTACACCTTACAACCATTCCGTACACTAAACATAGTTGTCATATTTATTGATTGATAAATTTGTTTTGAACGCCACTTTCAGCGCTATGGTCTTTTTCGTGGCGGTAAGTTATTATTGGTGGAGGACGCCGGAGTGCATAGAGAGAATCATCAACAACATGTAGTAACAGTGACAATCATAATCAAATAAGATTGGAGTCGAATGCACCTGCCAAATCCGGGATTCAAAGACACAACTTGTGTATTGACAGGCTAACGATACAGTAGTTAAACCACTTAGACCACTCGGCCACTGAGGTTCTAGTTGACTATTGCTGAAAGTATCTGAGATACGGACTTGACCACCAAAAAAAAAATACCTTGATCACTGATCCAAGAAATAAGTCTCATCTGTGACGAAACTGTGAAATATCGGGGACTTTAAAATTGTTTAAAACAGAGAGTTATGAACTTCAATAATTTTATAAGCCTTTCAAAGCAATGCTCCACTATACAAGTCAAACAATAGTATTATCCATTCCTATAAATGGATACCTAAAATACATTAAAAATGTTAACTAGTTCCTTGACTACTATTCATGTATTTTTGTAATGAAGTATATATTTAAATAATGGAATTAATTATTTTTCTAATGTAAAAAAATGTAGGATGTTTTAAGTAACTTGATGTACGTACTATTGGTGGTCTCGTTTCAATTCGGATGACAGTTATGACTGTTCGACTTATATTGCATTTCCTCAAAAGCTTAAGCAAACAGAAGCTTTTCCAATTAAATGCTTCTTTGACAAATGTCATTGCAAAATTTTAATAGCGTTCTCTTTTAATGCAAATGGTAAACTGGTAAATACACTTAATGGAACTATTCACTTTCTAGTTGACAACACGGGAACTCTATTCTAAATAAAGGCAACAGTAGTATACCGCTGTTTATTGAAAGTCATAAATGATTGAGACAAAAACAAATCCGGTTCCAAACTAAAACCGAGGGAAACACGTCAACTATAAGAGGAAAACAACGAAACAACAGAAACACTGAAATGAACAAAAAAACAAACGACAATGCAACACTCACAGAAACGAACTATAAGATAACAACTGCCATTTTCATGACTTGCTAAAATAAACGACAAAAAGAGAAGATTTATTTATTCCTATAGTTCATTTTCTTCTTTTTTTTGACGGAGATGTTCCTTTGAACCTATCTTACGGTGTGAATTTTCCTCCAATTCGTTCGCTATTCTGGTGTCTTTAGGATCTGTAGTGACGTTTTAGAAATCAATCAGTATGAACGTAATCTTGGTTATTTATAAAGTCAGGGATTTGCTACCCAAAACAACTTAAAACCTTTACCAAATTCGTTCATATTTACACGGGTTTGTTTTTGAAAATGTGGCCACAACTGCAGAAATCTCATTTGAACTGGGTAATGCATCATACCTTTTACAATGATGTTGTTAATTGAGCCCGTAGTTTTAGATACGATCCTATTAACTCTAATTTGATCATTCGAATATTTTATTCTGAAAGGCTCTTTTTATTTTTCGTTTTATTCAAAATGTAGTCGATTTTTCTCTTTTGATCCGATTCATATTTTGCATGTTGTGGTGTAGGGGACTCACGGCAGTGTAAATAAAAATATCTTTCATGAGTTTTTGACTATATCGATAGGGTTTTTCTTATTGCTGAACGCTGTACAATGTCCGTTTGTTATATACATTCTCGTTTAGTCTCTGATGTATATGTCACAAATAGATTCTGGGTGTATCTGTGACTGGGAAATGTGTTGGCCTGGAACCACACACACACAATAAACAGTATGACAAGTCTGCACGGACTCTAACTCTGGGACTAGCTCTTGTAACAAAAGACGACTCTGCATGGTTAGCGCGATGTATAATTTAATAAGTTCAGCATGGAATACAATTGTACAAGTTGGAACTGCTCGGTGTAATACTAAATCCAATCTGCCGCATTAAAATAACAAACATAGTTTATATAACAAACCAAAAACTTCTTGAATAGACTTGACAAATATTTCTCTAAATGAGTGAGAAAATTCAATTAAGGGATTACAGAAAAATTAACACATAGATAATAATTAACAATCGAACATACAGACTTATTTATGGAATTAAAGGTTTGGCTGGTCATATACGAATAATAGATCATTTTGAAGTAAAATGTCGCTAATTGAAAAACAAATTAAAACATGAAATTAGATTAGCTTAATCTTCTAAACTTGACTTAAATCTTGCACAATAAAAAATAACAAAATCCCTTAGTGAAACATTGCAATTATAACAAAACAGTGATTTTACAAAATCTTTTACAAAATGTCCGAAAAGTCTCAAATCAATTTTTGTCCATTTTTCCACTGTGACATATAACTGTCTAATTGTAAAGCATACGGTTACCACAGCTCTCTATTTTAAAATCAATGAAATTACATTATCCAAGTTGTCCCTCCTAAAAACCGGTCTCATAAAAGCAAGTTAAACAAAATGTATATAAATAAAGAAAAAAATGTATTTGAGAAAACGAATTCATAATCGACAGGTTGAAGTTTATATGATTTTTTTTCAATTAATCTTGTCACAAGATGAGTCATGCATCTTCGGGAGACCTTATGCTCTACAACCTTGTACTTTTATTTAGCCATTAGCCATTTTTTATTCGAGCGTCCCTGGCGAGTCCTTTGTACTAGACGAAATGCGCGATTGACGTACAAAATTAAATCCTAATATCTATGATGAGTTTATCTATTTCCTATATCTGGGATAGCTTCTGATGTTAGTCTGTTCTCTAGATGACGTTTAATCCACATCTGAAGTTATTCACATCTACTACAGAAAGACATTCACTACTACAAGCTGTTTATTTCATTATCTCTATTGTTGTTGCTTTTGATGTCTATTTCTGCAATTAATGACTTTTCCTGAAAGTGATTACCGTGAATCATATGTATGAAATGTACACTGGTAATTATATCAATTAACAGTTCAGATGATCGCTCCGTCAGGTATTTACAAACTCCCACGATCTCAGCTGATTACGAAAACAAACCAGAGAAACTATTTCACCTACATAGAGAATGTTTGCTGATTTGTTTGGATTCTGAATGATGCACTTTTCATACCCGCACAGAATGTCAGTATTTGCATCTCAATAAGAATTTCTGTAGTATCCTGGCGTTTTGTACTTAGTTCGGACTTGGCTGATTTCTTTGTCTGTGGTGCATCATTTCCATATTGCATACGTTTAACTGCTTATTTATGTGATCGTACCAGTAACCTGTTTTTTTTATTTATACTGTGTAAGTGTTCGACGATCGAAGTTTTTAACGACCATTTTTAACGACCGCCCTTGCACAGTTGTTGAGATATATATGACAAGACGTCCCAGAATTCAGTATATAAAACCTGTCATTATATTGACTAAAATTTCAATTTCAAAAATAGCATGGTACTTTAGAACTCACAAGGTCTCAGATATCCACACTATGAAACTCCGTCAGTAAACGCAATTTTGGACTGGGTTAGCCTGATTGGTATACATTCTGTGATAATTCTGACAACCAAACTACATACGTACATTTTCTTTCGAACATAACCACCCGAGAAAACAGTTGACACATCACTTTCATTTTATTTGAACTCTCGTGAATAGTTGTGTAATTGGCAATTTTCCAAATCTCTTTATTTCCCCGTGGCCAGCTACTCAATACACACTTTTGAAGACTTGCAATGAACGAGTTCCGTATAGATACATTTTATGCAAGTGTCCAAGGGTCTGATCAATCGAAGGTAAAACTAAGTATACTAGAACAACGGTATAACTTCCCATAACATGACAACACAAAACACTAATTATATCCATTGAAATAACAGCTTTTAACATGTATATACTAGCTGTTATTGTCGTGTTTTTCGTATGCTTGTTTTGTCTATGTATTTGCTTTGACCAAATTTTTGTTTTGTTTCGCAAATAAAGTTATTATAAAATCGGAAAATTTCTTTAACATTCATTCAAAAACAATCTTATAATAAGGGTTATATCCCCTTAAATGGGTAAGTTGAAACATTAATTCGAACAAACAAATATTTGGTATTTTATTTATCTTAACAGTTTAAATAATGGAATAGATCATTTATCATTCTTTATTCAAATAAAAAGTCTTAAATAGTAATTGTCAATCTGTCTCAAAATTTGCAGAATTAAGCAAAGAGCTAGACCAATTGTGTACTACTATTTTACAGTCCAATATGGCGGTATACAAACTTCATCTAACGTGTCGTCTTTCTAATCGACCGGGCAAGGGCTGTTTAGCCAGTCAAGGTCGTTAAAAACTTCCATTTGTTGTCGTCTTTCTATTTATTTGTTTTGCCTTGGCGTTGTCAGTTTCTCTTCGTTTCAAGGATTTTGAATGTCCCTTTGGTATATTTGGTCTATTTTTTGTAATTTCTAGTTATACATGTCATTTACGTAAATCCAGCATTACAGATTAACGCACAATGCAGAAATCAAACGTACTATGAGACACAATAATTTGAATGACGAAGTTCGTAATTATGTTCTTCGACTGTCCAATTACCACCAGAGTAAATATAAGGATTTCCTGTTTTTTCCTATTTTCTTGTAATTACAGTTCTTTCAAGATCTATATGTACGAACTTCCTATCGCCATAACACGGCATTGATAACAACATAGATATGTCCCAAGGTTACATAAGTAGGCTGCTTCATTGGAACTTTCGTGGATAGTTGTCTCATCGCCCATTATACCACATCTTCTTATTTTTATATAGATGAATGCATGATCTATCTTCATTGATGTTTTCTTGATCAGCAAACAAATAAAAGAATAAAAACGGTGAAGTGAGAATTGCAGGTAACATTTTGTTAGCTGAGTTTTTAATGCACGAAAGAATATGCATGGGAGTTCATGCCTTGCTGTCATAAAATTTCGAGCACGGTTTTCATTTTCAGACTATTCAAACAATCAAAATACTGGATTTGATATTTCAAGTTTTTTACTCCAAGAACTGAGTAATGAGGTCAGTAATGTTCCAACTACGAGAGCTAGGACCCAGGGTGGTAAACATATGTATCATGTAACTTACCGAATATGCGTTTGACACCTAAAGTGACATCGGATTACAAGAGCTTGTTCAATATGTTTAACTAAGAACTGTTCAATAGTTTCCTTGGACTTATTTTAGTTCCACGGTATTTTTTAAAATGTCGTTTAACTATTGATGTTCTAGTCATGTTTATTGTCTTGGTAAAGTTGAAAAAGATCGGAAAATTTTCTTTATCTCTTGTTGATCAAAAGCCCAATTGCCAATGGCCGCCAACGTGTTTAACCCTTGACGTACGAACTGTATTTATATTTTTTGGGGTACTTTTATACGAATATAATCAAACCCTCATACAAGTTTGCTATCGACACGGCAGATGCAAAAGGTTTTGTGTTTCGATTGTTATTGTTTTTAGATTTAGTCTGAAACAGATAAGTGTCTGTGTTTACAGTTGTAATTGCAATACCTTGAAATCGTGTACAGCAGATTTGCATTCGTTAATTGACAAGTTTGACAATGTTTGTATATTCTGAAGGCATACGGAAAATTCGCTTCTGACAAAAGCTGACCTCATGCAAGTGCCTAAGAAAATACCAATGAAATAAACCGAAAATTACAAGGAACTGAATCTATGAGAGCTAACGTGATAAAGCATTACAATAGAAACAAACACTGCAAGCAACAGGAATTTAACAAATTGTTGGCATGGTAGAAAACAGCAAAGCTTAGTCATTTTTATATTTATATACAAATTTCTCACCTGTTTAAACAGGTGCACCAAGAATGCAATACACCTGAATCTATTAAAAATCCTCTGTTCAAACGCACTTTCTCACAAATTTTGTAATACGAAATAAAATTAGTTACCGTATGACTTATATCGACAGGAATATCTGAAATTTCACAAGATTGTATCACTGACCTTGACATTTACCTAACAACCTGTAAGATATGCATTCTGCAGATGCAGTATTCATGAATCACAACAATTGAAGTCGAAGCCAATCGAATGAATGACTTAATCTGTGCCGTTATTTTAGGATTTGGCACTTGCAACTGGCCGTCTGCCGAAATACTTCTTCACAGACGCAGGAATTTTCTTACTATGAAATCATTCAATTATGTTGCATATCTACAAGAATTTGCGTAACATTTTAAGGTGACATAGTTTTTGGATTAATCGTTAGATCAATATTGATGTATGTCACCTTACTATATTTGATGGCAAGCTGCTTACAGCTCGAGACTGTACTTATAACTCCCTTAATAAAAGAAATATTAAATAAATTATTGCTTTGTTATTGTTGATTACTTAAAGTTCAGCAGCAAATATTTCACACATATTCAGGCCGAGTGATATAAGTATCGTCAAAGGAAGTTAGACTTAATAAATTATTGCTTTGTTATTGCCGATTGCTTAAAGTTCAGCAGCAAATATACCAAACATATTCAGGACTAGTAAATATTAATACCAATAAATGGAAAGGTTTTGAAAACATCTGAAAACTTGTCTCGTTACAAAAAGAACAATAAGACAAACCGTAAACGAAAATCATTCAAAAGGTAGAAGTTAGACTTGTAAATTAAATATTGTTTAGTTATTGTTTGATTGCTTAAAGTTCAGCAGCAAATATTTCAACATATCAGGACAAGAATATATAAGTCATTAAAAAAAACTGGAAGTTTTGCCATAACTGAAAATGGCTCGTTATAAAATAGAACAATTAGACAAACCGTAGACGAAATCATTTAAAGTAATTAGACTTTCAAAATAAGGAAATACAATGCCAACATTAATCAAAAGTGTACATTGACATTTGGGTTGCAATAATTGCTTGTTATTTTGATGTGAAAGTAAATGTTTCTCAAATTCATTTCTGATGCAGACGTTTGTTGTGTATTTTTTCAGAATTAATAAAAAAGGAGGTCAAAAAAGCCATGCAATATAAGACATATAGTCAAATTTAATGCCATCATTTGAAAGTCATTGGATTTTCATTATTGGTACGATTTTGTAACATGAAATATTTAATTCCGTTAGATTGTTTGTGAATGACATAATGCTTAAGCTTGTCAATAAGAAGTATTATTTCTATTCCGATGAGAAATTTTACTATTGGAAAATGAAACATCAATTGTATACCATGTTCCAAGTCCATTCATTTATCTCCCTTTCGAATTATGCATGTAATATTTGATGCTGTTCCTTGAATAGCAAATTAATACTTTACTTGATTTTTTGACAAAACAGATAATACACAATTACTATCATGCTATGATATAAGAAAGTTGATGTATGAGTGGGACAACTCTCATCCAAGTCACAATTTGTGAAAGTTAAACACATTATAGGTCAAAGTACGGTACATTATTTCATGGAGAGATAAATAGATATAACAAATTATGGTGTATTTTACGATTAGCATCTATGAAAAAAATCAACACCTGATTAGTTTCAGATACTTTTGATTCAGTCAGCAACCTTGTCATACATTTTATCCTACTTTATCACATATCATGAGGTTCAAAAAGTTACCTATTTCAGCAATTCAGCAATTAACTAAGGACCACACATTTGATTACATACTCATAGCATTTTGGATAAAGCTGTCAACTACATATATATCAATTATGCATCACTTATATCTAAATATTAATGACAAGATCTTAAAATGAGGGCATTTTACGGAGTTGCACTAAAATGTAAAATGTCTGAATCCCTAAAATAAAATTGTAAGACTAATCGAAAATCAGTGGCGGATCTAGGAGAGGGGTTCCTGGGGGTTGTAACCCCCCTTTTTGATGATCAGCGCATCTGAATGGGGACATATGATTGGAACCACCTTTTAAAAAATGGCTAGATTCCCCCCCTCAAATTAACAATAAACAGACTAATGTCTTATCCATATATAAAGAATGTCATCTAGTAGATATGTAATACTTAAAATTTATGAAATTAAAGGGGCCAAAAAGTGATCTGATCAAATCTTCTTTGCATTGCTACTAGAGGCCATAAAAAGTCTGTGTAGCTCATCAAGGTCTATATGCATTTGCATCAATGGACACTCACCAATATTGTAGACAAGAATACAAATCATCACTAAATTCTCTTATTTAGTCGATTTTACATTTACTTTCCATCTCCTTTTTCTTTTTTGTAAGCGCTTAGACAATTTTTGTGCACCATTACCATTCAAATATGAAGGTAATGGCATAGAGAAACCTTGCAGCTGAGTAACTCTTGGTTAATGGAGTGATCGTAGTAATCGTAATATGACGACTGGATTATTCTGGTTAAAAGTCTTATAGATAATTTAAAGCAGTGTAAGGGAGGTAATCCAACATTGTACAGTTTTGTTTTTGGATTACCTCCCTTACACTGCTTTTAAATAACCAGGAAACCCTTGTTTTCCCCTAATACCTGAATGGTTTGAGCTGTAACCCCCAAAGCCAATCCTAACCATCCCTTTGTGGTATGGAAACTTGTTTTATAATTTCAGAGAGTTCCATTCACTGTTCCACAAATTATTGTCTGGAAACTAGATTTTTTTTTTATTGCCCCCAATTCCTAAACTGTTAGGACCATAACCCCCTTTATCATTCCCAACCTTTTGTGGTTATAAACCTTGTGTTTAAATTTCATAGATTTCTATTCACTTATACTATTTTTATGGTGCGAAAACCAAATGTCTTCGTACAATGATGACAACTACGTGATACCAATATACGATCGCATACAAAACTTTTTGTGGTCGTATAAAAATGACTGAAATGATTTTACAAATTTCTGCCGTCGCCATATTGGGATCCTCGTAATTATAGTTACAATTATCAGTTTAACACCTGTGATAAATGATACATATGTGTTTGTAAATAAATAATGCAATTTTGTGAGACCAAAATATTTTTATATTTTATATCTAGATCAAAAGCATACCTGATGAAGATTATTCAATAGAAGAATGTGTTTGAGTACATGATTGCCCCTGCTCAAGCTTTGGAACTTTCAAGGATAAAAAGGAGCATAGCCATTGGTTTTCCTGTTTGAATGGTTTTACACAAGTCATTTTTTGGGCCCTTTATAGCTTGCTGTTAATTGTGAGCCAAGGCTTCCATCCTGAAGGCTGTACTTTGACCTATAATAGTTTATTTTTTACAAATTATGACTTGGATGGAGAATTGTCTCATTGGCACTCATACATCATCTCCTTATTTCTAATAATATAAAAAAGAAGATGTGGTATGATTGCCAATGAGACAAATGTCCACACGAAACCAAAATGACACAGACATTAACAACTATAGGTCACCGTACAGCCTTCAACAATGAGCACAGCCCATACTGCATAGTCAGCTATCAAAGGCCCCGATAAGACAATGTAAAACAATTCAAACAAGAAAACTAACGGCCTTATTTATATAATAAAATGAACGAAAAACAAATATGTAACACATAAACAAACGACAACCACTGAATTATAGGCTCCTGACTTGGGACAGGCACATACATAAATAATGTGGCGGGGTTAAACATGTTAGCGGGATCCCAACCCTCCCCCTAACTTCAGAATGGTTTATGACTCACTGCCCAAATTTCGAGGTCTGTCTGCATTTTGTTGTTCTTAGCATTGTGTATGAGTTTCATAAAATTGAATCAGACAAACTAAAGTTAGAGTGCGGAAAATGAAAAATCAGCAATTTTCTAGTTATAAAGGGCATCTTGATGATGTACTTCCAAAAGTTATCTGCTGGTGGAAATTACAGTATTTGTAAAATAATCATTTTTCAAGAGTTATCAAAGCTAGAATGAGGGGACATAAAATATTATGAAAATATTATAAAAACAGAATGTTCAACAATAAAATAAAATTTATTTTTTTATCAAAACAGATATCTGTTAATCATCTGCTAATAAATAATCTTGAATATCTGCTTTCATCTTTGATCTGAAAAATAAAAAAACAACATAAAATGTAAAAAAAGCTCTTTGCTTCATGATCATATTCTAAAACATATCAGAAAATAGCATGCATGCAATTTTGGATATAACTGATAAAATTAGTTTTATTAACAAAATGTGCAGCATTTTTTTTGTGCATATGATTGTAAGACAGAAAAGTGAATTATTAACTTCATAGATCTAGCAATAACTGTTGATAATTACATAAAATCATAATTTATTGTGGGTGGGAATGAATTACCTTTCTGTTACCAAAGTACTGCACACTTTGGGATTTTTCAGCCAGGATTTTTAATTCTATTATTGTTATCTATCATATTCAGATGTTTTTCAATTTGAAATTTTTCTGTATCTTGTGCATGATTTTTGATATGCAGTTATTTATTGTCATTGTTTATAAGAATGAAGAATTTAGAGAATCCAAAAAATCCAATTCTGTCAGACAAACACCATTTCATATCTCTATTTTTATCTGAATGGAAATGTAAATTATCAATTGGATACCGGTACTATTTTTAGTACATCATTTTCATTGATAATACTTTATGTAAGAAACCTTTCTGTCATGGAAAGCAAACCTTTTGTTAGGGTTATCTCCATTCAGAATGATTTCTGAATTCCTGCTGTCATTCAAGACATTTACTACTGACAGAATTTGTTATAAGCATGATTATATGAAACAATCATTGTAAAATAAGAATATAAGAATAAGAATAAGAATATTTTTTATTATTCCAATCATGGGCAGCATAACATGTACATGATTGACCTCTAAACACCATTTAGTAAAATATTGAAACAACAGGTACTCAGTGATGAATTGTGTGAATGACAATACTCTACCAAACCTTATTTTAAAATTGATCGATTGATTGTAGTTTAACACCACTTTCAACACTATTGTTTTTTGGTTTTTTTAAGGATAGTTTTTTTTAACTAACTACAATGTATTAACAATATCAATATTTATATCAATACCAATAAAAACAATATTTCAAAGATCTAATGATTGCTGAATTGGTAATCTTTAAGAATGATTTAAATGATCGATGAGTTTAGTCCGAATTGTAACTAAATTTACACTCGGAATATAATACTTTGCATGCTTTAAATTATACAAAGTCTTTTCCGAAAATATGATTATAATGTGATTTGGAAAAGGACTTCACTACTGAATTTGTTTCATTGATGCTGCCGTGATATCTGTCAACTAAGTAATCGTGTGTGCCTCCCACTCGACAATGTCTTCAGATTAAACAAGAGTGCACACTCTGAAATGTCTCACCTTCTATACTAATCATTGATATTATGTTGATAGTCCTAAATATAAAGCTTTATTACAACTGTCATATCCAAGAAAACTAAACATTGACCAATGAACCATGAAAATGAGGTCAAGGTCAGATGAACCATGCCAGGTAGGCATGTACAGCTAACAATTCTTTCATACAACAAATATAGTTGACCTATTGCCTATAGTTTAAGAAAAACAGACCAAAATACAAAAAATTAACACTGAGCACTGAACCCTGAAAATGAGGTCAAGGTCAAATAAAACCTGGGCGACTGTCTGATAGATCATACAATATTTCCATACACCAAATATTGTTGACCTATTGCATATAGTATAAGAAAAACAGACCAAAACTCAAAAACTTAACTTTGACCACTGAACCATGAAAATGAGGTCAAGGTCAGATGACACCTGCCAGCTAGACATGTACACCTTACAATCATTCCATACACCAAATATAGTAAACCTATTACATTACATTACAAACAAGAAAAACAGACCAAAACACAAAAACTTTAAGTTTAACTATAACCACTGAACCATGAAAATGAGGTCAAGGTCAGATGACACCTGCTAGTTGGAAATGTACACCTCACAGTCCTTCCATACACCAAACTTACTAGACCTTTTGCTAATAGTATCTGAGATATGGACTTGACCACAAAAACTTAAACTTGTTCACTGATCCATGAAATGAGGTTGAGGTCGCTACGCCGGATCACTATCCCTATGTCGAGCTTTCTGCAACAAAAATCTCCATCTAAGCCACAATTTGTAGAAGCTTTATATGTCAACAAGGAGCCTTTAAACACTTTTGTTCTATTTCAAGGTGGTCAGTTTTTATTGGTGGAGGAAGCCAAAATCCCTAGAGAGAACTACAAACCCTTGGTAGGAAAACTGACAAACATAGTAAATTAAGATTAGAGTGTGGAGTGCACCTGCCCTGTGCAGGATCCGAACTTACAACCTTAGTGTTGACTGTCTAGTGATATAGTTGTTTGACTACCGAAACCACTAGGCAACTGAGGCTCCCCTTATTTAAAAAGAGAGGATGTTAAAAAAATTGATTACTGTTATGTTACTGTGTTGATGCTGATATTTTATTATGCAAATAAATTAATTCTTCATCAAGCTGCTTTATAATTTGTTCTTATCAAGGCAACCAAAAAATATGTACTTGAATTTTGTTGAGAGTAAAATTCACATTAATGTGATCATCTGAGCTCTCCTCCAACAACTAGAGGCTCTAAAGAGCCTGTGTCGCTCACCTTGGTCTATGTGAATATTAAACAATGGACACAAATGGATTCATGACAAAATTGTGTTTTGGTGATGGTGATGTGTTTGTAGATCTTACTTTACTAAACATTGTTGCTGCTTACAATTATCTCTATCTATAACAGTACTTTCTGTGGAAAATGTTATTGAAAATCTTCAAATTTTAAGAAAATTGTTAAAATTGACTATGAAGGGCAATAACTCCTTAGGGGGTCAATTGATTATTTTGGTCATACTGACTTATTTTTAGTTCTTACTTTGCTGTACATTATTGCTGTTTACAGTTTATCTCTATCTATAATAATATTCAAGATAATAACAAAAAAACAGCAAAATTTCCTCAAAATTACCAATTCAGGGGCAGCAACCTAACAACCAATTATCCGATTCATCTGAAAATTCCAGGGCAGATAGATCGTGACCTGATCAACAATTTTACTACCTGTCAGATTTGCTCTTAATGCTTTGTTTTTTGAGTTATAAGCCAAAAACTGCATTTTACCCCATGTTCTATTTTTAGCCATGGCGGCCATCTTGGTTTGTTGGTCGAGTTACCTGACACATTTTTTTAACTAGATACCCCAATGATGATTATGGCTAAGTTTGGTTAAATTTGGCCCAGTAGTTTCAGAGGAGAAGATTTTTCTAAAAGATTACTAAGATTTACGAAAAATGGTTAAAAATTGACTATAAAGGGCAATAACTCCTAAAGTGGTCAACTGACCATTTTGGTCATGTTGACTTATTTGTACATCTTACTTTGCTGAACATTATTGCTGTTTAAAGTGTATCTCTATCTATAATAATATTCAAGATAATAACCAAAAACAGCAAAATTTCCTTAAAATTACAATTTCAGGGGCAGCAACCCAACAACGGAATGTCCGATTCATCTGAAAATTTCAGGGCAGATAGATCTTGACCTGATGAACAATATTACCCCATGTCAGACTTGCTCTAAATGCTTTGGTTTTTGAGTTATAAGCCAAAAACTGCATTTTACCCCTATGTTCTATTTTTAGCCATGGCGGCCATCTTGGTTGGTTGGCCGGGTCACCGGACACATTTTTTAAACTAGATACCCCAATGATGATTATGGCCAAGTTTGGTTAAATATGGCCCAGTAGTTTCAGAGGAGAAGATTTTTGTAAAAGTTAACGACGCCGGACGACGACAGACGACGGACGCCAAGTGATGAGAAAAGCTCACTTGGCCCTTCGGGCCAGGTGAGCTAAAAACCAACAAAAAACTAAAAATACATTACCGAAACATAAACATTACAAAAAAAATGCCTGTCTGGTATTTGTTGTTTTAGGTGGGTGGAGACGATGAACTTTACACATTGACATTATAGTAAAAATAGCTTTTCTCATAATTCAGTTAGACAGGCTGCTATTTTCAAATGATAAATGTGGAAGTAACTCTTGTAATGAATCTGCATGATCTTGCTTGAAGAATCTCAAAATGATTGTTTTAAAAAATACTGAATTAAAAAATTTTGTTAACCTAATGCACCAGTTTAAATTGCTGGTATGTATATAAAGGGAAATAACTCTAAGATCAATCATCCTTAGATTACAAATTCCAGTTGTTATTACCATAAGTGACAATAGAAGCTGTTCCCCTTTATTACTGTATGAATTGTTTATTGTTGAAGGCCAAATGATGACCTATACTTGGAGGTTTACATCTTCATCCTTTGGACATTGGTTGATGGTTGTCTTTTTGGCAATTAAACCAAATCTCCTTATTTTATCAATCATTTTGTTTGGTAGTTCATGAAAAAGTGTGATAGCAATATTTTTTCAAAGAAAAGATGAATGAACAGAGGGACAAACAGATTAACAAACAGCTGGATGAACAAGGAGACTGCAACATATCTCAAACTACTAGAGTATCATGTAAACTTTATAAAAAAAAAAACATCAGAATTTAGGTAAGGGTATTCTACATGAGAAGATTTCTAAAATGCATAATTTGAAACTTATGCCAAGACATGAAAAAAAGATTGCATAACCCTTTTGGTGACTACCAAAGGGTCTAAATACCTTCCCTGGAAAGCTTTGAAAATTTCTAAAATATGTTACTATTCAGGCAGTCGCATACCTATTTACTCTGTTTGTAATGTCTCGCTGAATATACTCTGGAAGTTTGTTTACATCACTCTGAAATAAGAAAATATTAAGTTATACATTTTATATGAGTTCTCATAACTTCAAATGCTTGAATGTGATTGGCTTGAATTTCTCTCCATGGTTAAAACTACATTACTCATTAGACCATGTTGCCAAAACAACTTTCTGTAACATTTTGGTACAATTTTTCATACTAACAAATGCTTGGATATAATAAGTATTAGTTTGAATACCTCACCATGGTTTAAACTTTGTTAGACCATGTTGCCAAAACAACAGAACAAAATGCATTGAGTGTGTAGGTAAAGGTAATGTCTTTGGCTGGCTTGCTTGTACACTGAACTGTGAAATCATTATTAGGTAAACTATACTACCCTCCTTTTGGAATAGACTAGTCCTACAGACAAATAGATTGGTTATCTGTTGGACTTGTCTACTTTTAAAAGGGGGTAGTATACCTAACTTAATAATGACTTCACGGGTCAGCTAGCAAGCAAGCTAGCTAAAGATATTACCTTTACCTACACACTCAGTGCATTTTGCTGTAACACTGTGTAGATTTCACAGTTATATATACATGTTTCTTGCACCGCAAATAAATTATGATTTTGTGATTGGTTAAAAGTCATCACTTGGTGATTCCCTATGGATCTATAGGGGATTAGTTAATTTCATTTAAGGTTCTTGACGTCATGTCTACTATTTATGGTGATGCCATCTATATATTGGTGTGGTTGTACTTCATTTTTCATTTTTCTACAAAGCATGCATGCAATAAAATCATTATACGGTTCACCAATGACCACCTACGGACCAAAGACGGTGAGTAACAACCATCAGAGATTTGGCCTTTGGCCTCACCCCCTATTGATTTTTCTAAATCTCTATGGATCCATAGTGGTCAGAAGCGAACAATATAACTTATAGTGATACACATGGATGGAATTGTGGCCAACAATTGTTTTGGTATTTTTTCCTTTGTGTTAAAAATTACCAGAATTAAACACACTTTTTTTCTCAACATTACTGAGGTGCAATTTTTTTTTTTATTTGTGAGTGCAACAGTCTAGTTTACACGATAATAACCTCTAGATTTTGGTTTTTATTAAACATAAATAATATGAAGCAGCTTATTACCCCACATAATCAATTGTGTTTTAAATAACATATTGAAACCATTTTGTGCATTATGTTCTTTAAATTGAAACTTGAAATATAAAGATTCATATAAATCGTTAACTTGGAAGCAACACGCAGAGTAACCTAAAGTACTGTTTATCCTGAAAATGTAAAGTAAATTATAACTCCATTTGAGTACTGTAGGCTGAAATTCAAGAACAGTTCAACAATTTAAGGAAATACAAACCTACAAAAAGTGTAATGAATTTTTATATAAATTAGATTTTTAACTAATGCAATATATCCTTTTTAGTGTTCCTTGACTTTACTCTGATAGACCTCATTTTTGTCTTTATTGACCTATGACATTTGCCTTTTGTTTTTGACATCAATTATTTTCTGTTGTCATGGTAACAATTACTTCAATGATGGACAAACTATAGAAAGGTGTACATGCATTTTGACGCATTATTCGCAAAAATAAAGGCATGGTAAATTATTTCTGAATTATTAGTAGCTAAAGTGTTTTCACACCTGTATATGTGATGAAAGACAGATCCATACTTGACAATTTTTTGGAAAACATTTAATTAAATGAATCATTATATACAGGTGTTATTCATCTATTTCTGGAAGAGACCAAAGAGTAAAATGCATCTGTTAAGGGAGCTACCATTTGATTTTTAGGGGGGGGGGGGGGCTAGGATGAAAAATGTTGTCCTGCTTTTTTTTTTAGTTGTAATCTCTGTCCTGCCTTTTTTTTTTCACTCTATTTGGTCCTGCCTTTTTTTTTTTAGTTTATCCTGCCTTTTTTTACCTAAATTGTCATCCTGACTTTTTTTTTTTGCAAGTGTCTCATCCTGCCTTTTTTTTTAACTCAAAATTCCTGTCCTGCCTATTTTTTTCAAATTTCATCCTAGCCCCCCCATAAAAATCAAATGGTAGCTCCTAATATTTTTAAACTTGATAGTGTGAAAACAAATCAAAAGTATAAAAAGCAGTCAATTTGAACTTTATCTTAATAGTACATTATTAGAAAATCTATTTTATTAATGAATTCAATTTCTGTGTTCAATGAAACCATTTTTTTGTATTGAAAAATATTTCCAGACAACATAAATTATTTTTGTTTCCTTACCAAGTCTTTAACCATTAGACGACAACCATAGCATAAAGTTGATAAGGCCTCTTCTTTATTAATCTGTAAAGATAAGTTTTATAGTATTTATATATATAGGTTCTTTAACTTGTGACAAAGTTTTTATAGTTTATGTCAGTACAACTTAATAAAATACCTTATATCTACAGACTTTTATTTTTTAGAAATTGAGCTTGATTTGCACTGCTCACCTAGATTAACAAAAATATGCCGAAACCCTTTTTACATGATTTGAAAATGAATTAGATTCTGTAAAATTACAATAAACTATTTTTTTCCTCTTAACTATGAATGAATCTTTCATCAAATCATCCTACAATGTATCATCATTCAACATAACGAATGATGCATCACACAGAAAAGCTTGATATTAAGCTTGTTTGAAATCTGAGTACAGTAAATATTTCAGATTCATCACTAATCAGTAAAATCCCTGCTTATAAATAAATCATAAATGGACTAAATACAAAATGCACATCAGGAGAATAGATGGATGGCTGACATACAATACAATTTATCTCCTTGTATTGCTTGCTAACTGGAGTATGAGAATCGTACTTATGGGATCAGTTAAATTGAAATCTAGATTTAAAAAAATAAAATTAATACACAATTTTATAAAGTAAAGTAAATGTTTCTTAACAAGTGAGAATTAGATATCGCCGGTACTTGACTAAATTTATTCAATTTCATTAAAATAATAAAGAGACTTTGGCAAGTTTATTTCACATTTAGGGCTGCACAGTGCAATGCAGCAAAAAGTATGTTGACAATGTGTTTTATTTTTTTTATTGAACTAATACAGATAAGAAATTCAACAAATTTTGTTTTTATCATTAAACAAACCTGCCAGATTTTGTATTACAACTTCCGTCTCCTTCTCCACAACATTCAGGAGATGATTTATCATCATTCTTCCTCGATATCTTTTGTGAAAATTCTACAGCATTAAGGGCTGAAGCTATACCAGTTGATGTATCTAAAGGGGCCTGAAATTAGTTTTTTTTCTCATTAAGTTAGTACATATAAAAAAGAAGATGTGGTATGATTGCCAATGAGACACTGTCCACAAGAGACCAAAATGACACAGACATTAACAACTATAGGTCACCCTACGGCCTTCAACAATGATCAAAGCCCATACAGCATAGTCAGCTATAAAAGGCCCCGATAAGACAATGTAAAACAATATGCATTTCATTATCTTAATAAGCAAAAAAATCATTATTTCCTAATTGAACTAATTTCTAGGTAAAAAATCTATCAGCAGTGTTTAATTAAATTAAAAAATACATAATGTTACTGTAAATTCAGAAATTATTGTGATGTTTTTATTATTGCGAAAAATGCGACAGGTTTATAATCGCAATAATTTATAAACTCGCATTTTGAAATTATGAATATCAATTACACTGGAATTTTCTCCCTATCGCAATAATTAAAATAGCATTCAGTTTAAAATAACGTAATCGCAATAATAAATACACTCAATAATTTCTGATTTACAGTATGTTAATTTTATTTTGATGTACAAGTATTGAAATTTTCCTTACTTCAAGGTTCTGAAATTAAAAACTATTGAAAACAAACTGAATTTCAAATTTATTTTAAATTTGCTGATGTAGACCTTTGACAAAAATTTCATTGACCCTTTAGAGAAATACAAGCTTGAAAGTGCTTACAGTATAATGATTTTCATTATTTGCTTATTCTTCAAGTTGTTCAATTCCCCCAAAATATTTGAACCAGGCTTACTTTCCAACTCATCTAGAAATTACTAATGTAAACTTTTGACATAAATTGCATTTACTCTAGATTGGAAAAGATCTCTTTCAGTTTCCAAATGGTTTCATTTTTGATTGAAAATATACTGGTACCCCTCACAATAAATCATGATAATTGCTTGGACCTGATTTACAAACTCATCAACAATGTACTGCTGAACACTGTTTGAAATAATTTTGGTTTAAAAACTGATGAAAACTGTAGGTGTGAGAGTACTTTCCAATGTCCAATGGACAGGTATAAGTATTTTTATTAAACATGAAGAGGACAACAACACCTGGATTTCCTTTAAACTTACATGACATATTATACACTGCTGTTCTGTGGAATCAAGTATTTCTGTATTTATTTTTCACCAGTCCTACAAAAAAATTATAAAAGGAAATCAATGGTGATTTTCTATAAAACAGTATCCCTTTTTAAACCAGATGCTCCGCAGGGCGCAGCTTTATACGACCGCAGAGGTTGAACCCTGAACGGTTGGGGCAAGTATGGACACAACATTCAAGCTGGATTCAGCTCTAAATTTGGATTGTGATTAAATAGTTGACATAGCATAGGTTTCTGACACAGAATGAATGTGGTCTAATGAACTTAAAAAAAATTTTTTGCCTTTGAGCAATTCACTATGCTGTTGAATATTAATCCTCTCAAAAAAAATGTTTGAAGAAATTTTCTTTTTATTGATGAAATCTGAAATGAAAAAAATTGACCCCCCAATTTTTTTTTCACATCCCCCTTTCCCTTATTTCAAAACTGATCTCAATTCAAATTTCTAATGAAGTTTGCAACAATAACTACTCATTTAAATACATCATAAAATATTAAAATGTAAAAAAAGTGCTTGTTATTACTGAATGGTAAAAATTGTTTTAATCTATCAGTTGGTAGTAAAAGTGAATATACATTGTATATTGTATAAGAACAATGATTTAAGTTGATTCAACTACTATTCTGGACAAAGAAAGATAACTCCAATTGAAATCCAATTGGAATTTCTTGCTATTGCACAATATTGTGCAATTAGATATTTCTTGCTATTGTGCAATACTGTGCAATTGAAAATATTTGCTATTGCACAATACTGTGCAATTGAAGATTTCTTGCTATTGCACAATACTGTGCAATTGAAGATTTCTTGCTATTTCTAAATACTGTGCAATTGAAAATTTCTTGCTATTGCACAATACTTAATGTATTAATTTTGGATCCTGATTTGGACCAACTTGAAAACTGGGCCCATAATCAAAAATCTAAGTACATGTTTAGATTCAGCATATCAAAGAGGCCCAAGAATTCAATTTTTGTTAAAATCAAACTTAGTTTAATTTTGGACCCTTTGGACTTTAATGTAGACCAATTTTAAAACGGGACCAAAAATTAAGAATCTACATACACAGTTAGATTTGGCATATCAAAGAACCCCAATTATTCAATTTTTGATGAAATCAAACAAAGTTTAATTTTGGACCTCGATTTGGACCAACTTGAAAACTGGGCCAATAATAAAAAATCTAAGTACATTTTTAGATTCAGCATATCAAAGAACACCAACGATTCAATTTTTGTTAAAATCAAACTAAGTTTAATTTTGGACCCTTTGGACCTTAATGTAGACCAATTTGAAAACGGGACCAAAAATTAAGAATCTACATACACAGTTAGATTCGGCATATCAAACAACCCCAATTATTCAATTTTTAATGAAATCAAACAAAGTTTAATTTTGGACCCTTTGGGCCCTTTATTCCTAAACTGTTGGGACCAAAACTCCCAAAATCAATACCAACCTTCCTTTTATGGTCATAAACCTTGTGTTTAAATTTCATAGATTTCTATTTACTTATACTAAAGTTATGGTGCGAAAACCAAGAAAAATGCTTATTTGGGTCCCTTTTTGGCCCCTAATTCCTAAACTGTTGGGACCTAAACTCCCAAAATCAATACCAACCTTACTTTTGTGGTCATAAACATTGTGTTTAAATTTCATTGATTTCTATTTACTTAAACTAAAGTTATTGTGCGAAAACCAAGAATAATGCTTATTTGGGCCCTTTTTTGGCCCCTAATTCCTAAACTGTTGGAACCAAAACTCCCAAAATCAATCCCAACCTTTCTTTTGTGGTCATAAACCTTGTGTCAAAATTTCATAGATTTCTATTAACTTAAACTAAAGTTATAGTGCGAAAACCAAGAAAATGCTTATTTGGGCCCTTTTTGGCCCCTAATTCCTAAAATGTTGGGACCAAAACTCCCAAAATCAATCCCAACCTTCCTTTTGTGGTCATAAACCTTGTGTTAAAATTTCATAGATTTCTATTCACTTTTACTAAAGTTAGAGTGCGAAAACTAAAAGTATTCGGACGACGACGACGACGACGCCAACGTGATAGCAATATACGACGAAAAATTTTTCAAATTTTGCGGTCGTATAAAAACCATACTTGACTTTTTTCCAGTGAAAAGGGAGATAATCAGTATCTTTTCTGTTAATCAAATTAGTATTTTACAACATCAAATTGTTGCTTGCAGATCTTCCAAAAAGAATGAACTTTTATGTCCTTATATGTTTATTGAGAAAAGGAAGTGTTTGCCTACAAATCTGTCAAATTAAAAAGTCACTTCTAATTGAGAATAGAAGTGGTGAATGTGTCAAAGAGACAACAACTCAACCAAAGAGCAGAAAACAGCCAAAGGTTACAATGGGTATTCAACACAGCAAGTAAACCCTGCACTTACTACTGTAAATTCAGAAATTATTGAAAGGTTTTTATTAATATGACTAATGTGACTTGGTGACTTTCGCAATAATAAGAACCACATTATGATGTCTGTTACATATATGTGACCAGCCACGACATATCCAGGCTTATGGAGTTAGAACGTCATTGTGAGAAAAACGCCGTTAACAATATGTGACTAGCCACTTCCAGGCTTAGGAGGGTACATTGTCTAAAATTTGCTTTTTGTATATTTATCTAGAATATTCCGAAACAAAACTGTCTCATGTTGTTATGACATATTTGTTTTAATGGCAATGAAACGAGTCATTTCAAATATCGGTATGAAAATGAGACTGTTCTATGACGGCTTTTATTTATTGAAGGCACTAATTTATAAAATATAAAATTATTGTATTTATTGGCTCTTAGTAATGTTCAATAGCGTATTTGAATAAAATTTCAAAGACTTAAATTTACTACAATACAAACAATTCTTAGCTCTATTTTAGAACATGTAATTAAAATTGTTGAAATGAAGTTAGTTTCAAATTTGTCAAAGTAAGCTTTAAGAATTTCTTTTTTTTAAATTCGTCTTTTAATTTAGATTTATCATGCATGTCTCTAAACATAGTATGCGACGCGTAACAGTTTATAAGTAGGTGTTCTCATATATGCGATCTTGGATACGGTACATTCGTTAGGGATGTATTTCAGATTTCATTTATGAAAGGAAATCTATAGAGCAGAAATTTTTTTTTTTTTGTATCAATTTAAAATGTAGATTTAAATATTTTTCACTTCAAACGATAAAGTAAGACTTCTTCAAAACTATATATGATGTATAGTTCGGCGTCAACAAAAAAGAAGCCAAGGAAAGTGTTTATCTCTTCTTCACAAATACGTATTTCATTGAATCTCGATATTTATCATGTTTATAATTTTTCTAACAATGACGTTCTACCTCCATAAGCCTGCAAATGTCATGGCGGGTCACATATCTGTATGCAGATTTTCATGATACACCAATAATTAATATTGCAATTTTGGCAAATCTTAAAAAATTGCAATTATAAATTCCCGCAATTATTTTTGAATTTACGATAATTGGTGTCTTACCTCATAATATTCATTACAGTAGACCCATAATCTGCCTGCAGACCTGTTATAAATGATTCTGTTAAATGTTCTATACTGGTATTCTGTGGTGCCTATAACAAAATTTAATACATGTACAATACTATATTGATCTGTCTTAAGGTGGTACCTAACACTACAGGGAGATAACTCTGTAAAATCAGCTAAACGTTTTAATTACATCATGTTGTTAAGGGAATGTTAAGCTTCTCAATGATCAAAATTAGTGCTGGTCAAACTGCTATATAACCAGTGTAATATTTCTGATCAAATGGTTGGTTCAAATTTTTGAAATTTTAATATTTTTGTCAAAGGGTCAAAGTGAATACTTTGTCAAAATTTTATGAAAATTAAACGAGTCAAATTAATTTTAGTGAAGGTGTTGGGTACCACCTTAAATTACAGCAACAACACAAAAATATGGAGTTGCGCTATGATTGACAATGAGACAACTATCCACCAATACACAAATACTCAATGACAAAGACGTGAACAATTATAGATCTCTGTCAGTGTTCAACAAAGATTAAGTTAGCTTTAAGAGACCCTGGGATGACAAAATGTGAAACAATTTCACCCTAGGATGACAAAATGTGAAACAATTTCACCCTAGGATGACAAAATGTGAAACAATTTCACCCTGGGATGACAAAATGTGAAACAATTTCAAAGAGAAAACCAAAAGTCTGAATTATTTCTACAAGCTTACAAAGGTTCATTATAATCAACATCAAAACCATCATAATTTATAATCACATTATATTTTCTAAATGTCAGAAACATAATTAAAATAAAAACAATTGTTGAAATCTGACTTTAAAAGCTACACAATTTAGATTTTTTTTCAAGATTTTATTTGAACACTCAGACACATACATGTGTAACATGATATCATATATAATTGCAAGTTAATTGCTTTAACATAGATATAATATTAAGTCAATTTCCATATCAGCTATGGTACAGATCTTGACCAGAAATGGTGTTAGGGCAGAGCTCTCAATCTGATTTAATAACCTCAGGATAATTAATGACTTAAATGAAAGTGCTGATGTTATAACCTATAAGTTAATCTTACCTTAGTTGTCAAAGTAGGTATAAACACAGACTCTACATCATTTAGTACATTGTGTAAGGTCACTTCTTTGGAACTAAAATCCCTTAATAATAGAAAAACGAAATGTCCATATAAAAGCAATAAAATAAGTTTTGGATACAAAGTGCCCTGTAGGAATTGACCTTTTTTGAGTAAAAGAAATATTTAATTACTCACAAGTACTTTTATTTTTACTTTGAAATACTTTGTTTTACAGCTTTATCAAATCAATCTGAGAATTTTCCCTCGTGATGCCCTCACACATGTATATCATTTGGTTTGTTGTCAATAAAACAGCAAGTTAACAATGTAAATGTTCTGACATTAGACTTAAAACTTTTTAAAATTGAGTTTACTGTTTGTATTGCTGTGTGTTTATTTTTTTTATACATTTTCTAGAGCTATATGGGGAGGGTTGAGATTTCACTAAACATTTTAAACCCTGCTGCATTTTGCAACTGTCCCAAGTCAGAAGCCTCTGGCCATTGTAATTCTTGTATGATTTGTAATTTTAGTTCATTCATATGTTTGGGAGTTTAGTATCATGGTTAGAACTTAAGACTTTGACAATGGTAGCCCACAGCTTAAATTCTGTAGCCTACATATATAGTCCTATACAAGAAAAGCAGAAATTTAAGTAGCCCACACCAAATTTTAGGGGCCATTGGCCAGAGGGCCCCTGCTTATTTCATACCCTGAGTCGATATCCATTTTCACTGAACTAGTACACATTCTTGTTTAGGGACCAGCTGAAGCCTCTGGATGCTGGGTTTTATGGCTGTGTTGAAGACCAATTGATGGCCTTCAGCTGTTTTCTGCTCTATGGTCAGGATGTTGTCTCTTTGGCATATTCCCCATTTAAATACTCAATTTTAAATTAACTGAGTTTTCAAAATAATCTTTTTGATTACCTGATAGGTCGTACAACAGTAATGTCATCTAGCCTTTTATCTGCAAAACCCTGCAAATATAAAGATACTGTGTTTTAAATGTCCTTTCCCTATCCTTTAAAATGGGCTATTTGTTTTCAAAATTTTCAATAACTCCAACAAAAGAGGGCCTTACTGGTATACAGATTTAATTTTGTCCCACACACATATTTTTTTTATGTATAACTTGATTTATTTCACTTGACTGGGCAGGGTTTAACCATTTCACTTATTTAAGACCAGTCCATCTATAGACAGGTGTTTTGGGATAAAATCATCAAAAGAGTGTCCAGTTATTCGTCCCATATCATACACTTAGTTCATTTGTATATCTGTTTGGTGACACTGATAGATGATTAGAAATCAATTATATTTATAACGGCCATCATCCTTATCACACACATACGTAAGCTCCGCTAGATCATTTTAAAGAACATAATACTGGTATTTACAAATTATCTTATTATTGACTATAAATAGTTGGAATTGGTATGTGTTCTTTTTTTTTTTAAATAATCTGATAATTCTTTTCATGTTATAATTAAAACAATGACATATAATATGTAAACAGAAAAAACAAATGGTCTATTTTAACACACAGAGTAACATCACCCTATAGCTAAAGGTCAGAAATTTAAGAATTCCTCCTTGTAAGCAAGATCTTTGAACTAGAGATAAAATTCCATCTGAAAAAAATTATTGGTTTGGAAAATAATGGTGGTAGAAATCAAACCTGCATTAATCAATGTATAAACTGAAAGCGTTTAGAAAAAAAAAGTCTGTAACTGTGATTTTCAAAAATTTATCAAAGTCCATACTTCGTAATTTCAGCAAAAATTAGCTGAGCGGAACAAAACTTAAACTTGATCTGAAACTCATCTTGGTTAACTCGCATGCCAAAAATCATCCAAATATCTGAAGGCGTTTAGAAAACAACTCTGTATAATAGTTTGTTGCGGAATGACGGGGGAAAATAATCTGTATAATTGTGATTTTCAACTATATATCAAAGTCCAAAGCCTGTAATTTTGGCAAAAATTAGCAGAGCGGAACAAAACTTAAACTTGATCTGCAACTCATCATGGTTAACTCACATACCATAATCAGCCAAATATCTGAAGGCGTTTAGAAAACAACTCTGTATAACAGTTTGTTGCGGAATGACGGAATTTCGGAATTACGGACAAGGGTAAAACTATATGGCACCGACAACTTCGTTGCAGGGCCTAAAAATAATACACTACTATTATGATGATTTTTGTTTCTGTGATTATGTACTGAATTTCTAGAGTCAGACCTGGATTCCTTGCCCTTTATACAGCATTTATCAACCCTGCTGCATTTTTGCGCCTGTCCCAAGTCAGGAAACTCTGGCCTTTGTTAGTCTTGGTTTTTTTTTTAAATTTGGTTCATTCAAACATAATAAAGTTTAATGTGACGTCCATTTTCCCTGAACTAGTACACATTTTGTGTACGTCCAGCTGAAACCTGACTCTGTGTTTAGGATTCTCTTGCTGTGAAAAAGAAACATACGTGCCCATGGCTGTTTTCTGCTCTTTTGTGGGTTGTTGTCTCTATGACACATTCCCTGTTTCCATTCTCAATTTTAAAATGTTTCAATGTGAAGTCAGGATTTTTTATCCTACTTACTGTTTCCATGGCAACATGTGCCCCTTTTCCCTGAGAAATATCTGACAACAGTCGAACTGACAACCGGTACTACAATCTCCTGTCATAACTTTAGTATGACTATGTTTTCTAGCTGTATCTATTAAGATATTATACCTGTAAGAATGTAAACATAAACAGAACCTGAGTCACAAATTAAAAAAAAATAAATGTTACATATCATCTACTAAAATTTACTTGTCACGCCCTTTTGGTATCAAATATGTATCATAAAACCTACTAAATTTATTTGTGTTTATTGTTTTGTATATAAATCAAGCAGTTGGTTTCTTGTTTGACATTTTTCATCTTTTAAGAGATTTTTATAGTTTATTGTACAGTTTTGCTCATTATTGAAGGCTTACAAGGTGACCTATACACATAGCTGCTTACATCTACATCATTTGGTCTCTCATGGATAGTTGTGATGAGTTGCCTCATTGGCAATCATACCATGTATTCTTTTTTTTATTGTAATGAGTACCAGTAAGTTGTATATCTTTTATACTTTTTTGTCTCGGATATTTTCAGATCTACTGTTTAAATAAGATGCTTCCATAAGCGCAGCCTGATATGACCACAGAGGTTGAACCCTGAACAGTTGGGGCAAATTTGGACACAATATTCAAGCTTGATACTGTCTGAATTTCGATTGTGATCAAATTTTTGCGTAATATAGGTTTCTGACACAAAATAAATGTGGTCAAAGATGTTACAAATCTATTGTGCAATACTGTGCAATTGAATATTTCTTCTTGAAATTTTTCAAAAATTGGAAATTTGAAAAATTTGGGGAAAAAATATGAATCCCCTAAAAAAAAGTGGAAAAAAATTCCCCCCTTTTTGGAAATTCCCCTTAGGAACAATAACCCCATAACTCAATCCCAGCCTTTCCTTTGTAGTATGGAACCTTGTAGTACAATTTCAGAGAGATCCATACACTTAAACACTAGTTATTGTCAGGAAACTAGAAAAATGCTCGTTTTTGGCAAAAAATGTTTGCGGTCGTATAAAAACCCCAAACAATTCACATGTAATTAAAATATCTATATATAAAACCCATGTTATTCTTCCTTTACCTAAGTGATTTTATCAAATCTTCCTTAGCTGTGACAGATTTCAAGGATTTCAGCAACTCCTTTAACTTTATTTCTGACTCATCATAATGTATACATTTTTCTTTAAAGTCTTGTCTATTGGTAAACCATTAGTTTTGGGCTTTTCAGCAGGTTGAGGTCGATCAGTGTCAAGGCCATTATTTGACCTATGACCTTGTGATTGTTCATCAAGGTCAGGAAGCTCTGTACTAGCAAGGGAATCTTTGCTACTGTCTGTTGTAATGAAAGATGAATCCATGGCCTGAAATTGAAAAATAAATTAATTTGATTTTTATCTTCAGTCCATCTATTTTTATTTTTAGTCTACAGCTATAGTAAAGATTTATAAAAATATTTGTATCCAAAGCTTCAAATAACTTTTCTACTACAGTTATGTCACAGTATAAGACAGACTCTGTATAATTTTCAACTAATAAGCAGTGGGTGCACTTGTTAACTACATAAAACATTAGCATGACCTCTAGATGTCTATTTTTGGCGAATTTGAGTTGATGAGTTGGTATTTAATAAATGTATATGCAGGGTTCTATTTTTTTCCAAATTACAAATGAAATCCTCTATTATGTGTGGCATTTAACTGGCTTTGCACTGTCTCCAAAGTTGAACTACATGAACAAATGTATGAAGGGAATCTGACATAATAAAAATCTTAATGTCCCGAGCAAGTTTGTAGGGATGAATAATAAACTCATCGTAGATACCAGGACTAAATTTTGTATATATGCCAGACGAGCGTTTCATCTACAAAAGATTCATCAGTGACGTTCAAATCACCTTTATTGAAAATGACAACTTCAAAATTTGATAGAATCATAAGTTATTATTCAAAATACATTACCTCTTCTAAGGATCGTATATGACATGGAAAACCTGACTTTGCCATTACTTGGAGAATTTTCTGACAGCTATCTAATCTTTCTTCTGCTGACATATCTATTGCAGCGCCCTCTGTAATTAGAATATTCACAAAATTATAAGAGATTATCTGAATTGATTCATCTAATAATATTTGCCAATATTAAAAATATTTTACAATCATGTTCCAGGGGACAATTACTAAACTGTGTGCATAGCTAAATGCTCATCAATTTATTTGTTATCGACCATCTGATCCAAAGACAGTAACTTCATATCTTTAACAGTATAACTTTCCTTTATATCCTATTATTTACATGGTTACAATATTCTGATGAATGATTGTCAGTTTTCCAAATGCTATTGCTAAAGTTGTATTTTAAGTAGAGATGTTGGATTGCCATCTTATTTCACCTTTTCTAATAATACAAGTGCACAATTAAATGCATGTATCTAAGAAACATATGTGTGACAATAATTTGAAATTAATTACTATAATTTCTTCATATATCAAATAACTTTTACAGCAAATGTTAAATGTGAGTTTTTATTATTGCACTTTCCCTCCTTTTGTGTTTTTTTTGTAATTAACAAATATTGAATTCATTTCTGAAGTGACATTAATTTTAATAAATAAATGACAGCAGTGTAATGCAGAGTCATTGCCATACCTGCCAACTTTTGAAAATGCCCATGGGGGTTTTAGCGCGCGACAACAATTTCAAAGGTTAAAATTCTTTCCGACGACTATTTTGCGCGTGCTGTTTTGTACTAGTCACGAAAAAAGTGTCATATTTGCATGATTTGTAAGATGAGCTTACATGTACATCCCTTTTTCTTAAGTTTATTTGCATGATTCTAGTTATTATATCAGCAGAAAATATGAACATGTAGCTGTAAGACCAGGAATTATTTTCATGTGTAAGGATACTAAATAGTTGTTGACTTTTCCAATTTAAAATTATACACAAAGAAGAACCTTTATCAGGTTGGGAACAACACCTAGGGATACCCCCTCAAAGTTAGGACATTACAAACCAATTTTTAAGTACAAATGAGTACACATTCATATTATTTGAAGAAACTTTTCCCAAAGAACTATACATCTTATGATCTATCTAGTATTATATGGTCAACACATGTCCAAGAATTTTGATATGTTCTTGGCCTTATATCCTCTTAATTATCCAAAATAATAGGACTCTTCATTTAGGAAAGCTGTTCCAAATATAATGTTAGAATTTCCCATTTTTAAGTTAATAAATCTACATTTTTCTATTTTATTTTTAACGAGAGTGACCCCTTGACTAAGGGTAGTCCCTCATGTTGATGTGGGGGGGGGGGGGGGGGGGGGGGGGGGGGGGTCCATGTGAAAAATAATGAATAGTACATTATACTTTAAATGATTGAACAAAGTGTGATTGAATACATAAATAAAATTATGTTACAGCAAGTGAACATGTAATGTCAATAAATTAGTGAATACACTACTATTTATTATATTCATGGTAGTACTGCATCATTGAAGTTTGTCAATCAGCCATGCTTTTATTCTTATTCTGTGTAAGAACCTCCTTGCAGTTGAAAAATCATTTGCCATGTTCATGTTTTTACAATATATTCTGACCAACAAACAGAGGAAAACAACACAAGTTCAATATCTAGCATGTTAAAACAATCTTGAGAGAAAACGTTTTTGATTGGCTGATTAATTTGATCATGAGAAACACACAATTTGATTGGCTGAACACGAATTTCCTCCATTGGACACAGTTCAAAATCGGGAACAACAATATTTTTCGTGTAGATTTTCACCAAATCGTGTTTTAGAGGGTTTTTCAGGAACACGATCGTGCAATCGTGACAAAGGGTCAAAATCGTGTAGTACACGCCTAAATCGTGAAAGTTGGCAGGTATGCATTGCACATATGCTTTGTACTGTGGATTTGACCTTGGATCCAAATATTCATGAAAATCAGTATCAACGAAAAATAAACGAATCAACAATATGGTGATATCTCTATTTACCGTCTATAAATAACAAACTTGGCTTGAATCTCAGCTTCTTGTGTGCTCTTTCACTGAGTCCCTGTAGAATAAATAACACATTTAAATGAAAATAAAATTTACATTAAGTATCAAAATGATACATGGCTTAGATATATATTAATATGAAATAAGAAATTAAGGTTTAATTTTTTTACGATTATAAATAACAGGAGATGGTGGGGTATACATCAATGAGGCAGCAACCAAACAAATAAAATCACCAATGATTTCTTTGTTGTACTTTATTCTAAAATTATGTAGTTTAATAAATACAATTTCACACCACTGAATTTAAGTTAAAAGTATTTCTGACCTGTCATTACCCCTGTAAATGCTTGCCTAAATTACGAAATATATGCCACAATGACACCAATATTATATGTGCATCTCTTTTTGTACTATAGATACTTTTTTTTTTTTTTTTTTAGCTTTTTCTACTTGACTTTTAAAGAAATAGCATTTATTACATGTAAATAAACAATTCACATATTGGTTTTTTCAGAAATTTTGTAGTGTACTTATTTTTGAGATGCTGAATACAAAAACTAACTCTCAAATGAAAGGTTTTTTTTTTGCCAGCCATTCCATCTCAATATTCTGCAATAATAAGAACATTGCAAAAATGTCTGAATTAACAATATTTTTACTTACATCTTTTATCAACTGTAGTAGACAGCTGGATGCCTGTCCTCCAGAAAATCCAACCAATACTGTTTCTCCATCTCGTATAATCTTTGACTTGCCAATTGCTGCTCGGAACTTGTGTGTTGTGTATACCATAAAACAGTCCCTGCAATATACAAAGCATTTTAACTCATGGGTAGATACTGTGGTATGTGGTATAAAAAAAAACACCAGTAAGTTATAATATTTGATGCAAAAAATTAGATACAAGTTATATATATAATT
This sequence comes from Mytilus edulis, assembly GCA_019925275.1. Classification (NCBI taxonomy): domain Eukaryota; kingdom Metazoa; phylum Mollusca; class Bivalvia; order Mytilida; family Mytilidae; genus Mytilus; species Mytilus edulis. The sequence continues at coordinate 65,809,087 of CM034352.1, forward strand.
ATCTGAGCTGTAATTACTTTAATCATAATTTTATTTTTAAAAAGTTTCCTGTTCAAACTGATGATCAATCGATCCATTCCGTACCTCAAAGCTACAAACTTCTCTTTGAAATCCTCCTCATTGAATTCTATAAACTCCATTACAATCATTAAATGTATCACATATTCTTACAGTATATAAGATTCCTTGTAACATAATATATGTTTTCTTAGTGTTTAAACATCATTTTAAGAAAATGTTACAATGTTAATATATGAAAGTACAATGCATGACTTTAAAGTATTTAATGAAGTGTGTAAATATCAACATTTTAAATACACAGAAGTTTAGAGAGTGAAATGTATAGATTTACTGAATGATTTATTTAAATGAAAGAGTGATGCATGCAATTTTTAAATAGAAAATTCAATTTAAAATTCAACAGTTAAAAATAAATTCTTTTCAACTTGAACCAAATTCAGCCTCTATAAAATTGGCTTTATTTACAAAATCACAAACATGAACATTGATGTATTATTAATTCAAAACCTTAGATTTATCTACCTTATACTGGATTTATCCCTAGTTTTCTTAAAATCATATTACATAATACTTAAATTAAATTAATATAAAAAAATAACATTTTTTCTAACAATTTAAGTCATTTTGGAGATCATCGATCATATTCTTGAAGAGTCCACTATATCTTTTCTTTAAGATTGGCCTATTACCAAATTTTATTAACAAAATAAATGGGAATGTGTCCATGAGACACAGATGATGTCCCCGCTTGCATATACTGTTTTACAGAAGCATAACTCAAGAATGGTTAAACATGTTAAAGCAATGCTACCCAAATATGTACTTGATCTAAGTTTGTGGTTATAAGTATTAGTGTATAAGTTAAATAACATTTGGTTGAGGGAAACTCCAGTAAGAGAACAGAAACGAAAAATTCAGCATTTTTTCCATTTGTAAACGGGTATAACTCTAGAATGGTAAAAATTACGCCACTATAATTCAAACTTGACCTGTATTTTGTGGTAATACACATTGTGTATAAAATTCATTATATCTAAATTGAGGCAAAATTAAAGGTTGAGAACAGAAAAGAAAAGTTCAGCAACTTTTCCATTTGAAAAGAGACTTAACTCTAGAATGGTAAAAGTGACACCACCAAAATTCAAACCTGATCTAGATCTGTGTTTAGTGGTAATAAGCATTATCTTTATTAAAGTTTCATAACATTTTGCTGTGGCAAACTCAAGCTAGAGAGTGGAAATGAAAAATTCCATTATTTTTCTTTTTGTAAACAGACATAACGCTAAAACAGTTAAAGTGACACCACCAAAATTTTAACTTGCCCTGTATTCATAAAATTTGGTTGACGCTCAATTTAGAGATAGAAACAAATTTTGAGCTGTACAGACAAACAGATGGACAAGGGTAAAACTTAATGCCCCTCTTCCACCACGGCTAAGACATATTAAAAAAATAACTATTAGAAGTAATGGTGGATTCTAAGAGAAATAATATACATGCATTACTATTTTTCCAACATTGTTTTTATGAAGAAGTTAAAAAATACTGACCTGCAAAGTGGATCATTTATTCTAGTGATAAGGACAGCTTCTCCACCACATTTCATACACACTTTGGACTTCCTGAAAACACATACTGGTATTTTACATTGTTAATCTTGAAATAATAACTCAGATATATATCTATTATAAGTTTAATATGAATGAAATTTTTAATATTTTAAGATCACGAGCAGGCAGATTCAGACAACTAAATGGTAAGGTCATATGAACCTTGCCAGACAGACACACAGTGCAATCATTCCATACACCAAATGTATTTGACTTATTGCTTATACATGTAGTATCTGACAAACTGACCAAATCATGAAAACTAACATTGAACAATGAACCATGAAGATGAGGTTAAGTTTATATGAACCCTGCCAGATAGACGGTTGTCATTTGTTTATGTGTTTATACATATTTGTTTTTCGTTCATTTTTTTTACATAAATAAGGCCGTTAGTTTTCTCGTTTGAATTGTTTTATATTGTCTTATCGGGGCCTTTTATAGCTGACTATGCGGTATGGGCTTTGCTCTTTGTTAAAGGCCGTACGGTGACCTATAGTTGTTAATGTCTGTGTCATTTTGGTCTTTTGTGGATAGTTGTCTCATTGGCAATCATACCACATCTTCTTTTTTATATGTTCACCTTACAATCAATCCATACACCAAATATAGTTGAACCACTGATTATATGATGAATCTGATCACCTGGCAAAATCATGAAAACATTCATTCTTAACCTTGCCCAATGAACCATAAATGTATACCAGATGCTCCGCAGGGCACAGCTTTATACGACCGCAGAGGTTGAACCCTGAACGGTTGGGGCAAGTATGGACACAACTTTCAAGCTGGATTCAGCTCTAAATTTGGACTGTGATTAAATAGTTGACACAGCATAGGTTTCTGACACAGAATGAATGTGGTCTAATGAACTTAAAATGTTTGTTTTGCCTTTAAGCAATTCACTATGCTGTTGAATATTAATCCTCTCAAAAAAATTGAAGAAATAGCAATATCTACTCATTTAAATACATCATAAAATATTAAAATGTAAAAAAAGTACTTGTTATCACTGAATGGTAAAGATTGTTTTAATTTATCAGTTGGTAGTAAAAGTGAATATACATTGTACAAATGTATATTGTATAAAACAATGATTTAAGTTGATTCAAGTTGAATTTTGGTTTTTATTCAAATAGATGAAGTTAAATTTGAAGTTATCATTTTATAATTGAACCAAATAAAATACTTTCTCAAAAATGCTATAGTTATTTTGTTTCTTTATCATTCATATCATTCAAAATGTTTTGTTTTTAAATTCATTGTAATCAGATGTAATCATGATTACTTTGCCAATGTAATCATTAATTTAATCAGATACTTTCAGAAATGATGTAATCATTAATTTAATTTAATCGTACAAATGACAAAGTAATTGTAATTTAATCAATTACATTGAAAGTAATCGGACCCATCTCTGGATTCAACTATATATATAGCTACTATTCTGGACAAAGAAAGATAACTCCAATCAATTGAAAATTTCTTACTATTGCACAATATTGTGCAATATGATATTTCTTGCTATTGTGCAATACTGTGCAATTGAAGATTTGAAGATTTCTTGCTATTGCTCAATACTGTGTAATTGAAAATTTCTTGCTATTGCACAATACTGTGCAATTGAAGATCTCTTGCTATTGCTGAATACTCTGCAATTGAAAATTTCTTGCTATTGCACAATACTTAATATAATAATTTTGGATCCTGATTTGGACCAACTTGAAAACTGGGCCCATAATCAAAAATCTAAGTACATGTTTAGATTCAGCATATCAAAGAAGCCCAAGAATTCAATTTTTGTTAAAATCAAGCCAAGTTCAATTTTGGACCCTTTGGACCTTTATGTTGACCAATTTGAAAACGGGACCAAAAATTAAGAATCTACATACACAGTTAGATTTGCCATATCAAAGAATCCCAATTATTCAATTTTTGATGAAATCAAACAAAGTTTAATTTTGGACCCTTTGTGCCCCTTATTCCTAAACTGTCGGGACCAAAACTCCCAAAATCAATCCCAACCTTCCTTTTATGGTCATAAACCTTGTGTTTAAATTTCATTGATTTCTATTTACTTATACTAAAGTTATTGTGCGAAAACCAAGAATAATGCTTATTTGGGCCCTTTTTTGGCCCCTAATTCCTAAACTGTTGGAACCAAAACTCCCAAAATCAATCCCAACCTTCCTTTTGTGGTCATAAACCTTGTGTCAAAATTTCATAAATTTCTATTTACTTAAACTAAAGTTATAGTGCGAAAAACCAAGAAAATGCTTATTTGGGCCCCTTTTTGGCCCCTAATTCCTAAACTGTTCGGACCTCGACTCCCAAAATCAAACCCAACCTTCCTTTTGTAGTCATAAACCTTGTGTTTAAATTTCATTGATTTCTATTTACTAATACTAAAGTTATTGTGCGAAAACCAAGAATAATGCTTATTTGGGCCCTTTTTTGGCCCCTAATTCCTAAAATGTTGGGATCAAAACTCCCAAAACCAATCCCAACCTTCCTTTTGTGGTCATAAACCTTGTGTTAAAATTTCATAGATTTCGATTCACTTTTACTAAAGTTAGAGTGCGAAAACTAAAAGTATTCGGACGACGACGACAACGCCAACGTGATAGCAATTTACAACGAAAAATTAAATTGTTTGCGGTCATATAAAAATGACTAATATGAATATCAATCTCTCTTTAAAGATGTCATCTACTGTCATGAGGAACATTCTCTATCCTAATTACATACAGTTGAATATTTTGAATTATACCTGGTTGTATATGATTAAAATTACATTTAAACATTTATTCATAATAAGTCATATACAGATGTGTCCAGTAATTCCACCCGTCCTATAACTCTGCCCTTTACGACTGTGTGTGTCTCTACCAAAAAATGTTTGGTCTGCTAAATTATTTTTACTTTGAAAAAAAACATTTCGGTTTTAAACGGGGAAACTCCACACTAAAATTTACGACAAAAGAGACGATTTTTCGTTCCCTATTGTTAATTTTCCGTTTTTAGATGGTGATGTTCCTTGGCACCATCTTACGTGTTTATATTTCACAACTTGTTCGCTATGCCCGTGTCTGTTGTGACGTTTTTATTTCAACGAACGCAACCTATGTATTACTGGTAAATTATCAAACCAGGGACATCGTTACCATAAATTACTTAAAACCTTTACTAAATTTTTCCATAGATATAAAGATTTGGTTTTGAAGTTTGGTTGTACCTGTAGAAAACTTATTTCAAATGGGATAGCACATCCTCATTTTTTATAGCTGACTATGCAGTATGGGCTTTGCTCATTGTTGAAGGCCGTACAGTGACCTATAGTTGTTAATGTCTGTGTCATTTTGGTCTCTTGTGGACAGTTGTCTCATTGGCAATCATACCACATCTTCTTTTTTATATTCTATTGACATTCTTATCTCTTTTTATAATCATATTTTACTTTTCTTCATTTTCTGATCATTTTAAAAAAAATGTTTATATATTTTGATGTATTCTTCTTTTTCACCAATTTCTTTATCATATTGACTTTAATTTTTTATATTTCGTTCTCCTTTCTTATTGGCCCATCACTTAAACATCATTTCCTAACGTTTTAGTTCGTTAATATGTGATAAATCGGTCCTCCATACATGTTGACTACGCATGGGCGGACTAACCTGACAACCGCACTTCCATGAAAAACACAGGTGACCCATTTGTCTGATTGATTTTCTAATCATTTCAGATATATCTTTGCGGAATTAAGATAATATAAGTAACATTGAGTTTTCAGTGAAAAGATTCAAATAAAATTTGATGCATTTAATTTGATAAAGAAGAAGTATACATAATCAAAGCCTTGGGTTGGCAGAGTTACCGGACTGTATTGTACATGTAGGAAAAAAAATGATTTTTTTGTGGACACCACTGAGTTACAGGTTTCTGTCTTGGGACAGGTGTGAGCCAAAATTTGTTCCTGTGAAAAAATTTACAGTGGAAATAATATCACAGGAAATATGTTCTGGGAGAACTTTTTCACAGATGATTTCAATATAATTTGTTCCATCTCTATAAAAAGTTCCACAATTTACCTGGGGAATTAAGTTACAGGTTTGAGAAATTTGTTCCTTACCTGGCTGTTGAAATAAGTTCAGGGTTTCTGAGATTTGTTCCTTACCTCGTGAAATACATTGTAAGTTCTGGGTTTGTGAGATTTGTTCCTCACCTTGTGAAATAAAGTTCCTTGTCTATTATATGAAATACATGTTTGTTCCACTGGTTAAACTAGTTATCTTACAGACTGAGCATTTGTCATCAGTGAGTTTAAAGTTACTATTCGAGTGCATTATAAAAATAAGTATTATATCATTAATATGATAAGTAAACCTTCTGCAGAAAGTAATAAAAAGAGAATGTGTCCTCACGGACACAGGTGATGCCCCTGCTTGCATACACTATTATATAAAGGGACATAACTCAAGAACAATAAAAGTGATGCTACCTAAATTTGTACTTGATCTGAGTTTTGTGGTAATAAGTGTCATGTTAAGTTGGGGAAAACTTAAGCACTTTAAGTAACAGAACAGAAGCTAAAAATTTTGCAATTTTTCAATAAATTTATATTAAGGGGCATAACTCAATAATCATGATAATGGTTAGTGTGAAGCCACCAAAATTCAACTTGATCTGTGTTTTGTGGTTGTAAGCATTGGGTGTAAGTTTCATAACATTTGGTTGAGGCAACTTCTGACAGTTAGAAAACAAAAACTACAAATATGGCATTTTTTTCCCCATTTATAAAGGGCATAACTCGAGAATTGTTAAAATTCAAACTTGATCTGCACTTTGTGGTAATAAGTATTGTGTATAATTTTCATAACATTTTCAGGGTTCTCACTAGGACTTTTTCATGGTGAGTTCTGGGGCTCATCACTTTAAGAAATGGTGAGTCCCAATAGATTTTGATGAGTCCAGGATGCATGTAATTTTTTGTGTCTATATTATATAATGAAATATGACGAAGTAAAACTAAAGCGAAGACGAAATAATTATGATTGACATACCTGGGTAGGATTGCTACAGATGATTCCGACAACAAACGTAGGTGTGTTATACACCATTGAGTAGATAAATTGATTTAGATTTATGACATAACATTGTTATTAACAAGTTTTAGTGGGGTTGAGAACAGAGAAATCTGTATATAACGGAATTTCGCAACTGACTGACATTTTTCAAAAGTGTGAGTCAAGTACCTACCTTGTGTTATATAAAGGTATATAGCAGGGCTTTCCAAAGTAGCCGGTAGACGAAGGATTTCCACCGTTTACGGCGGCTTGAAGTGCCGTCTACTTCACTGACAAAAATATAAATTCAAAAAGAAAAAAATATCTTTTTCAAATCTTTACAGGCAGCAGAGAGATGTACAATGTATTGTCGTAAAGTCGCGGTCACGATAAACAAGGATGAAAAGTCAGTGTTTAACTTGGGCTAAATATAGTTCACATGAATTCAGGTCACTGGTTGGTTGTCTATTTAAAGTCAGAATGCATCGTTTCTTTTCAAAGATAACAAGAGAGATGTTCCAATGGTCATTAACTCGTTGGTTTTGGCTTTTAGAACATGAAGACAATCAGAGAGGATGACAGTTTTATGTTATGGAATAATATCAGTGAAATAAAAGAAAGTGTAGTAGATCATTTTGTTCAGAATCTGGAAAACAGTATCTTTTGTAGTTCATTTTTTCAAAGCCCACGTGGTGTTCATAGAATCAAGGTCAAAAACGAAAGTAGAATATTGTTGACTCAACCAGACATAAAAAACATTTCCAAATGATTTATGTATCCGACTTATTGAACAGTTTACAAAATAAGAGAAAATCAGATGATATATCAATTTTCTGTCAATACTTGAGAAATAATTGTATGATTTGAATACACGTAACAGTCTTTGGAGAAAAAAGAGGGGTCATTAATTTTGTTTACAAATGCACGTAGTTAAGCAAAATAAATCGATCAAGATTTCTAACATATCAGATTATTACGGTACCTCGAATGACCGAATAACACTGTCATTATCTGAATAACACATGTAATGACCGAATAACACTTGAAATTTTAATATAAGCACATATTTGTGACTTTTAAACATTGATTATTGAATAATAATGTATTATCGATGTATTTTATAACTTTCAAATGATTTGCAGAAAGCAGATAAGTTCATTAAAAAAAATTTAAATTTAGTATGTACATCGAACGATGGCGGCCACGGATATCACAATGGCCGCCATGTACGATGTACACACTAAATTTAAATGATCTTTATGAACTCTTTTTGCTTTCTTTAAATCATTTTTAAGTTAAAAAATACATCGATAATATATCATTATTTACTAATCAATGTTTAAAAGTCACAAATATGTGCTAATATTATAATTTCAAGTGTTATTCGGTCATTCGTGTTACCCAGATTATTATGTAAATAAAACTCCTTTAAAAGCAAATGAATTTTAAGCATAAGGTAAAGAAAATTTTAAAAAAAACATTAAAATAAAAAAAAAATGAAATTTCTTTGAGATTTTTTTTTTCCTTTAATTTCATACATAAAAAAATGTCATTTAAAAGATCAAATTAAATGTCAGGAGATTGCGAGAATGCAGGATTTTGCTCTATTTATGCCAGATCCCCGGACGTAAATGCATATTTAAGCCACCTATAATTGTAATTTAGCCTACTACTTCAATTTCAAGGGAAAGCCCTGATATAGCCTATAGTATAGGGGAAAAAATCTGAGACAAGCTTTAAAACTTTTCCAACAAAAACATGTCCCTCCCTCAAATCTGGTTTCTCGTAACATTTTAACGAACAAACTCACTCAGTTTTATCTTTTTTGATTGGATTTTCAATATCGCCTTCTTGGACAGAACACATGATTAGTAAGTTCAGTAAAATGTGTTGCTTTTATTGGGAATTGTGAAAATCGGTGTCAAATCGGTTGATATTTTTTTGGGTTAAGATGGGTTTAAAACAAACGCTTAATTGATCTATAAATTGTTAAGCTTATAACCATTTCCTACTTGTCATAGATAGTAATAACAACGAACTATTTTCTCATTTCTTTAAAAACGGTCGTAAATAAATGTCATACATCTTAATTTCGAAATTTCCGTAAAGATTTGTACGAACTAACTCTTTTCTACACTTATAAATTTTCCTTTTATCAAAAATAAAATATAAGACGAAATATGAAAAAAAATGATTTCTTTTGGTCCAATCATTAATAAAAGTGAAATAAGGAAATAATAATTCGTTTTAGCAGCCAATTTGAATATGCCTAACCTCGGAAATAACGCTGATGAATTATTTACTTGCAAGTCAATAATCAGTCGACCTCAATAAATCTTTTTTCATAGGACCTTCAATTTAACCCATTAGCTATAATTTGGTTACGCATTCATTAGTCATCTTCAGCTAGAGATTGTTTACGCAAGCATAAGTCATAGTCACCCATTAAAAGGAAAAGAATGTCAATATTGAAAGTGAAACAACGGTGAACCATTTCGTTGACTGATAAAAAAAATCATCCTTAAACAGGTAAAATGTTAATTAACTTATTTTTTTTTAACCTATAACATGAAATCAAACAGACCTATAAAATCCAATGACACGAGGTTATATCTATCATTCACGTTTATATCAGGTTATGTGACCGTCGGTAGTATTCGGAGATCATCTCGATAGTTCATTAGATGGCCTACACATAGATACACACGAAATTCTGATATATATCATCGAGTACATGCATTGTTTATGTAATTTCGACATACGTTTTAGTACGATATAAATCAAATATGAGAATTTGAGCCAATCGGCGAATATGATTTTGATAGCTACGATATAGTTTTGATCAAACGGTGATTTTTTTTAAAGAAAGTTTGCTTAGTTTAAACATATTTTATTTGCAAAAGTAGCAAAAGGGATTGGACACAAGTTATAACAACATTAGAGACGTAGTACGTCATCTCCCAATATAAATATAAACACAAAGTACATTAGATAATGGCGAAAAAAAAACATAGTAGTAATGCATGTAATACATACTTCAAACAAAACTAAAAAGAAAAAGAAAAAAAAAATACAATATAATATAATAAGGAATAATAATGAAACAACTGGACTGGAGTGAAAGGTTGTAAAGTAGAAATTTAGAATGTTAATTGATTGTTTTAAATCTTTGTGTAATTCTGATATAAGATTGTACGGACTCAAAAATGTCTTTGTTTTGCTGAAAAGAAAGGTCACCGTCACCAGCTAATAGAAGCTCAATGGATATAGCATAACTTTCTAATTTTGAAAACAGTATTTCTCTTGCTTCGTTGTGAAAAGCGCACTCTAAAAAATAGTGTATACTATCCTAAACAGGGTGGCCACAGCTGCATGCGGGACTTGGTTTAATATTAACACGATATAAATCTGAATTTAAAGAACTGCACATATTTCTCAAACGTGTATGAATGATATTAAATTTTCTATCCCCACAACTAAAATAGGAAGGTGGCTGTATCAATTTGAACTTCATCTTTCGTTTAAAAATATTTATATTTTTGGACGTACGTATGTCGGGGGTAAGGCTATTCCATTCAATAGTAGTGGATGGGAAAAAGGATTTTCTAGTTATATCTAGTCTATAACCGGGTACTACATAATTATTACTGTTTCGCAAATCGTAGTTAGATACTTGACCAACAAGCGGGGGCATTAAATCACAGAGATAATCAGGGACAGTCCCATTATGTAAAGAATAGAACATATTGAGCTTTCTGGGTTTTCTTCTGTCCACAAGCAATTGCCAGCCAGTTTCAAAATATATAGCTTCCCGACTAGCAAACACGGGCAACCCAGTTCCTAACCTCCCTGCTTCTAACTGAACATGTTCTAAATTGTCGGCTTCTTGTTGAGTACAACCATCCCATAACTCACATGCATATTCCATAACGGGTCTTATAAAAGTTAAATATATACGAGCAAGATAATTTCTATTCAATACATATTTCACTTTTTTAAGAACATTTAATCTTGTGCTTGCACACTTTAAAATATTTTCTATATGTGTATGGAATTTACCATTGGAATCAAAAGTAATCCCTAAGTGTTTATGACAGGAGACAAATTCTAGTTTTGAAATTCTATTTCAATATCATCTGGGGAAGTATGGCAGGAGAATATCATAGCCTTTGTCTTATTAGGGTTAACATTAATAAGCCAATCTTTAGACCATACTGAAATTCGTTCTAAATCGCTGTTAAAGTCATCCTCTATAGTGTAAGGGTTATTGCTGGAATAAGAAAGAGATGTATCATCAGCAAACAATCGAGTTAGACTTGTCAAATTATCAGCTATGTCATTTACATAAATGAGAAATAGTAGAGGACCTAATACAGAGCCTTGCGGAACTCCTGCATTAGTATTATCAAAAGGCAAATAGGCATTTGAAACCAAAACGCTTTTTTTTTCTATTTGAAATATAACTTTCAAACCATTTATACAGATTTCCATCAATACCATACGCTTTTAGTTTTATTAAGAGGCCACTATGCCATACCCTATCAAAAGCTTTCGAGATATCACATAATATAAGAGATGTTATACAGCGATCATCAAGTGACATGCATATCCTATAGTAAATTTCTATTAGCTGGTGAACGGTAGAATGACCTGGAATAAAACCTGATTGAAATTTGTATAATAACTTGTGTGCTATTAAGTGATTAAATACATTTTTAAACACAATTCTTTCAAAAACTTTACCCACTGCTGATAATAATGAGATTGGTCTATAATTGGAAATCAGTGATTTGTCTCCGGTTTTGAAAGTCTGCCTTTTCAAATGACAAATTAAATAACAATGATAAGGGTACACTGACAGTATAACTTGTCTTTTTTAACATTTGATGACTAATTGAGTCATTACCTGCTGCTTTTCCCAATTTTAAAGTCTGCAAAAATATCAATGACTTGATTTGAGTTTATATAGAAAATATCTATTTTAGACATGATTTGACCTAGTCAGAAATTCTGGAGATTTATCATTATTTTCATTTATATACTTATTCAAAAGACATATCGTAATTTTCAGTGACTAATTCGTCATTTTCATTTTTAAGTTGAGTGATATGAGTAGAATTACCCGATGTCTTAACTAAATTTTTCATTAATGACCAATACTATTTAGAATTACCAGATGCAAACTCGTCCAACAAACTATTTGCGTTTAAGTAAAATTGATCTTTTGTGTATCGTTTTAAATTATTCACATGATTTCTTTGCTTTTTATATTTATTCAGGTCTGGAATACTATTGGACCTACCGTACGAGCTTGTTTGTGTAGTCTATCACGTTAACGTATTTCTCTTCGTAGGTCGGAATTAAACCAATTAAAAGAAAGTTTGCATACAAGCTATTATTCACATAGTCAATTCAAATATGTAATAAAACTGAATATACCTTCCGATACAGTTGAATGACAATTTGTGTCAAAATTTTAAATTTCGGTTTCTTAATTACAAAAACAAAACAAAAAAGAACATTATAACACGTTTTTAAGAAGACAAACAACGTAAGCACCTAGAATCTTTACGTCAAGACCATCGTGTATTATTTGTGAAATTAATACGGAATATTTACCAAGAAGGTCTTGGTATCTTCCGGTGAACTTATTTTAGAAAAAGACGAGACGTTCCTTGACATAATTCTTGTTCATCAACAAACTGCACAGATACTGGTAGTCCGTGGCCCCAGCTTGTCTGGCAAAACAGCCGTTGGACGTCAGAGTAATCTCGGACTACCACGGCCCCAGCTTGTCTGGCTAAACAGCCGTTGGACGTCAGAGTAATCTCGGACTAAGATACTGGTGACGTTTTCCAAAGTATGAGTAGCAGCTGCAAGCTAAAACCGAATGAGTTGAGAAATGTATATCTCATATGCAGTTGAAGTTGGTATATTGCTATAAGGTGGGGATTTTTAAAAATTAAAATCGTCTCGTTTGTCATAGATTCTGGTACTGAGATCAATGCTTATATATGTCAAATTCGAGGTATATAGGTTTAAAGATGAGGCAGATATAGCTGTGTCTGTTGTTTCTTTAATTTCTAGTTGTGGAGGATATATTCATGGAACCCAATCAGAAACGTTTGGAAGGTTAATGGAAAGAACATCATCAATTGATCTGAATGTGAAATTAAATGACTTGGCTTCTTTGATCTTCTTGTTTTTGACAGGTGTCTGAAGGATTTCCGACTCATATGAAAATCAGAAAGAGTTGGCAAGAAGAGGCACACGGTTTGTTCCCAGAGAAATGCCGACAATTTGTTGAAAAAGTCTACCTCCAAATTCAACAAATATGTTATCAATAAGAAACTCCACCATACTGATCACTTGTTCCTTTGTGTTGCATGTATTACCTTTTTGTTCACTATTAACAAAATCTGCCTTATGGTACATCAAAGTAATAAAACTTGAGCGTTTGCTACCATTTTTATATAGAAAAGCATAATGGATTATTTCTTTTAGACGATTTTTCAATGGGTTTTTAGAATCTACATTTGGTTATAAATACAACTACGCGACTTAACAGTTTCACACGGTATTTCTGAAGAAACTTTCATTGCGGAAAGATTTTTTTTTCCAATCGTATGGATTATTTTTTCGTCGAAGATGCAGATGAACCAGCAATGTACCGTTGTTTGTATAGAATTTTGTGAATAATGACAAGGAAGTCCTCCAATTTGTTGTTTAATGTAGTGTTGATTGAAATAATGGAGGACTTGTGATTCGCCAAAATTTCATGGTTGTCAAACGATATGTTTTAGTATGTGGGATTACCTTAGTGATCATTTATTCCTAATTCTTTTACAAGACACTCGTAGTAATACGATTTACAAACAAAGACACTATTATTTGAAGCTTTGTCCGCAGAAACATAAATACTTATCGTGAAGAGAAGGGGACATTTCACAGCTTCTTTGTCTCTGAAAACGGACTTGATCTGTCATTCACACAGTTTTTCAATTTATGAATTCGACGTTTTATCAGAGACCTGATCGTTTTGACCCATTCTGACAAAGTGTCTAGTTTAACTTCTTGTTTAGCCGATGTTCTGGCAAAGTCATCAATACAATCCATAATTATTTTGGAGTTATTGTTTCAATTGATGTTTGAGGCTTCTCTAAACTTAGGACCATGATACCACCATTCGGAGATGTTCATGTTGAATTATGTTTAGATCCCCAGTAATAACATCGCCAGAGGGCTGTAAATGTAAGGCGAGTGGGAACAGTCATATGTCAGAGTTATTTTTAAGGTATTGTTCTAAATCAAGGTCCTGCAATGCTTGCTTATAGTTAAAACTTTAGGTGCAATGGTTTTGGTAACTGTAAGATACAATATTGGTTTAAAAAGACGGAAAAAAGCTACATCACAAATTATACTTACCAGTCTGTATATTTGGAGAAAAAGAGTGTTCCGATGGTTATCCGTAAAAAGATGCAGATATCAACCAAAAATACAAAATCGAAAAACGGACATCATCTTTGCCAAAAGAAACAAAAGGCTTACATGAGCTTGAATTTCTCTTTTGGGTGTTTTGCACGAATAGGCTTTTCATCACAACCAAATTTTTGCGGACTTTCTAAATTTTCTAAACAACACAGTTTGTTAAAGACCTTCATAGGAACATCTTTATTAAGTTTCGTTTCAAATGTTTGAAAAAAAGTAAAATCACAAAAATACTGAACTCTGAGGAAAATTCAAAAAGGAAAGTCGAAATAAAAAGCTCAAACACACCAAAACGAATGGATAACAACTGTCATATTCCTGACTTGATACAGGCATTTTCTATGTAGAAAATGGTGGATTAAACCTGGTTTTAAAGCTGGCTAAACTTCTCACTTGAATGACAGTCGCATCAAATTCCATTATATTGACAACGATATGTGAACAAAACAAACAAACATAAAAGGTAAAAATGTCAGAAATAGGGGTACAGCAGTCAACATTGTGTTATCATCTTAATCACTATAAAAACAAACAAATATGTAACAAAGAAGTACAAAATGGCAATTAGACCCAGCATATTAGCAAAAATTAAAGACAAGAATGCAGACATTTACCATAGTGCAATAACACAATGACGGGATGCATAAGTACAGATCCGTGTCATATATGTATCAAAGAAACATAAAAAGGCATATAGACAAATCAAATGAGCAAAAATGAATGACAAAAATACAAAAATGTTTTACAATAGCACAATAACGGGATGTATAAGTACAAAGCCACGTCATATGTATAAAAAAAACAACACCAAAAGGCATATAGACAAAGCACATTAGCAAAAAGGAAAGACAAGAATACGAGAATTATCATAGAACAATAACACAATGACGGGATGTACAAGTACCGAGCCACGTCAAATTGATATCAATAAAAACAGACTAAACAGTAAAAGTAATACTCATTTTTTTAAAGCAAAAGTGTCTCATAAGTCAGTAATGGCTGGATACCGATATTTTAACTTCGATGTAAATTTGTATTTGTATTTTTATACTAATAATATGATGTATGATATTGTTCTGTATTGGTATGTGACACTATAATAAAATATTCTGTCTGTCTGTCTGTCTGTCATATAGACAAATAAAATAATAGTCTTAACACATTATTAAGATGATTAAGAACGTCAGTGCCAAGAATCTATACTTCAAGCCCATCGTGTATTATTTGTGAAGTTGATACGGAATATTTATCAACAAGGTCTTGGTACCAACATTCCGATAAACTTTTTTTAGAAAAATAACGAGACGTTCTTTGACATACCCCTGGTTCATCAACTTTCTGCTCAGACACTGGTGACGTTTTACAAAGTTTGAGTAGGAAAGATGATGTCCGTTTACAGTCTGAGTAGTAGTTTCGTTTCAATTGTTTGATTGGTTTTTGGAAAGAAGGTCATTGAAAAAAGAAAGAACATATTTTATTCTATTTTAGTTGGTTCAGTTATTATGGAAAATCAGAGCAGTACCACGGCTTTTGCTGTTTGAAGCCAGGACCAGATTAACATCATAGATCAATGATATTTGGTATTCAGTTGTATAAGCATTATGACATTTCATTTCCCTGAAGATTATTTTGTCCCCTCCCCCTCATTCATGTTATACTAACTTTGAAACTTTTGCATAGCTTACATGTATTAGTTTGTGATTAGGTCAATTTAAAAGGAACCACTGGTCAGTTATTTGGTATGCAGTTGTATAAGCATTACCACATCTCATCCCCATGGTTCATTGACTTTGAATATTTTGTATAACTAAGGCAGCAACCATTTGATTTTCGGGGGGGGGGGGCTATGTTTTTTTTTGGAAAAAAAAGTTTGTTTCCAGTTTTTGGAGAAAAAATAATTTGTTTTTGATTCTGAGAAAAAAAATTGTTTGTTTGTTTGGGGGGGGGGGGGGGGGGGGGGCTATGTTTTTTTTTGGGAAAAAAAGTTTGTTTCCAGTTTTTGGAGAAAAAATAATTTGTTTTTGATTCTGAGAAAAAAAATTGTTTGTTTCACCATCAGCTGCCACTATATGTAATGCTAAAAAAAATTGTCCAGAAAAAAAACCATAGCCCTCCCCAGAAAATCAAATGGTTGCTGCCTAACATGTTGAAATATTGCTATTTTAAGTTCAACATTTAAATTTTTATGCCCCACCAACGATAGAAGAGGGGCATTATGTTTTCTGGTCTGTGCGTCCGTTCGTCCGTTCGTCTGTTCGTCCGTCCGTCTGTCTGTCCGTACGTTCGTCCGTCTGTCCCGCTTCAGGTTAAAGTTTTTGGTCAAGGTAGTTTTTGATGAAGTTGAAGTCCAATCAACTTGAAACTTAGTATACATGTGCCCTATGATATGATCTTTCTAATTGTAATGCCAAATTAGAGTTTTGACCCCAAATTTATGGTTCACTGAACATAGAAAATGATAGTGCAAATTTCAGGTTAAAGTTTTTGGTCAAGGTAGTTTTTGATGAAGTAGAAGTCCAATCAACTTGAAACTTAGTATACATGTTCCCTTTGATAAGATAATTCTTATTTTAATGCCAAATTAGAGAATTTATTCCAATTTCACGGTCCACTATACATAGAAAATGATAGTGCGAGTGGGGCATCCGTGTACTGTGGACACATTCTTGTTCTATCAAATTAACAAAATGACGAGACATATCTGGGTTAACAGTTTATGTATTTTGTAAGAATCATTTGTGCATGGTTTGTTTTCGTTTCTCTGCACCCTACTTGCAAGAAAACAGACAAAATATCATTTTCCATTTGTTTCATTGTAAACAAGAACTTATTAGCATCGTAGTAGCAGCATTTTGTAAGACCTTCACATATCTGGGAGGCTTTGTTTAATTAGATTCAAGAGAAAAAGTATATTAGATAATAATTGGAAACTTTTTTGAACCCTTGTAGCAATATTGCACCTCAGTACGTTTCACTTGACATTACCTTTTAGGGAACATTCCAGCAAAGCTTTAATATATTTGTATGCCTCGTGTATGGGGCTTGCAAAGCTTTGCTCTCTGCACATTGAAAAGCCGATGCAACAATCTTAACGAATTTTGTCTGTTACAAAACACATGTTCTACTCCTATCCAACTTTACTTATGTAAATGTTTACAATGAAACCACATGACATGTATTTTGTCTGTTTTCTTGCAAGTAGGGGTGCAGAAAAACGAAAACAAAGCAGCAGGACCAGATGAAATTAAACCAAGATTTTTAAAAGATCTTTCGCATGAAATTGCACCCATACTTACCATTATCTTTGAGAAGTCAATTAAAACAGGTTTTGTTCCAGATGACTGGAAAACAGCCCATGTCTCTCCTGTATACAAAAAAGGCCAAAAATATAACCCTGAAAACTACCGTCCTATCTATCACTCACATGTATTTGTTGCAAACTTTTAGAACATATCGTAGTTAAACACATAATGAAACATGCAGATAATCACAACATTTTATATCCCCTACAGCATGGATTTCGCAGAGGTCGATCCTGCGAAACACAACTACTAGAATTTATAGACGATGTCTCACTTAACATGGAAAACAAACAGAAATTTTGGTCATGGATTTTTCTAAAGCATTCGATAAAGTTTCACATTCTTTATTAACTAATAAACTTCACCATTACGGGATACAGGGGGAATTAAATTATTGGATCTACAAAATTTTCTTAGCAATCGTAAACAGGCAGTAGTTCTAGAGGGGGGAAAATATGAGTATATTGCAGTTGAGTCGGGGGTTCCACAGGGGTCAGTACTTGGACCAAGTCTCTTCTTGTACTATATTAATGACATTCCAACTGGTCTAACATCCACAGTACGTTTATTTGCAGACGACACAATAGTTTATTTGGCAATAAAATCTAATTCCGATGCATCAACATTACAAAAAGATCTCGATAAACTGGCATCGTGGGAAACTACGTGGAAAATGGCATTCCACCCAGATAAGTGTAATGTAATTTCAGTCACCAGAAATAAAAAAAAAAACAATCACATTTAACTACACATAACACAATCATTCATTAGATTTTTCACTTATTCTTACAACATTTGTATAAACTTCAAGATTATAAAAAAACCGGTTTTTTTCTAAAAGTGAACATTGATTGGTTAAATATTTCTCAGTCATGACCTGTGTTTGAATTTGTTTGTTAGCTTTTTGGTCATGAATGTGTGTCTCTAATATTTAATTAACTGTGCATTTGTATTCAGATATCGCAGATCAAATTTATTCGTTCATTGTTTAATCATATACGTTTTTTTGATTGAGTTAAGTCTGCCAATTGATATTTTATCGTATGTTTTTCTTTGTTGTGATGTTATGCTATTGTTTCAGAAAAAGGGAGAAGGTTTGGATCCATTAAAACGTTTAATCCCGCTGCAAATGTTTGCACCTGTCCTAAGTCAGGAATTTGATGTACAGTAGTTGTCGTTTGTTTATGTAATATATACGTGTTTCTCGTTTCTCGTTTTGTTTATATAGATTAGACCGTTGGTTTTCCCGTTTGAATGGTTTTACACTAGTAATTTTGGGGCCCTTTATAGCTTGTTGTTCGGTGTGTGAGCCAAGGCTCCGTGTTGAAATCCGTACTTTAACCTATAATGGTTTACTTTTTAAATTGTTATTTGTATGGAGAGTTGTCTCATTGGCACCCACACCACATCTTCCTATATCTATTAGAACATGTAACAACAGCAAAATATCTGGGGGTCACCATCAGTTCCAACCTTAAATGGGATGTGCATATTAACAACATATGCAAGAAAGCTAATAGCACACTAGGCTTTCTAAGGAGGAACCTGAACATAAGTTCAACATCCATTAAAGAGCAAGCATATAAGTCCCTAGTAAGACCATCACTAGAGTATGATTGCTCTGTTTGGGATCCATACTTACAACAAGACATAGATAGCATTGTAAAAGTTCAAAGAAGGGCTGCACGTTTTGTTACCAACAAATACAGAAACACCTCAAGCGTTGGTAACATGTTACAAAATCTTGAATGGCGCAGTCTCTCTGACAGAAGAAAAGACTCCAGATTGGTAATGCTTAATGCCCGCGTCACACTGTCCCGATTTTTACGCCGATGGCAACACGATAATGGAAATTTTCAAAATCGGGGCTAATCGTATCCAGATCGGGCTATTCGTAGTGCCATCTTTAACCATCGGCCACTTTTTCTAGCCTTCGGGGACAACTTCGGGAAGGGTTCTAATTTTTTTAACATGTTAAAAAATCCCCGAAGGTGCGCCCGATATTGAGGGTTCGTATTGAGTTCGTATCACCATCCTCAATATCGTAATGTAACCGGGAATGCATCTTTGCACATCGTATTGCATTCGTGTTTCAATCGTTTCCATCGGGCAGTTTTGACATTACGATGTCTACACGAATGAATCACGAAGGTACCCGAAGGTCTTACGATGGCAACACGACTTCGTGAAGACCTCGTAATCCCGTCGTGGTGCCATCGAATAAAAGTACGAAGGCGACAAGATGGAACTACGACGGCAATAAATCCAGCTAAATGTAAGTTAATTTTCGCGCTAAAATACATTTAAAGTGCCATGCGCGATATGCACTGGTCAGTCCAATACGACAGTTAAGAAAGACGTTCACAAAACATGGAGCTCATATCATATGATTCTATGAGAACAAGAAAGGCGACAGCGTTGTTTCTATTAATTCAAATGGAACAAGAAGAGCAGCTATTACAGGCTCAGGATTTACTTTTACAAGTAAAATATTATTTTTTGTCAATTTTTTATATCAAGTAACATAATTAAAGGTGACAAAGAATTTAGAGTTTTTAATTTATATTAGACAATGTCGGAACATATTCAATTTCTTCTATTCACAACAACAAAACGAAAATACAAAAACGTAAGTTATGATAAGAGCGATATGTTCAGGCCTTTTCCATCTGGATTGTTTCATATCATTACATGCTGGGGTTCCTTTAAATAAACGCGCCTCGTACACCAACACTGCAGGTACACGTATATAGGGAAACCAACTTTTTATTCATTATTCTGATTTTGTATGTATCGTCTGAGTTGTTGTCACACGAATGTTTACTCCATAACCATTTTGTTTTCTATATGTCATATTTTGCCGCCTTTGTTGCTTTCCCCACATCATTCCTTTTGTCTATATTATTGTGATATTCTCCTGGAAAGAGCTCTTTTTGAATAAAAGGGATCAACGAACCCAATACCTTACCTTTAAGATAGATCAGTAAACATGGGCATAATTATGGGTGATTATTCAGACTAGTGCACACATTTTACAGTTCAAACAAGGCAATGCCGAGCGTGGCATCCCTCGTATGTAACATATTGGGGACAAATATGGACACTATATTTGTATATGACACATGCAGAAAATGGTAAATTGGATATGTATATTTGATACATAAACTATTTTTTTAGAAATCAACCAAAACATTTAGTAACTGGAAATACCTTTAATATTGTCTTTAGAACCAGCAGGTAAAAAAATGAGCAACCAATTTCCTGTGTATTATGCTATTTCAAGGAGAAAAAACAAGTCCATCTGCATGACCTTGACCTTTGGCCTTGAACGTAAAAAATGTCAGATCATTACAATGAGGAACAATATACCAAATGTGGTTAAAATCTTTTGAAGCATATTGGTTTTAGAGTGTCCACAAGGGTGATATTGCCTTGTATTACAACTGCCACTGTGACCTTGACCTTTGAATTTAAAGTTAATAGCGCTTAAGATATTCTTAACGAGTAACACCATACCAAGTTTTGAGCATTTTTGTTCTAGAGTGTCCATAACAATTTTATCTACACGCAACTTACATGTATAGTAGGCGAGGGGATAATAAACTAAGTTTTATAAGAATTAGACAAAAAGATCGATTACCCACCATGCATGGCAGACTTGTACAGAAACGATATGTTGTCGAAATTCTGTTCGTATTTTTTAGACATCGTATGGCCATCGCGCCGTCATCGTAATCCATCGTGTAGCCTTCGTAATCCATCCTGTAGCCTTCGTGATCCATCGTGTAGGCTACGGCTGAGATATGAAGCTTAAATACCCGTCTTCGGTTAACCTTCGTATGTCCATCTTTTGCTATCGTATACAATTTCGGCACCATCGTATAGACTTCGTTATTCATCGTACTTGCTTCGGTCACTTTTTGGTATTTTAACGAGATCGGGACCAACTTCGTACGAACTTACAATTTTAGCATTCGGGTGTCCATCGTATATAAAAATCGGGACAGTGTGACGCGGGCATTACAAAATTGCAATACCTAACAATAATAAATTGATTCCACAAACAAGACAAACAAGACATTCTAATTCGAACAGCTTCCAAATTCCATCCTGCAAAACAGAAAAGAATCCTATTTTCCAAGAACTATTACCGACTGGAACAAACTACCGGATAACATTGTAAATTGCACTTCAGTAGACTCTTTCAAATCTTCAATTTCAAAGCATCAGTATTAACTCAATACATATTACTTAATTATACAAAACATGTTATTTTTAAAACTTTTTCGTATTTTTTAAAAATTGTACATTTTTCAATCTATGTCTTGTTGTAAGTTTCCTCCTGTGACATAATCTTCAATTTGTTGAAGGTGGTCACTAAATGGTAGAATAGGATAGAATAGAATACTTATTTTCAAATAACTTAGATAACCGCTTTCATCCCAGTCGATGTACCTTACAGAAACTGCTAATTGTATTAAGTGTTAATTGGGTCTGTCCTGGATGTGTATGAATTATTTACCATTGGGTGTTAGGTAAGCGACAATCAATCAATCATTCGTTTATTTATTGCAATGAAAAGCGAAATGTAATTTTCAACCAGGTGTAATGCTAACTTTGACCTCTACTGTCAGCCATTTCCGAATGGTAACAAATTTAATATACATATATTTCATATACAGGAGTGTGATCCTTACGAAGAAACTGCTCCAACAGAGTTATGAGGAGGGAAGATTAAAAATGACACTCCGTAAATTTTATTGACACCATCACGAATTGGTTTATTTATACGATCTGTCTGTGTCTAAACTAACTAACGACATTTTTACCACGTTTTCCACGTTTTAGATTGTGGTTTAACATCTATGTCGTCTGTCTGCTGAGTACCAAATATGACCTATTCCTGAATATGACTGTTTATTGCAGAGTGTGAATTCGCATTGCTATACGATGTGTCTCGGTATTTTGTAATGTACATCCAAAATTCATGTAGAATGAATTTCAAAACAGTGTGGCTGTGGCCATTGATTGACACATTAAATTCATCCATTGACTGGGACAATTTAGTGAACGTTTGTATGTAACAACTACTGCTCACTATGTACTTTTTAAAGACACCTAAACTATGGGGTCACCAAAGGTTCTCAACACCTCAATAAAGTAATTCGAAAAACTAATCAGAAATAACACGATGTTTTGATTTATATCAATTATATAAATCAAAACATAAAGGTTATTCCTGATTAATTTTTTGAATTATTTTATAATTAAAGGCGTTAAGAAACCTTTGGTGACCCCACAGTTTATATGTCTATCGTAGGTACGTCGTGAACAGTGGTCGTTACAGACAAACGTTCACGTAAATTGTCCCAGTCAATGGATGAATTTAATGTGTCAATCAATGGCCACAGCCACACTGTTTTGAATTTCATTCTATTTATTTTTGATGTTTCTGTTATGGTTTCGGTTGAATAATCTGTTATGTCTTATCGTTTGTAGTCCAAATAATTATAAAATTGCCTTTCCATAACATAATTGTCATAAAAATAGTTTGGGCGAGTATTGTGAAATAATTGTATTTAAGTTCGAGATTTCATATAAGTTACGTATAGTAGGATAACACACGGCTATATTTATATGCAAACTATTGGAAATTCATTGTATTTTACAATCATGAATGTCGTCGTACGCTACCGTGGTCACGTTTTTCAAAATTTTGTAGTTTCTTACGGTACCCAAAAATACCTCCTCATACAGGTTATCTTCAACACGAAAAATAAAATTATTGCTTTCTGTGTTATTTGTCAATGATACTTATTATATAGCTGAGAAACTAAATTTATCATATAACGAAAGCTGAAAAGATTTATATAGTTTAAGTATAAGTATTTCATAATTTTAGTAAGACTATTTTTTTTGCTGAAATTTACCACATTTTGAACGAAAGAAAATTTATTGCGTGTTACTTGGACGGATTTTTTTCACTGATTACACCAATAAGACATGGTTCATATGTGTGCCAAATATCTTTCGTGTAATGTCAATCGGTGAGAAGAAAATAGTAATTTAAAACACAAATTTAGTGATAATTCTGCCTTGATTCAAACATGCCTTTTCTCGTACCGTTAATCGTTTTTGTAGCTTACAATATCAGGTCATTAACTAGGACAATTGTCACTAACTTCATTTCTCTGTTTTGCTAATTGTATGGTCGATTTGTATGTTTTAAATAGTCCAGTTAGTTTGAAGATCATTGTTTTGTTTTAGGAAATATTTTTTTCTTTGGTTTTATATAACTTTTATTGGGTTTTTTTAATTGATAGTTTTGTTATAATTGTAATATACAAATCTATGGTCACGTTTCAGACCCGGAATATGGCACACATTCACAGTCCTGTTAAACTATGTCAAGCAAGCCCTAATCGAAGTAGGAGTGAAATACAATGGGATAAGTGTGTTATATGTCAGGGTTCTCCTTCTTAATTGCTTATTAATATACGAGGAATAAGCATACACAAAAACTTTATCGACGGAATGGGAGCACGGAAAGATCATGTATATTTTAGGCAGCAACCATTTGAATTTCGGGGGGGGGGGGCTATGGGTTTTTTTTTTCTGTACAAACTTTTTTTTCGCCTGCGTCGAAAAACAATCTATTTTTTTCGCGACAAGTCGAAAACAATTTTTTTCTTTCAATTTTAGCATTACATATAGTGGCAGCAGAGGGTGAAACAAACAATTTTTTTTTCTCAGAATCAAAAACAAATTATTTTTTTCTCCAAAAACTGGAAACAAACTTTTTTTCCAAAAAAAACCATAGCCCCCCCCCCCCCCCCCCCCCGAAAATCAAATGGTTGCTGCCTTAGTATATTGCATGATGCTTCAGACCTAGACCATCTTCGTACTCATGATTACAAAATATTGTACCATCATTCTTGCTACACATCTTACAATAGCAGACGCTATTCTAAAACTGAATCAAGTTTTTGTTCGTTTGTAAAAGTGTTTCCGGTCTATATAGTATAGAGTCGTCAAATTCCTGACTGTTCTTTGAGTCAGTGAGAACCAGTAGACCATAATCAGATTTCTTGGCGAATTAATTGTTCAGCATCATGGTAGATCAACAGTTACTGTGATACGTGAGGAAGTCATTTATCTAGCTAGCCACTTCCAAGTACCCTAATTCTGCTCAGACGGAGTCGGTGTAAAAGGAAACAGGGATAGGTTAATAATAAAGTCACAAGATACAGATGTACTGATCTTATGCGTTCATTACTTCCCCTCCATGCAGCATACGCATGAGCTATGGTTTCAAACAGACACTATAACTTGCACACAAAATTTGCGCCGCTATATACCTGTCCACGAAATATGTAATATAGATCATTGTGACCTTAACAAATTGAGCGTAAAATTGGCTAAAATTTTCTGTTTTATGGTCGGGTTGTTGTCTCTTTGATACATTGCCCATTTCAATTCTCAATTTTACAATTTAAATTTCTCCCTTGTCACACTTCTTCCTTGTGAATCTACTTTTAAACAATATGTAATAAGAGCTTCACTCAAGACATACATTTGATGTCTCCCCTTGTAGCAAAACTACCCTATATTCTCCCTTCAGTTCGGATGGACAAAGAAGAATGACTTGTTCCTGTCTATCTTTCAGCATCATTTAATTTTTTTCTTGAAAGAGAAAATCTGTTGTGTTTTCAAAGGGTTGCGTTTGCTTTGAACAAAATCTATGCATATGTCAAAATGTCAATACTCGTCTGGTTGCAGTTAAAAACATTGATGACGACGAAGATGACAGTGTATAAGATTTCGTTTTCCTGTTTGTACCTTATGAATCGTTGTTAGCTATCGACTGAAAATTAAGCAGTTCATACTAATAATCTATATAGTGGGGAAATATATGTAAGAAAACCAAAAAATTAAAACCATGCCATATGGTCTCTGACCTAGACGTGGATGGTGGGCTTAAACTACAGGAGACCATAGAACGCAGTAGGTTATAGAAAATTGAAAACCACACGTTTAATAATATCTTGCGTCCGAAGCGATTATCTGGATATACCTTCATCAGGAACGCTCAAAGCCACATATTTTAAATCCGAAGATGTATAAGTACTGAAACCGTTGAAGAGCTATATGTCCAAAATACCTAAAATAATTAGCCAAATCCATCTAAAGCCAACTTTGCCTGAGGGAGTTGAAACCTTATAAGCTTCGATCATAATTTTCGATTTGCCTTTGGTCTTTTTTTTCGTGTTTTTGCCATGCTGTTGTCAGCTTGTGTTCATTTTATAAGTTTTTAATGTCCCTATGGTTTCTCACGCCTTTTTCGTTTGTAAAATATATCGGTGCTGTACATAACCCTCTCCCTTATTATATTTTTGGAACATTTGTGAACATTATAGCCAATTGTTGCTAATTTAGTCTTCTGTATATGTAGGATGGGTTGTTTTACCTGTTTCTAATAGAAGTTTTGTTTTCATAACTTTAATCCTCCTTTTTTTCTCCGTTTGCAGTATTTTTTACTTCTGTAAAGCAAAGCTATTAACAGAGCTTCATTTTCAACCAAGTTCGACGTTAATGTTACATAAATTTCGAAACAAATCATATATATATATATATACTCTTTTAAACCCAATAACAGAAATTTTATATTTACCTAGAAATTGACGAAGACCTTACTATCAAACGACGTTAAAAATATATTTTGTTTTCGACAAATTATTAAAGTTAAGATTTAAAAAAACATCTTAAGTTCTTACTTGTAATGAATTGAATACTAAAATTTCAAATTTAGAAATTGAAATAGGTCAAGGTCACTGTTATTTAACAGCTGTTTGAAAATTTCAAATTTGCACCCTATATGCAAAAAGTAAATCTAGTCATTGTTGGCGATAAAAATATAGAATAAGTTTTGAATTTAGATACAAAAGATATTTTTCTATAAAATAGTTGTTTTTATTTTGCTCCAAACGCATATTTGTAGGAGAAACAAGCTATCTATTAATGTGACTGTGCATTTTTCTGGAATTTTTGCTTCGACCTTTGACCTTGATTTGAAAAAAAAAAACGTGACCACGGCAGACACCGACGACAACGGTATTTCGATGAGGCTTGTTCTCCTCTTTCCATTAATATAAAATATAGCCGTGTGTTATTCCGTTAAGGCAAATCCGTCAAATTTGTTGATTGGGCATAAGCGCGTCACTGTTTTTGATATCCTGTGGTGTTTGTCGTTGATGGGACATGTTCGTTGTTGTTCTGCGGTTTGCATGTTGTGTCGACTATTATATTATTTGTGCTGTATTTCTTTCACGAAGTGTTGTCATTTTAGCGATAAAAGTTTTTTTTAACATTGTCATAAAGCAGGAGGTTTGGCATGCCATTAAACCAGGTTCAACCCACCATTTTTTTTCTTAAAATGTCCTATACCAAGTCAGGAATATGGCAGTTATCAAATAGTTGTTTCTATGTATGTTGGCGTTTATTTTTGTTGCACTTCAGTGTTTCTGTTGTTTCGTTGTTTTCCTTTTATAGTTGATGTGTTTTCCTCGGTTTTAATTTGTAACCCGAATTTGTTTTCTCTCAATCGATTTATGACTTTTGAACACCGGTATACTACTGTTGCCTTTATTTAATAAATAATATCAATTGCTTAGATCTTCACAGGACCATATCCTTTAAGTTTGGTTTTCATCATTTCATACTTTGTTGAAGCACTTTTATAATTAAATTTTACCAATCAGAAAATAGAAAAGGACTCGACGGTCACGGTCATATTTGTTAATGAAAATACACCAAAGTAACAAAACTGGGACATACATTGGGAATATCTCTGCCAAGTCTGTATTAATTCTTTTCAGTGGTTCGTAAGAAAATATTATAACAGACATTTGAAGAATTCTAATTGAGCCCAAAGAAGAACAGATGAACAACAGTCAACAAAATAAGACACATAAATCTTAAAAGAAGATTAGGCTTAACAATACTGAAAAAAATCGGGATTAAACTCAAGTGTTAACGTTCTGGAAGGTTTTGAAGTGAAGGGATTAGAATGTGCGGTAAAAATACCACCTCCTCCCTTTGAATAAAGTGGGTCTCATTGGGGTCTAAGCGTGACGCGAGATTGACGATTTTTCGCAAGCGGGACACGTGAAAATCAAATTATTGTGCCGTGAAAACAGGAAATGAAGTCTAGCGGGACACGGGAAATAACAAAAAAATGAGAACTGCTTACGTACATAGTATAAGCGGGATACGGGAATCTGACAACACAGTAAGCGGGATCCGAGATCAGAACCCCAAATGAGACCCCCAATAAAGAAAACAAGACGATGGAAAACTGCGTGATCATATTTATTTCATATTTCCTGTATTAATATCCACTTTCCTATATCCAGAGTCACCAAGTTGACTAGGGTAATCATATCACTGACGTCTGGTATACCTATAACGTCTGTTTGACGTTTGAACTTTGCAGTATCGTCCATTATCATATGGCTCAGAATCTGAACAATGAACTTGTTTTTCGTTGGTTTTTGGACATGTAGACGGCAAATTGCAACCAATTGGTCGAGTCCTGTCAAATGACGACGGTTGATCTAACGACATGAAAAATATAAATCATACCGTTGACAAACAGGAAATACAATAATGCGCAGCAGTATGTGCAGTAATGAGATAATTTTATTTCGATGTGGTTTATCTTTTAAAAGAAAAGGATTTGAGTAAAACAGTATTTGATATCAAAGTCACATAATACTTCACATTTAACCTCAAGAAAATGGCTATAATTTATATAAGTGAGTTTTACTATAAAATCACGATCGGATAACTTCGACAAAAAACACAAAAATTAGATAGCAGCCAAAGTTTTGGACCAACAGTAGATGAATGAAATGCATTTTGTCGATTATACGTTACAGATTCGTTATATTTATAGGAAAAAAAACGTACACAGAGAACATTTTATTAAGTATAATTATATACATTTCAATGGTTTTCTTAGCATTTCAATCACCAGAGATTCGTTTAATATGGCTTTAAGGTAGTATACTGGTGCTAAGTCCAGCTATAAAATAGACAACAATAGGGACGAGAGAATTAACTGAAAATCAAATGAAGTGAGATAAAGCGCGTTCACAGGGTACGTAACGCTTAAATATGCATGCATATAAAACCACTCAAATTAAAAATAGTTGGAAAGCCAAATCAAATACGAAGTCGAGAAGCATTAAAAACTGAAAATTACAAAAAAGTTGTGCTAAAATAAAGCTAAGGCAATCTATACCTAGGGGAGAAAAAATAGAGTTTTAAATAATTCAACATACACCGAAAATTCTAAAAATGTTGAGCCAAATAAGGCTAATATAATATGAACCTAGGGGTATAAAAACAGCAATTCATTCAAAATAGTTCACGGAAGATGCTAATATCGCGGATCATTCGCTGAAGACATGTACTCGGGTAAATTTGAGACTGGACACATGTCTTTTGCTGACGTCTTATCTTTAACTCAGAAAAAGACTGTTCACTGAACAATGTGGAAGTTCACAAATCATTACATTCTTATCCTTTATTACGTATTTGTTATATTTTATAATCCATCCTACGGAGTTCCCATTTGCAGTAGATCACATATGGAATTTCTATAAAAAGCTTTTGCTAATTTTTTTTACGTGCATACAAAGCATCTGATTTAACTCTTTCATTCCGACCTTGACGTGGTGTGTTTATGAACTTCTTATAGCGTAACGAACCTAAATTCATGCTAAACTGGAAACAATTTTTGTCACATAGAACAAAAAATTAAATTGTAACATTGGTGTGAAAAAAAGAAAGAAAAGTGCAATTTCTTAATCTAGAAACGCTTTATTGTTTTGAAATTGTTACTTTAAAACCAGTTTCAATGACAATCCAAGAATAAAAATATAACAACAGCAAAAAGTAAGATAACAAAAATACCGAACTCCAAATGATAATTATAGACAGTCATTGCAAGAAAAAAGTATTTGCATGTATTAAATTCAGTTCAGTTTCTTGTATATTCCTCCATTAATTGTGGAGCACTACCCAAAGGATATAATTTTGGCAACTATATACACCTAAACTTTATTAAGCTAAAATGAATATATGATACTTACTTTGAACTGTTCGGAAAAGAAATATTGATTATTCAACGAAATTGACACACCCATAAAAAGGTTAGAGGACATAAAGTCCTATAATCAGTAATTCAGATAGATGGTTGGTGGCTTAAATACAAACATATAATACTGATGTGTATTAAAACACGTACATCACTATAAGATGGCAAGAAGTTTGAAGTGTGTCCTGTTAATCAATAATTTACACAATACATGTAGCAAAGGTATGGTCATTATTTTAATGGT
Organism: Mytilus edulis; assembly: GCA_019925275.1. Taxonomy (NCBI): domain Eukaryota; kingdom Metazoa; phylum Mollusca; class Bivalvia; order Mytilida; family Mytilidae; genus Mytilus; species Mytilus edulis. Next base: position 65,838,975 of record CM034352.1, read on the forward strand.
ACAAGGCAATCAAACATACTATATATATATCTGAATTATTTTATGTTACACATATCCTTATTTTTAGATATATTATTAGTTATCTTGGTGTAATCAGGGGTGTACAGAATTTTACACCGTTGTTGAAAATTCATACACCCTGAGGCGTATGGGTGTATGAATTTTCAACAACGGTGTAAAATTCTGTACACCCCTGATTACACCAAGATAACGAATTTATTTCTTATGAGCATTTCCTTTACTCATTTTGAAACCAGGATGTAAAATTGAAAAATGGTAATGAAAAATTTACAGTGTAACATTTTTTCAATGTCCATGTTGCTGCGCATTGTAAAATACTTTTTACTTAATTTTTTGAAAAAATCAGAAAAATGTTGCGTTCTTTGAGTTTTCCGGAAAAAAATTTTTTTTAAATATATTTTAAATTTTTTTTGTTTTTTTTTTTTTTTGAAATTTTAACATTTTTTTTTTTTTTTATCTTGGCAAATTTTTTTTTAAAAAGTTCTGAAATTTTTGGCAATTTTTTTTTTTTATCCCGGAGTGAACCAGGGTGGGGTGTTATTTACACCAGGGTAATTAACCAATCAGATTGCAGTATATTTTTGCTGCATAAGAAATAATATTAGTTATCTTGGTATAATCAGGGGTGTACAGAATTTTACACCGTTGTTGAAAATTCATACACCCTGAGGCGCAGCCGAATGGGTGTATGAATTTTCAACAACGGTGTAAAATTCTGTGCACCCCTGATTACAGCAAGATAACGAATTTATTTCTTATGAACAATTCCTTTACTCATTTTAAAATCAGGATGTAAAATTGTAAAAATGGTGATAAAAATTTTCCAGCGTAATACTTTTTCAATGTCCATGTTGCTGCAAATTGTCAAATACTTTTTTACTTTATTTTTGAAAAAATTCAGAAAATTTTTGTGTTCTTTTGAGTTTACAAAAAAATTAAAAAATTTAACATTTTTTTTTAATTTTTTTAAATTATTTTTTTTTTTTTTTCTTTTAGCATTTTATTTTTATTAATATTTTTTTCTTCTAAATTTTCTATTTTTCTTTATTTTGGCAAATTTTTTTTTTTTTTTTTTTTTATAGTTGAAGGCTATATCAGTGATTGTGTATTTTTTTCCGTTCTAATGAGATTGAGAATCTAAGTGTGGTCAAGTGTCATTGTAAGAATTCGTAACACGTTCCATGATGTGGTTTTACACACGTTCTTAACCTAACATTAAACGGGTTTGTTTATTATTTGCCGGATACTAAATTATGCTCTATTTTTTGGAACATATAGTTCATAGTGTATAATAGATTTATGAATGTATAAACTGCCTCAAACAGGCCTGTATTTTATTTGTTAAGGCCGTTATTGGATGTGGCGCTGGAAATGTTTCATTCGGAAATCATTCTGTTTGGTGGACAAATTGATGGCAAAAAAATCATGGAACGTGTTACCAATTCTTACAATGACACTTGACCACACTTAGATTCTCAATCTCAATTAGAACGGAAAAAAATACACAATCACTGATATAGCCTTCAACTATAAAATGCATGTGTAAGGGCTTTGTTTCGTTAGGAATTATCCTGCAATCTAACATTGACCCTCGCATGTTCAGTGATTCATAAACTCCTAGTCAGTATCTGATGTTCTAAAATAAACGACTTGACACGGAATATAAAGTGGAAGATGTAATGAATAATAGATGTAAACGGCGATTAGAATAGTACCGCTCCCTCATATTTTTAGACGGGTATCTGTATCCGTGTTATGTATTCGCTACTGAAATTTTAATTGTCATTTTGTTTGTAATACTTGATAACTCGATAACTGCTCCCGTATCCCGTACGGTACCAGTTGTTATCAGGATATAAAGTTCATAGAATATAGAGAAAAAATATCACGATTTCTTACCTGAAGAATAAAATGGCCCAACAAATTTTGACCCATCACACAGCTCGCAAAAAGACATAGTGTCACTTTCTGCAAAATCAAGTTTCATTTTGATTAATTAGCAGATGACTTTTTAAAAAAGCGTTTCATTTTAGAGAGATAAATAAATAATTGATTGTTTACTATTAGGATTTTTGTCTTCTTCAGTATTATATATGTCTTGCAAAATCTGTCTTCACTGATCTTGTTGGGACTTGAACAAGTTATCATGGCTTATTATATCAAGGTGTGGTTGTATTTTGAATAAAATTATTTTTTTGCCATAAGATCATCAACAAAGTTTTGCAGTGTGAAAATAATTCGGTATTGAAATCACCTAATGATTTAGAACAAGTTTTGAAAAGTTTTTTTAATATAACGTGTTATATTTAACATAGCATTTACCTTTGCCGATAAAGTAGTACCAGTCGGTATCCGATATTTTCAAAAACTTGAGGCAGTAGAATTTTCTTTTTTCCTTTCTATCAAACAAAAATAGTAATAAGTGTTATGCTGCATCAAATTCAGTATATTGGAATGTTTCATTATATAATTCTATCTGTATATATCTTTTGTTATGCATGCATCCCGATGCAATTTAATGCATTGCCATCTTTGTCGCTAAAACATAACTTCATAATGACTTATACATTTTATAAACTGAAACATCTTTAAAATTAAAACTTGCAAAATGTTTAAAACAATTTTCATGAGGCATATCAAAGATACAAAAAGATTTATACAATATTAGGAATATGACAGTTGTTATCCATTCGTTTGATGTGTTTGAGCTTTTGATTTTGCCATTTGATTAGGGACTTTCCGTTTTGAATGTTCCTCGGCGTTAGGTTTTTTTTTAGGGGGGGGGGGGGGGGGATTTACTTTTTCCCACCGCAAAGTTTGCATAATATTAAAAAAAAATCATGCCCTCTGCTTGGATATTCACAGCATTTTTTGGACGAAATCTGGTAAATAGTTCGATTTTAGTGACTCTTAAATAAAAAAAAAAGATTATTGCCTTAAACATTTCAAATAAAGATATCCTTCGATTTATTTATTATATCTGCAATCATCCTTAGATCGGTTGCTTGTGACTTAATTAGTCAAGCCTTTTTCAACTGATTCCTATAGTTAGTTCTCATGATGTGCTGTTATACAACGGTCACAGGTTAAGGGACGATTGAGCACAAGCAAACACGTGTAAACTGCCCCACCACATTATGTCATTGTGTGTGTCTGTTCGAAGTCAGAAGCCTGTAGTCATTATTAATTTTTGTTTAGTGTTTTATACATAAATCAGGTTGTTTTGTTGATTTTTGTTTTGTTTACTTTACGGTATGGGTTTTGCTCAATGTTAAACGTCGTTCGGTGACAAATATTTTCTTACATCTACGTCACATTTTTGTCTCTGGTGGATAGTTGTCTGATTGCCAATCATATCATAACTTATTTTATACATTGAGAGTTGGTTTTCTTTGAATTAAATTGCGTAATAGGGTTGGCCATCATGTGGCCAGGCTATACAGATAGCGATCAATGTTTATATATTTAACAGTGATTTGTATTTAATGACTGCCAAGACTGACATTTACTCTACATTTTCTGTTATATGCAATCATACCTTAACAGAAAGAAAGGCCCCTGTCTCATGATGCATTCAGAGGTTGTTGTCTGATGTCCTATTGGTCGAGATAAGTTTGTGATAACACCACTGGATGGAGTATTGAGAATCCAAATACCCTCCAACTCAAACAGAAGTGGTATATTTTCTCTCCATGCACATGGATATAAGCATCGTGGTAGCCTATCTGCGAAGAAAAATAACATCTGTTATGAGTTTAGAAGGATATCAGGTGGATGACAATACAAAATGAATTGCAATGTAGAAATGGCGAATATGTGGGGCAAGTCAGTTGTTGGAATTGGTTGGAGTTGGCAGATAGGAAGTGAACAGGCAGGTAGAAAGAATTCAAGAATGATAGGTTTGCACGAATTGAGATTTTTACATAGGTTGGTTCGTACGTTTGAGAATTAACGATGTTTGCTGCTCTTGAATATTTTTTTTATTTCTGGTTAGATATTCGGAATCCCCTAGTTTTATCGATGTAGTGGCAAAACAAATGTGCCCGCTAACAGTACTTTTCCTTTCATAATTGGATTACAAATAGTTTTAATAACCATTTTTGAAAATCTTGTTAAACCTTTTTATTTTTTCATAGTTTTTAAAAGAAAAAAAGGTGCCAATGTTAAATGCATGAAAAATTTAGAGAAAATTGTTTCCCGCCAAATTATCAAATGTTCATATCTAAAAAAACAAGGACACGGACCTGTCATTTTTTTTTTACTTTTTCAGTTATATTATTTACATACTATCAATTGGTACTGAACAGTCTTTTAAAAATTTGGTTATCTTGAAACAGAAGAGTGAACATACTTTAAAAGAGAAAGGATATGAAGGGACTCTGAACCATACATGAGAACCAAAACTCAAACTTAAAAAATCCGCGCTTGTCTGGATTTGCCCTATCCGAAACTCTCAAACCAAATAAAAAACGGTAAGATATGACATCGGACGACAACTGTTGCAGAAACTTACTTGGTTCCAACCCAACTATGACATTGAAAAGAAATGTGAACTTGTGAATTATCTTTATTTGTGTTATAACACTGTATACACAAGGGTCTGAAATTACTATTTGTTACGTCTTTGTATGTACATGAAAGTACTGTGACGTTATAAAATTTCAGATGTTCTACTGTTTGGATAATTTGGCATTCTTAAGAACATACTTCAAATTACTAACCTTAAATTTTTAAGTACTGTTTCTTAGTCCACTAATCGGGAATACAACAGTGTAAGGTTGTTTGAGATTTCATATAGTTCAACCCCAAGCCATATTAATTTCCATTACCTACCTGCATAACGGGTAAGAACAACACCGGCCATGACCAACATAATTAAAGGAAGTTTGAAACCCATCATAACTGGTTGGCTGAAAATAAAGCATAATGGAAGATTGTAATCGTATAAACATAAGTTCCAGGCTTAACAACAAATGTTTTACAGTCATTAAATTTAATACAGTATATTTCAATGAAGAACAACTTGGATTTATGAACTGGTTTTTGGTGGGGTTGTGGGGTTTAAGCATGTTGTTCAGTCTTTATTTTTTTTTTTGTGTTTTCTATTATGTTGTTTGCCTTTTGGTCTTTTTTTTTGTTTTTGTCATGGCGGTGTCATATTTTCGACTTATGAGTGTGCAGATACTTTAGATATCGTTCGCCTCTCTTATATATTAAATATAATATCGTGAATATTCAAAACATTTTCATAATTTAGATTCTCATTTTATTGATCTTTTTGTTGGTAAATTGGATAAAGAAATGGGTAAATTTGTCTATTTCAAGCATCCTAATACTTTAAATGATGCTATCTAATTGGCAACAGAGTTTGAGTATGTTAAGATGTCAATTGACAATGTTAAAAGTCAAGTTAAAGAAAGTAAAGAAAATTGTTACGGGAGATGTCTAAAAGCTGATTTGATAAAATTGTTAAATTTATAAAGAAATTAATAAACATGAAATCCAAGGATAAAAGATGTTTTAATTGCTCCATATTTGGGCATATCAGAGCTAATTGTCCAAATAAGGTTTGCAAGAATGTAAATTCAGTAGTTGTTTTAATTAATCCATATTTGGGCATATCAGAGCTAATTGTCCAAATAAGGTTTGCAAGAATGTAAATTCAGTAGTTATTTTAATTATTCCATATTTGGGCATATCAGAGCTAATTGTCCAAATAAGGTTTGCAAGAATGTAAATTCAGTAGTTGTTTGTCAACCAATTCAGTTTCTTCTTTCAATGTTTAATTCGGTTTGATTTGAAAAGCTATTTTTCTAATAACTTGATTACCAGCGTGGATTAATTTTCTTGTTTGAGGAATAAGCCAGTTGGAGTTGGATCTTGTTTGTCAACTTTTACATTTTTTTACCTGCAACAATTTCAGTATCCGCAAAAGATATATTTAGTTGGGATTTTAGAATCCACAAAAATAAAAACCGCCAAAATGTTTCGTATACTTTGTTGCCCCTGAATCGCGAAATATTATCCCCGAGAAAATAACCCGCTATACGGTACTAGACAAGTAGTTTCAATCTACCATCAAGTCTCGGGAAGGAGTATGTTTTCCAAGCTATAGATGTGCGCGTTCAATTGGTTTTGAGTCATATTTTTCTTTAATATTAATTCTGACCAAACATCTCGACTGCGAGTTAAAATTGAAAGAAAGTTTGCAAGTGACACATAATTTATATATAGTACACAGGTGAGGTGTTTTTATTTTATGTTATTAATATTACTTTTTACCGTTAAGTCTGTTTTTTGTGATATCCATTTGACGTGACTCTGTACTTATGTATCCCGTCATACTTTGACCGACAAAATTATTTTATATCTACCTGTGTGACGTCAAACGCGCGATTCTACGCCACTACTTTAAAAAATCTTTCAATCCTTTATGGGTGGATTTTACATAGATACATAAAATCGTATAATAAGAAAGCAAAATGAGGATGTTTAACTTGATGTATTCCTTTTTGTGCTTCTTTGTTACATTTGTTTGTTTTTATAGTGATTAAGATGATAACACAATGTTGACTGCTGTACCCCTATTTTTGACATTTTCACCTATTGTGTATTTGTTTTGTTCACACATCGTTGTCGATATAATGGAATTTGATGAGACTGTCATACAAGTGAGATGTTTAGCTAGCTATAAAACCAGGTTCAATCCACCATTTTCTACATAAGAAAATGCCTGTACCAAGTCAGGAATATGACAGTTGTTATCCATTCGTTTGATGTGTTTGAGCTGTTTTTTTTGCCATTTGATTAGGGACTTTCCTTTTTGAATTTTCCTCGGAGTTCAGTATTTTTGTGATTTTACTTTTTTCACACCTGAATGGTTTTACTTTAAACAGCTCGATCAGAGTTCGTAACTGACGGCATTTGCAATGTTATATCTTATGAGTTTTTCTTTTCCAGAAAGAAGATTTACGTAGACATAGTAAAGATGAAATTCTTGTCGGATTTCCTACAAAAACAGGACGCATCAGTTAATGGACTTTTGTTAGCGCCTCTTCATAGTAATGGGTTTGATTAGGTATTTATAAAAAAAAATTATAACCCTCAATTGGTTTTCCTTGCAGAAACAAAGTTCATTTGAATTTTAAATCCCAAGAATTTGATAACAAGTGACTAGTTCAGAAAAATATTAGATGTCTACACAAAGATTATCAGGCAAACAAAAAATTATAGAAATGTGTGTTTACGGTACCACTACCTACACTAATTTTTGATAGCCTACCCTAACTTTTATCACTGAAAATGGGACATCTATATTTTGAACTGCATATTCTGTATTGTTCCTTTAAGATAGAAATAGCGATTTTCTTTTTGTTGAACCGATAGCTTTATGCAGAAAAGTGCCAACACGTATTGTGTAAAACAGAGTAAAAACTATTCTGACCAATAAAACAACAAATTTGAAAATTGGCTGCTGAACAGTAGAATAAACTCATCATAGATACCAGGATTAAAATTTTATATATACGCCAGACGCGCGTTTCGTCCACAAACACTCATCAGTGACGCTCGAATAAAAAATGTAGGTTAATGCAATACCAGATCCGATACCGGAATTTTTTAAATTGCCCCTCACAAACCCTATTATGAGTATGCCGCCTACTTTACTGCCAAAATCAAAATAAAAAAACCCAACAAAAACTAAATGAAAGGTTAGCGGCAATACCGTTTCTGCGCTTAACTATGAAGTTAATACTAATATGGGCTGTTTATTGATTACCAGCGTGGATTACTCAAAATGATCTTGCACAGTCGGTGAAAGTATATGAATATATAACATGTATAAACAACATCACCATAAATTTTTAAAATGGCCGAGATGTTCATCTTCTTGCATATCCAGCATATATTTTTTTCTATTACTGAAGAAATCCTCACACTTCTTACCGACCATCCCTATAAGAGCATACCTATTGTATTAAATATGAATTACTACTAATCACATTGAATGGTACATATTTTACCTCACCAGATGCAAATAAAAAAAAAACTATCTTCGTGATCCTCTGGGCCATATATGAAAAACAAAACCTACTAGAAGCGTTAGTTGGAGAACTAATATAATCGAAAAGTACTGAAAATATAACCAAACCTGGAATAACAGCAAATGAGGGAGAAATATTCCTTAATTTTAAATGAACCGAGGTACTTAGCTACTGGACTTGTTATACGGTCGGAGACTAACAGTCTGCAAATAGAATTATCAATTCAATGGTAGTAATCAAATCAAACTACCCAAAAACTTTACCGAACCAAATGACTATTTCAACAATCGTTGTCTCTTCAGTGTTGCAAGCAGAAAAAATATTGAAAACCAAAACGTAATAGAAACGTTGGAGATCTGATATATATCGAAAAGAACTAAACGTACTGCAATAAACTGACAAAAAATCAGAGCTGTGCATGAGAAAGATACTATTCAATTTTAACCGTTACTTAGGACAAAATATCAATGAAAAATTTACAAAATAGGCTTCAAATTGCCCAAAATTGATATAAATCAACTCATATCTAAGTTATTATCAATTACCTTTAGACTACAAATACGTCTGTTGCTATCGACTCCTAGAAATCAGCTATATAAATAAAATATACTAAAAATTTACATTTTATACCTTTGCTGAGTAGCAATTGTACTTTAATTTTTCTAGACCTTGTCACACAAGCTGGTACTCATCTATAAATAGCCTACGTGGAAGTGATCATTATATAATTTAAAAAGAAATTAATTACGCATGCATTTGGTAAAAACAATAAATCGCATATACATGCATATTGTCCTTGATTTATTTCTTAATATTTTATTAACTGTAATCAATTTGTATAAAGCAGTTAACTTAACAATTCACAGATTTGGAAAATGACTACAGAACCATATAACATACATTTGTTATGTTTAGTTCTAAAAAAGTGTCATTTTTCATGTAGATTTTTCTATATCTTTTAATCCTTCTCCTGCTAAGTAAATTTGTTAATTTGAAAACAGACAAAATTTATACAGTGATCAGTTTCTTTCAGTGTTGTATTTTACCCTATACGAAAAGGTCCAAACATTGCTTATAATCAATGACGTTATTTAGTCCAATGAAAAAAAAAGTATGAAAAAGTGCGGAAATTGGGATTGCAAAACTATTTTCTATTTACCGGAGTCTTGATAGAAAACCAATCAAATACGAAGTGGGAGCAAAAAAGTTGTATAGACAGTTTATTTACCGGAGTCTTGAAACTGTCTATACAACCTTTTTTTAAGAAAAAAAATATTGAGATAAAACAATTGGTTTTGAACGTTGTTCGTGAGGAAATTGATCCGCATGGTAACTGTTATTTGAATTTATATGTACTATAACTTCTTACGTTGATCAGTGTGATTTACTGATCAATAACAACTTACTCAAATATTCAAATGATTTGTATTTTATGTATATATATATATATATATGAATTTTTTTTCTCTTGTTCTACAGACAATTTATAGTTAGCATGAATATTGCATTTACATATTATGTTAAAAACTGTAAGCTTTGTATTATTTGTACTGTTTGTTCTACGTGAGGGCCTCAAGGTAGATTAGCGAAAGCTAATTGAGTCACCCTCTTTAAATAAAGTCTTTACTTACTGTCTTACCACTCTTGCTGGGTGCTTCGTCCCTTATGGTATTACGAGTCAAGTAGTCAAAACGTTTGTTTTGACACGAACTAAAATTTTTATGTTTATTATCTGTAAATTTATTGTTAATGAATAGTTGAATTATTCGTAATACTAAGGTTTTCAAAACAAGGCACATATTTTCCTAGCCACAACTTACAGGAATTTTCGGTTTTAAATGCTCCTACTTCGTAATTGATTGGTTTTCTATCTGTTTTGATCAGAGCGCGACTGATGAGTCTTTTGCAGACGAAATGCTGTTTTGGCGTACTAAATGGCAAATTATAAGCAAATTTAAAGATTAAAAAAAAAATCTGTGTTCCCGTAGATACGTGTACGAAAAAAGCATACACGATCCGACATCAATGACCTGTAAATGAAAGAAAATTAAATTCGTTTGCACATTCTTTATACATAGGTGTTCTCAGGACGACGTCTCTCTCTGCAAAGGAATATAATAAACTGATGAGTCTTATGCAGACGAAATGCTGTTTTGGCGTACTAAATGGCAAATCATAAGCCTGGTATATTTGATATTTTTTTTTACTATAAATTATAGTTGGGGTTTTAGATCGAAAACAGCAATAGGCAAGTTTGACTGTGAGCTTTTAATCATTTATGATGCCTCTGCAATTAGGGATCGGTCAGCAGAAAGTTGATGAACCAATTAAGATGTATGAAGGCGGCATTACACGGCATTATTGGGTCATTTTACTTATGCGATTTCTTGTTTGCCTTAGGCTTTACTTTTGATTCTTTTTATTAACCTATTTCTCCTTATAATATTTACTTTTATATAACAAGGTGTTGTAAAACTCTATCGTAGGGGTTATTTAAAAAATACAAAACTTAAAAAACTTGCTTCTGGATTATCAACAAATGATTTTAAAAAACTTTTGTTTTCTTCATATAAATGAATAACAAACGCACGAAACACAACAAAAACGAACATCTCGTATTTAACATATTAGGTTTGATAAATTCTATGGACATAGTAACATAAACGTTAACAATTTGACTCCATCAGAAGTGCCGGTGTTTCGACTACAAATATTTCTTCAGTGATACTCGAGGCCAAAATATTTGCAAATCAAAAACCAAATACAAACGTTGAATGATGATATAAAACCACAAAATGACTAAAAATGAAACCAACCCGGATAAGAAATCAGATAATTAAAGTGTAGGTGTTAATTACATGTTTATGATGTAATAAAAAGAAATACAGACGTGTAACACAACACTAGTCGCTGAATGGCAAACGTACTTTACATTTTTTTAACTTGTCACACAAGCTGGTACCATGCTAGACATTGCATAAACAGAATTTATTATTATTTAAAGTACACACTTATTGTGCTGTAACAAAGGTTCGACAAACTTGCTATTATTTCATAAGCAGTAATCTGCTTTATTTAAGAATTGAATGCTTCTTTTTGTAACTTTTTTGGGGTGTAAAAGCGTTGACCGAAGTACCATATGTATTCCGCGCTTCATTCTAAAAATGTGCGCACGGTCAACGCTTTTATAACCATATGAAGTAACAAAAAGAAGCATTCAATACTTATAATTACATTTTTTTAGCTAGGATCATGAAAACACGATTTTTATCAAGTTTTTATTAAATTCACCTGTGCACTTTATTTTTGGACCTCGTGTCATCCTGAATGGTGCATTTTATTGTTTAATGCAATTGATTAAGGAATAACACGAGATGTGCATTTAGCCAACCAGAATAACGTACTATAATGAAACATACATCTAATGTTGGTATCCATTAAAACACAACCTTCTACGAAATCAAAATATCCCAAAACAAGAATGTGTCCTAAGTACACGAATGCCCCACTCGCACTATCATTTTCCATGTTCAATGGACCGTGAAATTGGATAAAAAATATAATTAGGCATTAAAATTAGAAAGATAATATCACAGGGAACATGTGTACTAAGTTTCAAGTTGATTGGACTTCAACTTCATCAAAAACTACCTTGACCAAAAACTTTAACCTGAAACATGCACTTTCATTTTCTATGTTCAGTGGACCGTGAAATTGGGGTCAAAAGTTTAATTTGGCTTTAAAATTAGAAAGATCATATAAGGAACATGTGTACTAAGTTTCAAGTTGATTGGACTTCAACTTCAACAAAAACTACCTTGACCAAAAACTTTAACCTGAAGCGGGACAGACGGACGAACGAACAGACGAACGAACGGACAGACAGACAGACAGACAGACAGACGGACGAACGGATGCACAGACCAGAAAACATAATGCCCCTCTACTATCGTAGGTGGGCATAAAAACAATTAATTGCCTAAATATGAAGTATGTATGCATATTAGTTTGGTTATTAGTAATATACACTTAAGTATTAACATATGAGGATAAAGAAGAACGACCAACATTAAGGTCTTTCCACTTTTTAGTGGAAAGACCTATTGGTTTTGTTCTGATTAATTTTTTTTCCGCCAAATTTTTTTCTGGTGCTGTATTTTTGTTTTTTTGTTTCGCTTATTTTTTTGGTATATAATATCATACAGTCTATAGGCTTTTGAAACTGACCCTGTTTAACCGAACACTTTTCTTTGTAAGAGTTATGTCCCCGAACTCTGTTTTCTTGTTATGAGATCTCCTTCGCAACTCTATTAGAAAGGGACAAACTTATTTTTCCAAAATGCTCATTATATCCTCAGGATGATAACTTTTACTTTGACCGAAGCTATCCGGAGACTCCATATGAGAGCTTTTCACCTTATACATTTGTTATGAAGGATATGCAGTTCTATATAGTTCTAACTGGTAAACCATAAGTGATAGAGACCTAGGGTCCAGTAATTTCAGGTCCTCGGTCAAATAAAAAGAAGAAAATTAGGTCAAAGTCAGAGGTCAAGGTCATATTCTAAATTTAGATTTTGGCTTATCTTCACTTTTTTTTCAAAAACCGTATAAGATATCAACAACATATTTTTACTAAATTGTTAGTTGCGACATGTCGTAACACATACATTTTGGTTGAATAGGTACGCTAACATTAAATTGGAGTTTTCTACCCTCTAATATTAAAATTATGCGTATGTGATATAACTTATTCACCATATATAATAAAGACCTAGTGTCTTTTGATTTGAGGTCTTTGGTTTATGACCTTCAAATTGAGCTCAAGGTCATAGGTAAATTTGATGTTCTTGATTTTGACCTTTGCTTTTTTTGCATGTTTACATGATAAAGCTGTGGGACTTTTTGCAAGCCAAATGACCTGGAAAATTCAACAGGAAGTGACCCTGTGTAAACCGGAAGTAGCTATTTTTTGTACTTTTATAATGTCTAGAAACCATATATTTTTTTTAAATCAGTGTACAATAAGCTATCATTTGCCACTAGAAATGAAATTTTAAACGGATTTTTAATATTTTTGTATCAAAATAGATCTTTTCGGGTGAAAAGATCTTCAATTGTTCTCTACACAATTGGTTTTTAATTTTATTTATTATATTTTAGTAATTTTACATGAAGTTTTCTTGCATCATTTTGTAAACATTGCTTCTATAAAGTATTGTTTAAATTTCCAAAATAGACTTAGAAAAATCGACAATGACAAACACTTAGTTATCTCACAATGCAATAAAGTCCACGCAACGCACAGTCAATAGCGTCATTTTTGTCCAATGAAAAGAAGATTAAAATAGTTCACAAAACTATTTACAGTCGGAAACTATCGACTTGCAAAGAGTCTATGGAAGGAATATGAATTGCCATAAAATTCTTTATAATATAGAATAAACAAAATGAGATATACCATGTATAGTAGTTGGTATTAATCGTTGTTAGTAAGGATATTGATATACTTGTTAAACTTAATATGGGCCTAAATTTAACATCTTACGTCAGTGTGAATTATCAACTTCGAAATAGTTTACTATGATAATGTTCAAGATCATATTCACAATTAAATATTTTGTAAATGTCTTTGGTATGTTTATTTGTATTTTTTTGGGTTATCTAATTCATTTAATTTATATTCATATATATATTATGTATGTTGACACAATTTTGTCTACCGGACCCAAATCATTGTCACGTTAACCAATAATGTTTGCTTGAGTTTTTGACATAACTGTGCCAAAATAATAGAACTTTACAAATTTTTTATATAAAATTTAAAATCACAAATCTGATTCCGAGGAAATCAAATGGCAAAATCAAAACCTCAAACACATCAAACGAATGGATAACAACTGTCATATTCTTGACTTTGTAAATGTTTTTTCTTGTGTAGAAAGTGGTGGATAAGCGAGAGGTTTAACCAGATTTATCTCATCAAGTATATGGAAATATAAGTCAAGAATATGGTAATTGTGTTCAGTCGCTCCTTTGGTTGAATATACGAGCGTTTAATTTTTGACAGTTTGTATGGAATCTTCCCTTTTTATATATACATTGTAGTTCTTTTTCTTTTGAATATTTTATTCACTTATCTTTTTTAATGGAAACCAGCCATGCGCATAGCTGAACTTTAATCTATTGCTTACTTATGATGTTCACCAGTAAGTAATATTAAAAAAAAAGTTCTTATTCGATTGATGTTTTAAAAAATCACATGATATCGTAACCTCAAAAAAAAGCTTGATATCAAATTTCGGAAAGGTTTTTGATTTTAAGACTGATGCGACGAATCTTGCATACCTGTTCACTATATGTAGGATTATAAATGTATTAGATAACAAAAAGATGAGCCATGATTAAGATAACTCAACAAACGGTACTGCGTGTATTTCAACAAATTTAGTTCCTATGAAAAATACGACGAAATTTGGTAAAGGGATGAACAGAAGACGGTTTAATTATTTTTTTATTATATTTTTCTAAAACATATCTGCGTTCTTCAATTAAAGTAAATTGTTTTATTGGGTTCAGATGCATTTCAATTCATTAATTTACTAATTATTCAAGGATATTTGAAAACAACATGTCAACGAAAATATGCTTAAAACACACATACATAGAAGAAATGTCATGTCGATTCTAGAACCTTGTTATCCTGTTAATTAAACATATGAGTTTAATAATTAGATATTTGTACTTTACTCCATGTACGAATCAAAATGGAAAATTTATTGCTAACCTATGAAATTTGCTGAATACGTCTCTCCATTTTGAATAAAGTTATTTCAACATTTTAAAAATCATACACCAGAATTTTGGTCCATATCAAATAAATCAAACATTGTATAACTATTGAAATCATGTATTTCTTATTTATCCCTGGTTTTTTTCTTCAGATTCCTGCTATAATTTTCTCAGACATAACACATTTCCCATACCTATTATACCATCGACTTGAGTTATTTTTCAAAGTTTTGATTGCAATAATTATTTGTCAAAAATGTTTACTGAATTATGCATTTCAATGATATGCGCTTCTCCTTGCATACCTCTTCTTACTTTTATATGAGTCGGAGTGTATTAAAAAACAAGAAGAAAAAAGAATCCAGATCAATTAATTTCACATCCAGATATATTTATGATGTTCTTTTCATTAACAATCCAAACTTTCCTGATTGAAAATACACCACCTCTTTAGCAGCAATATTTCAACTTAACCTGCATATAGGATATTCATTTCCCAATATATTCGTTATTCAATAGCTGCTACTCAGACTTTATAAATCGTTACCATAGTCTGAGCAGAAAGTTGATGAAGCAGAGAGATGTCAAGGAACGCCTCGTCCTCTTCCAAAATAGTTCATCGGATATTACTAAGACCTTGTTGATAAATAGTTTGTATCAACTTCTCAAGTAATACGTACATTATGGTCTTGGAATATAGATTATAGGTACTGACATTTTTTATCATCTACATTATGTGTTAAAGTCTTTTTATTATTTGCCCGTATAAAAATCCAGAGATGTGGTATGATTGCCTACAACAATGAGAATTACCCATTTTGAAAAGGCTATGAATGGTCCTAACATGAAGCTGAATACAAAGCAGAAAATCACCAAAACAAAAACACAGACTACCAACAAAAAAGACATATAGATCTGAAGGTACTCGCAGTTAGTGAGAGCGAGTTCAAATTCATTTACAAGTAACAAAATAAAGACTTTAAAATATCAATTAAAACACATTCAATATCCAATGAATTTAGTATAAAAACGTCATTAACAGTCAGAATAAAATATGACTTAGTGCAATACCCAAACATAGGTATCGACAGATTGTAGTACTTTTCAGTATCGTGAAAGTGCATAATTATTTGTATTACAATGATATTTGATCATATTTCGTATGGTTTTGATTTACTTTTAATAAAATCACTATTTAATCATCTAAAAACAATATTGTTACTAACGAATTAGTTCATCTGAAGGGTAGGTTAGTTTGAAGTAAGATTTGTCCGTTTCTAAGACAAGACACTTGTATACGTTGGACATTCTTTCGTATAACCTTTGCGGGTCTATCTTTAATTATTCCTTCGGCCACGAGGGACAAAATGATCATTAAATGAAACTTTGTATTGGGAAAAAGAGGTGGGGATAACGGACCAGTCATCTTTATTGAGGATGGGTTTTTTTTTAAACTGATCCGAGGAAAAATATTAGCAGAAGGATACATTTTAACCATATGTACGGAAACGTTTACGTAGCCACACAGACTTTTTTTTCATTTCTTTTTATGTTTGTGTAATAAGACCAACATTTGTGAAATAATGCATTTTTTTGTTGTTATTTCACACATGTTTGACATATACAACGCAAGTGGGTTTTTTTATGAGGCAAAGCTTTATTTGCTTTTATGTCAGTTCGTTATAATCGACATACCTGTGTAAAGCACAAACATTAGTGCTATCATTTTTGTAATTTTATTATGGCAAAATAATGAGCAGTAGAGTATTACAAAGCCAATTGAGTAAATGGAAGAATTGGTGTACCGAAGAAAAGTAAAACTCAACCCTATTAATGAAGCCGAATGTAAATACGCTCTATCAATCAAACGCTCGTATAATCATTGTGTAAGATTGGTTAGATCCAAACAAGCCACCATATTCAAATAAAAATAAGCTCATCATACTAACAGATACCAGGATTGAAATTTTACACGCCAGAGATAGGATGGAGATTTTTGTATCATTATCATTATGTACATTCAAATCGCTACCCGCTGGTTACTGCTCATAAATTAATCAGAAATATTTAATATAGAAAGACCTTCAATTGTTCTCTGCTTTTCTTGCTTTAATGTATCCATCTGATGAGTTAAGCCCTTTTCAACTTATTTTTATAGTTTGTTCTTACGTTGTCTGTTACACCACTGTTCTATGTTAGGTGAGGGTTGAGCGCTAAAAATCATTTTCAGTCCCGCCATATTCTGTATGTGCCTATCCCAAGTAAGTAGCCGCATATAGTTCAGTGGTTGTCGTTGTTTCGTGTCTGTCACATTCTTTTATTCTTAAATTGTTTTGTTAAAAAATAGGCCGATAATATCTTTAATTGATTTTTTTTCATATTTTTCATGTCGGTTCGTTTAAAATGACTATACGGTAATGTTTTTATTCTTTGGTGAATGATGTACTGTTCTCTATAATAGATGGGCGAAAGATACCAGAGGGACAGTCAAACTCATAGATTGAAAATCAACTGACAACGCCATATATAATTGTTAACATTTACTTCATTTGAATTTTGGTGGTTACTTGTCTAATTGTCAATCTTTTTATTTCTATTAAGAACATCCGTCTTAAATGAACTCGAGCTACCACAATTTCAGGTGGAACGAAAACACATCAATCACATCTGGATCTTTTTCATTTTCTGCCCCGCCATATTCAATACTAAGACTTTTTCTACCTAAGGATCGGTATAAGATTACCTTAGCTGTATTTGTCATAAATTTTAGGAATGTTTGTTCCGCAATGCTCTTCAACTTCATACTTTATTTTGCCTTAAACATATTTTGATTCGAACGTCACTGATGAGTCTTTTGTAGACGAAACGCGCGTCTAGCGCAAATATAAAATTTTAATCCTGGTATCTATGACGAGTTTATTTACAACCTATGGGTCGATGCCACTGCTAGTGGAGATTTTATTCCCCGAGGGTATCACCAGCCCAGTAGTCAGCACTTGTGTGTTGACAGGTATTATCATTGACATGATCATAATCATAAATTAACTATTGCCAAACTTAGAAGTTTGAAATACTAAGGCTTTTCTACCTCATGATCCAGAATTGATAACCTAAGCTGTATTTAGCAAAACTTTAGAAATATTTGGTTTTTAAATGCTCTTCAACTTCGCACTCTATGTGTCCTTAAACCTTTTCTAATTTGAGCGTCACTAATGATTCATTTGTAGCATAAATGTGCGTCTGGTGCAAATATAAAATTCAATCCTGATATATTTAATGAGTTTATTTACAAACACTGGGTTGATGCCACTTATTGCGGAAGTTTTATTCCCCGAGGGTATCACCAGTCCAGTAGTCAGCACTTCAGTGTTGACAGGAATTATCGTTGATATGGTCATACTCATAAATTAACTATTGCCAAACTTAGAAGTTTGAAATACTATGGCTTTTTATACTACATGATCAAGAATAGATTACCCCAGCTGTATTTGGCAAAATATTTAGAAATATTTGGTCATCAATGCTCTTCAACTTCGTACTTTATTTGACTTTGAGTATTTTTTAATTTGAGCGTCACTGTGGCTCTTTTGTCTGGTGCAAATATAAAATTTTCATCCTGGTATCTATGATGAGATTATTTACAACTACTGGTTCGATGCCACTGCTGGTGGAAATTTATTCCTCGAGGGTATCACCAGCCCAGTAGTCAGCACTACTGTGTTGACAGGAATTATCATTGATATGGTCATATTTATAAATTAAGTGTTTACAAAACTTTGATTTTTTTTAATCTAAGGTTTTTCAACCTCAGTCAGGATCCGGAATAGATCACCTTAACTGTACTTGACATCAATGCTCTTTAACTTCGTACTTTATTTGGCCTTAAAAATTTTTTGATTCGAGCGTCATTGGTCAGTTTTTAGTAGACGAAACGCGCGTCTAGCGAAAATATAAAATTTCAATCCTGGTATATATGATGAGTTTATTTTCCGGAAAGTAATCCACAAACTTATTGCATCCCAAATTCTAGAAGACTTGATGACATCATCAAGAATGACTCGTCAGGTGCATCATATGTGATTTTTCAGATTAAGATAAAATACAATGAAACCATAGCTTCTTTGGGGATTAAAGGTGGTAAAGGCATTCATGACCCATCTCAAATATCCTTAAATCAACACAGAATTGTTTTTATCTGCAATCGCATCTGTATATACATGAGATTTTGAAAGAACATATGTTGGATGACACCCCAGTATTTACGGATTATGCATGTTAATGTAGAACTGTATATAAAAATAAGTTATTGGTTGAACGGAAAACAATTAAGACATTCAAAGATCTTTCTACGGTGTTTAAATGCGAAGAAACATATCGTATCATAAATTTACGAGGGTTAGAACATTATAATTATTGTTTGATATCCTGTTTGTGAAATAAAAAATATACAGGTACAAATAAACGTTTGTACTACAGCAGTATAACGAAATAATAATTATGTATGTTCCAAACTTTCGCTTAGGTCCATTTATTGTAAGGAGACAAAATCAATGCAAGACACGGAGACAACCCTTGTGCATGTTGTAAGTTATTTACAAAAAACTATCTTTGCATGTTAGATACTTAATTGTATATAAACGAGTATTTTAATTAGTTATCTGCCTAGCAGATATATTTTTTCCGAATTGCATTAAAAAGACAATGTTCAACTGTTCTTTATTGTTTTCAATATTATTGACTATGACTATGATATATATCGAGTATTTGACAAAGCCTAAATTAGGTTCCGGGTATTGGTACCTTTTGTTTATATTGGCATATTTCATGCGCATGTCAGATATTTTAATAGGTAAATTGAGATAAACTTTTATATAATCAATGACTGTAGCATGCAAAATATTTATTTTTATATCATTGCAAGATATCTTTTATGTTGACGAGGATCTTTGCATTTAAACTGGTAAGCGAAGGTGTTATAGTATATATATAGGGTACAAGGATTTTAAAAGTAAATATAAACTTTCAAACTCAATTTGAAATTGAATTGTTAAAGTGATTGTACTTTCGTTTTGTTACACTATATGTTCTTATAATAAAATATATTACGTCAGAAGATTAAATAACAGATTAAGATGGTTTTTTTTTCGGATTTCAATACCCTTTACTTCCGTATTGAAACTTATTTATAGAAACGAATTGGGTTATGTGTTTTCTGGACTTATAAACATAATCAAACGTCTGAATATTTGAAAAAAAATACTATTCAGCTATCCGGTTGATACTCATTACTTACAGGTACCATTCACTAAGAAATTTCAATGGTCTCTGAAGAAATTGGTCAACAACAATGAACTAGATAGCAGCTGATATGGATTGTCGACAAGTTTTACAAGTTCTTATGCTGTTATTGGGATTTAAAGTTTCATTTGGTAATGTATTTATATAGATTAGACCGTTGGTTTTCCTGTATGAATGGTTTTACAGTAGTCAATTTTAAAGCCCTTTAATTAATAGTTTGCTGTTCGGTGTGAACCAAGGCTCTGTGTTGAAGACCGTACTTTGATCTAACAGTTCACTTTTATAAATTGTGACCTGGATGAAGAATTGTCTCATTGGCACTTCTTAGCTTCTTATATCTAATTCACAATATCTATCAACAGTGATGAATACAAAATGTATTCAAAAGGCTAACCTGTCCTGAGTAAGCATAATATTATATCTTGCATTTTTTATATTTTTTATGCTTACAGTTTTTCACGATTTTCACACTTGAACTGAGTGAGGATTCGCAAGTTGGGTCACATGCATCACAATAAGTTTACTTTGTTGACGCACCCAGTTCCTGTGAATCCCTCAATTGCTGTTTGTTTCTTTAACTTGGGTCTTCTTAGTCGGCTTATGCGATTAAATTCAGTGTCGATAAACAGTATATGCCTAATTTCTTTACCTATCTAGCAGTATTTTAGTTTTCGAGATAATATTCAAACACCGAAGATTGTTTAAACCTCGTAATGTTTGGGCAAAAATGCATGTTTAAAGGTATTTGAAGGTTTCTGTCTTACTTCGCAATTTTGAGGATTTTGTATTGCTGATGATTTTTGCTGTTTGCAATTTTGGTTAGCTCTTGTTATACTATTTTTCTTTTGCGTTCATCTATGAAATATACAAATTTCGATATAATTGTCAAAAACTAAGAAAAGGCTAAAATTAAATAAAGGATGTTTGATATAGTCGAGCAATTGAATTT
This sequence comes from Mytilus edulis, assembly GCA_019925275.1. Taxonomy (NCBI): domain Eukaryota; kingdom Metazoa; phylum Mollusca; class Bivalvia; order Mytilida; family Mytilidae; genus Mytilus; species Mytilus edulis. The sequence continues at coordinate 65,860,080 of CM034352.1, forward strand.
GTCATGTTTAATGGACTACACATTTTAATTTACCATGGATTTCGGTACTATGGTAAATAAACTCATCCTATAGATGCCAGGATCAAAACTGTGTACGCAAGACACGCGTTTCGTCTGCAAAAGACATCCCAATGACGCTGGAAAAAAGTTCAAACGGCCAAATAAAGCAAAATATTGAAGCATTGAGTACCCAAAATTCCGAAAGATTTTGCCAAAAGCAGCTAGTAGTACATCTTTGAATTTCAACAAATTAAAAGTTTTGTAAACAGTTACTTTATAGTTATGACCGTATCAATGATAAATCATGCCAACACAGAAGTGCTGACGACTAGGCTAATGACTGATGTAGATGTAGATGTTATAGTAATATGATTGATAATATAGGACTATAATCAAAAGAACGAGGGAAAATAGGATTTTGATACAAACAGGTTACCGTACAATTAAGCAAAACTAATTACTCGAAATCTAGAAGAAAATACAAATAATGATGACCTGATTTAATAATAATGACAGTAGGTAAACTAGAGCCTTAGTGACATAGCAATATCAATATAAATACATTATGGGAATCGAATTATATGTTAAACGAAATAGTAGATATGATTGATTTCATCTATGTTTTGGTCTAATTTCAATCCCGATGCCTAGTTACATAGCTGTTAAGCAATTCGGTTTTTCCTGTTATGGATTATGAGTGGGGCAAGATCCATCATCATCTGGTGTTATAATATAATACGATACAATAACAAACTATCCAACAAAACTTCTTTCTTTTGTATTAAGATTTTAGGGTATGGAAAATGAACTAAGTAATGGAAAAAAAATATTTAAAAGAACGATAAAACATTCTGAATTGTAGATTTGACAATATTCAATTTTCATACATAATAAATCATTAAATGTTGTAAATCTTTATAATAAGGATGAATTCGTCGAACCAAAAGCAAATTAAAGAATAAAACCAACCTCTTCAATGAAATATGAAGGGAATTATTCAAGTATATGAGTTGGCGATCAAGACATACAGAAACAATATTTATTGAACTACATACGTATATACATAAATCGATTATCAGATTTCTCCCTTTGTTTGTTACTATCTGTATACCTAAGATGCATTCATAGCAGGAATCGCCTACTTGGTCTAAAGTGCACAGTCTCATTATTTTTCATTCTAGGGTTGAATATAACAAGTCATGGATCCCTTTCTGTTGGCTCGAACTTTTCCTTATACTGTGATATACCATCATTCAAAAATATATCTGCATCGTGGTACAGAAATGAAACCATGCTGACAGACTGTTCCATACATATCTGCACTATCACAATAGACCGAAATTTTTCGTTTACATGGAATATGACTGGTATATCTGTTTGCATAAATCCATTGGAAATTACTGAAAATAATGTGATATGGAAATGTGTCACTAGTTCGGGAAAAACAGCTAATTTTACAATTATATTAGGTAAGTTTGTATACCGTCATACTTTCACGACTTTCAAACGATTAAAGCCGATTTGTTATTTAACTTACAATATTTTAAGACGGAATTATCAAAGGGGTATTCATACTCATAAGTCGAAAACGAACTGGAAATGCCACTGAAAAAGAAGAGAAACGATTAACAACAGTCTACAAACACAACATAGAAAACTAATGTCTGAGTAGTACGAAGCCCGGTTAACCGAAATAACAGCACACCCTGTCATAATAGTTATAAAAGGTACCAGGCTTAGAATTGAATTATATGAATTACTTGATAAATTAAATTAGGTGGAAACTGATCACTCAATAGTGGATCTTTAAATGACTGTTACCAGGTGACGTACCGAATAAGACTATTAACTGGATTGTAATAACACGAGCAACACAACGGGTGACACATGTGGAGCAGGATTTGCTTACCCTTCCAGAGTACCTGAGATCAACCCCAGGTTTAAGTGGGGTTTGGGATGCTTAGTCAATAACTTTCTTTGTTGTGTCATGTTTACTATTATTTGTTTTTTTAAGCCATGGCGTTTTCAGTTTATTTTTGATCTATGAGTGTGAATGTCCCTCTGGTATCGTTTTCCTTATTTTATCTGACCCTAAGACATCACCGAATTCGTAAACCTCGTGTAAATTTTCCGACCCTGAAACTTGATAGAATGTGAAATTTTGAAATTAAAGATGTTTTTCGTGACAATGGTAACTAGACTGTTGCCGGTACAAACCAGACATTGAAAAAACTAGAAGTACAAGAACACAGATGAAAAAAAAGTAACAACAGCAGCACTATATCTTTTTTAACAAACTAGTGTCATCCCAAATGCCTCAAAAGGGTAAGCCGATCCTGCCTTTAAGTTAATGCAATAAAATGCAGGTTATAAACCGTATTCAGAGGGAACGAGGAAGAGATAGGGTTTCGTCATCTGTAAACAGATATTTCAGAACTGTCAATTTGCAAAGGGATGATTTCAACTTCACCACTTCGCGAACTCTTGATGCATTAGCCTCCATGTAAGCTGCAACAATCTATCAAGTAAATAACGATAAGAAATGCTAGATCTGGAATATTGATAAAACCCATGATAGATACCAGGATTGAAATTTTGAATTTGCGCCAGACGCGTGTTTTGTTGACACTGCGGTGTTGACATGAATATCAATATTGTGGTCATTTTTATAAATTTCCTGTTTACAAAACTTTGAATTTTTCGAAATACTAAGGATTTTCTTATCCCAGGCATAGATTACCTTAGCCGTATTTGGCACAACTTTTGGGAATTTTGGAATTTCAATGCTCTTCAACTTCGAACTTGTTTGGCTTTATAAATACTTTGATATGAGCGTCACTGATGAGTCTTATGTAGACGAAACGCGCGTCTGGCGTACTAAGTTATAATCCTGGTACCTTTGATAACTATTTACACCACTGGGTCGATGCCACTGCTGGTGGACGTTTCGTCCCCGAGGGTATCACCAACCCAGTAGTCAACACTTCGGTGTTGACATGAATATCAATATTGTGGTCATTTTTATAAATTTCCTGTTTACAAAACTTTGAATTTTTCGAAATACTAAGGATTTTCTTATCCCAGGCATTGATTACCGTAGCCGTATTTGGTACAACTTTTTGGAATTTTGGAATTTCAATGCTCTTCAACTTCGCACTTGTTTGGCTTTATAAATATTTTGATATGAGCGTCACTGATGAGTCTTATGTAGACGAAACGCGCGTCTGGCGTACTAAATTATAATCCTGGTACCTTTGATAACTATTGTCCACATTTGACTACTGGGCTGGTGAATAAAAAATCCTCCAGCAGTGGAATCGACCTAGTGATTGTAAATAAACTCATCATAGATATCATGATTCAAATTTTGTATTATATGCCAGACCGGGTTCTCGTATACATAAGACTCATCAGTGATGCTCGAATCACAAAATGTTAAAAAAGGCCAAATAAAGTTGAAGAGTATAAGGGAAATTTCTAAAAGTTTTGCCAAATACAGCTAAGGTTATCTTTTCCTGAGACAGAAAAGCCTTAGTATTTAAGAAAATAATAGTTTTGTTAACTCTCAACCGCAAGATATATTGATTGCTGAATGATGTTAATTACTATGAAAGAAGTTTCGAAAAGCACGTGAAAGACCCAGCAATATAATGTTGTTATGTAATTTGGCTACCAAAAATGTGAAAATTGTAAAATGGTATATTAGCTCGCATTGAATCACTAAAGAGTGTCGAGAATTCTGGTCGCTCACAAGGCCATACTACTAGTAAATACCTAATTAAGTTAATTCAATTATAAATCTAACACTAAAATTATATCATCTGTATACTTAGATATTATATGCATCATTGAAACGTTAAAAAGTATAAATACCTAATCCAAGTTTTCTTATATTTTACAGCATTGCCGACGACCCCACCAACAGGACCTGTTTCAGGCAAGTAAAATTGCCATAATCTTTTTTTTAATTATCAAAACTTATGTAAGAAAGAAAATTTCAAGGCTTTAATTTTCATAGAATATTTGTTCATCAGAAAGTTGTTCCTCATATAATTGGAAAATAATAACACATAACAAGGACATGAAAAACGCAAATAAATAAAGTAATCAGGTTTACATGAAATGAATTTTGTGATAATGTCCAATAAAAAAAAAAGAAGGACAATATAAAGTCATTGAAAACAGAAAAACCAGAAATTCCGTCAACTGTAAACTGATATTGCGAAACAAACCATCCTGAGGTACCAAAATATAAAAAAGTCAAATACCTTTTCCATTGGTTTTGTTTTTGTTTTCCACATAAGACAATAAGCTTTCTGATAAAACGACGATTAAATTTGAACAAATGTAGACTTATATTTTATGTAAAACATCTAAACTTGAGATGCACAATTATTGATCTTAAAACAAGCTTTTTTACATGAAATAAGAAATATTATCGACTACAATTGAGAATGGAAACGAGAAAAGGGACACCAACCCGACCAAAGAGCAAAACATAAAAGCCCAAGGCCTCCAATGGGTCACCCATCAACCCAAAACATCCCGTTCCCTGGGTTGGGTTTCAGCTGGCCCATAAACTAAATGTGTGTACTAGTTCATAGAACTATAGAAAATGAACGTCACATGAAACTCCGAAACATACAAATGAACCGAAATTAAAAACATCATCCAAAACTAACAATGGCCAGAGGTTCCTCAAGTCAGTTCAGCAGGATAAATTGCATTCTGCCTTTTCAAATGCTTTTTTAATTAGAAGTATGTTTTTAATGAGACTATGAGGCAAAGTGGCATATAGAGTAGAAAATTCAAGATTTTGAACACATTTGAAATCACAAACGTAAGCATGCAATTTGTCATGTACTTCCAACTTCCGTCCAGTCTGGGGTTAAAGTTGGTAACACATCAATTACTTTGTCAAAAGTTTCTTAGAATTGTATGAAACTGTGACAGAGGCTTTTTTATGAATAAAAAATAAAGAATGAGGTAAACTTTTGAATTTATATTTTTATTTTTAGATTTTAGTGTTTTTCTGATAGATAAACATAGTTTTTTCATAGGTCACATTTACACTGTTTTGTGATTAACCTTTTGAACATGATGAATTTGTTTACATTCATTGACTTGGATAGAGACTTATCTTCAAGGCCAATGAATAGCATCTAAAGGAAAAGTTTATACCTTTTTAATTCCGTATTTGATTAATAAATCCAGTAACTTTTTGAGTTACCGTTACACTTTTTACACTGACAACAGTAATCGTAGGCGAGACACAGGGTCAAGGTTAAACCTTTTAGATTTTTAAAAACAAAATATTGAGTTGTAAAATCTAAGATACCATCTCTAAAACCCCAGAAAGTTAGTATAATAATTTCACATAAAACTGATAAGACAGTACATACATAGATGCAATGTCCGGTGAAAATTTTGGTATCGTCATGATCACAATTTTATTTTGCAACAAAAAAGTGTAACAGTTTGGTACTTCATCGTTGTCCGTAGGACCAAAATTTAGTTTCCGTTCTCTAACTTTCCATTTCCTCAAACAAATGTTATAAAAATTATACTTAATCACAAGATACAGATCAAGTTCGAATTTGGGTTGCGTCACTTTAACCGTTCTTGTGTTAAGTCTTAACATAAACGTTATAGGCAAACGGGTGCATCATCACAATGAGGTTCATAAACTTCCGAGAACAAATACATAGTATGAAAATTATCGGTAGAATATATGAAACATATGGCTGAAGAAGAGTGAATTAACTCCTCAATGATTTTTTTGTTTTGCGCCAGACGCGTGTTTTGTCTACAAAAGACTCATCAGTGACGTTCGAATAAAAAAAAGAGTTAAAAATGCCTAATAAATTCCTAAACGTTTTGCCAAAACGTAAAATAGCCTTAGTATTTCAAAAATTCAAAGTTTTGTAAACACTTAATTTATAAATATGACCATATCAATGAAGTGTCATTTATATAGAGGTAACATGTACTTCAAAATTAGAATTAAATAAAATTAAGAATGGAAATGGGGAATGCGTCAAAGAGACAACAACCCGACCATAGAGCAGATAAAAGCAGAAGGTCACCAACAGGTCTTCAAAGCACATATTTCAAATAGTTATTTTGGAAGTCATTATGAACCACTGTTATCCTTTCTTGTTTTATTTCTCTGTAGATGCTGACAAAAATAAGATAATACACCAGTCTTTGACATTGTATGTTTGTCTCAGCATGGCAATGTTTGCAATATATCAGTACGGTTGACAAAGGTGACGGTGTTCTTCCAAGTAAACATAGATTCAACCGATATTCTGGATACCATGGATACATTATACTGCAACTAGCTGTGTATTTGATGGAAAGCAGGGGTGAAATTTGCATAAAACTAGTTTGCCATTGCCACTTCTGTTTCGTTTTTCGTTTAAATATTTTTTTTGTCTAACCATTCTCCAGTTATGATCTTTTTTTTTTAAATAAGGTTAGGTTTAAAAGACTGGCACGAGAACGACATTAACAGATTACAACTACAATGTAGAAAACTGTATAGCAAATCACACACAAAAGAAACATTTAAAGTAGAACGTTCTTTTTCGAACTCTTTAGATATTCAAGAGCTTGCAGCTGTTACGCTGAATTAAGAGAGTAATGGCAAAGAACGTCTAGTCCTTTTTCATTTAAAAAGGTTCATCGCATTTCACCAAGACCTTGTTGATAATATGCCGTATCAACTTCACATTTAATACATGATAGTCTTGAATTATAGATTTTAGATACTGACATTGTGTATCTATATATATTTTTAACCTTTATTGTTTAGTTCATCATATCGTTTCTTGGCGTGGATCGATATTGATAAATCCTACCATTATTATTTTTGTGTGCTAGTGTCATTTTTTTTGTAGTCTTGTATTTCAGGTTTGCTTGGAGTGCCTACATACCATTTTCTTTTTCTTTGTTGAGATAGTTGTTTGTTTTATATTGATTAAGATTATGACACAATGATGACTGCTGTATCCAAATTCTTGACTTTTATTTTTTTTGGCCTATGATGTATGTTTGTTTTGCCCTCACATTGATGTCAATATAATTGATTATATGCTACTGACATACAAGTGAGAGGTATGGCTAGCTATTGAATCAGGTTAAATCAATCATTTTCTACTTAAGACCCGTATTAAGTCAGGAATATGACAGCTGTCTTCAATTCGTTTGATGTATCTTATGCTTAGTTCGTTTCTGTGTGTGTGTTACATTTTAATGTTGTGTCGTCAGTCTCCTCTTATATGTAATACGTTTTCCCCGGTTTTGGTTTGTGACCCGGATTTGTTTTTTTTTCTATCGATTTATGAGTTTTGAACATCGGTATACTACTGTTGCCTTTATTCAAGCATAATATTTTACCATTTGATGGGAGACTTTACGTTCTGAAGTTCGGTATGTAAGCATTTTCACTTTTAATGTTTACTGTCGACACTGCATATGCAAATTGTTTTTTTTATTTTTTATTTCTGTCTTTAAGTATAAATATTGTCCGTCCATCATTGAAATAAACAAATATATTTTTATGAACAATCGTTTGTTTTATACATTTTAATTTCCTTTTATAAACGAATATTTATATATTTTTTATTTATTTGTAATCTCCGCAGATGGCCACATATATATTTGAATATTTTAGCATGTTTGAGTGAAAATCTGATAAATATTTTATATATACAATTTGTGTACATGTTAATGTATTAAATTTATATGAATGCAATAAAAACATGTTTTCATATAGCATATATATATATAGTAAAAATCGTTGCGAATCTATTTATTTGAAAAATGCTTTTTTCTCCTCAAAGTTAATACATGTTTCCCTGGAATTGAATGCAAGTTATATCCATGTGGCTATATATGTTGATTTTTACTTAATATAACATCGTTTGACACTCGATAGTTTGTATTGTCATTTGAATTTCAACCAAAGATGAAGAACTGGATCTCTAATCACTGTATTGGCTACCTAAACTACAAATGTGTCCTTACAAACAACGGTATATTGCTGGTCTTCCAAGTGCTTCATGAAACCTCTTTCTAAATTATTAACATCTATTTTACCAGCAATCAAAGACGGGCTTCAAAGTTATTGTGAAACTGTCTATTCTAGAGGTGGCGTGAATCAGATGTAGATACTAAAAAATGCCAAAGATCTTTTAGAGTACATACAAATCCGCACTCTTTCGTCTTGCATTTGTATTAAAACATTTGACTTTTCTACACTTTGCATAAGTGTTCACCATTCCAAACTAAAGGACAAATTGAAAGAGTTGGTATTGCTTTGTTTCATAAAAAGAATGGCCAACGAAGATACAAGTATCTTGTCTTAGGGAGGGGTAAATCCTACTTTGTAAAGGATCTTATTGATTCAAACAAAAAATTCTCTGAAACTGACATTATCAAGATGCTTGATTTCTTATTGACAACATATTTGTTGCGTTTGGAGGGCGTGTTTTTCGACAGACTTTGCATTCCAATGGGAACCAATTAAGCTCCTCTTCTTGCCGACTTGTTTCTTTATTTTTTTAGGTTGACTTTAGACAGGAACTTCTTAGGATGAAAAAAAATAAGTTAGCTATATCCTTTAATTTTACTTTCCGCTATATAGATGATGTTCTCTCACTAAGTAATTCTAAATTTGGTGACTATGTTGAACGCATCTATCCCATCGAACTATAGATAAAGGATACAACAGCTACAGTTAAGTCTGCCTCGTATCTTGACTTACATCTAGAAATTGACAAGGGTCGGTTGAAAACAAAACTCACGACAAACGAGATGATATCAGCTTCCCAATTGTAAAAGAGGGACGAAAGATACCAAAGGAACAGTCAAACTCATAAATCTAAAACAAACTGACAACGCCATGGCTAAAATTGAAAAAGACAAACAGAAAAACAATAGTACACATGACACAACATAGAAAACTAAAGAATAAACAACACGAACCCCACCAAAAACTAGGGGTGATCTCAGGTGCTCGGGAAGGGTAAGCAGATCCTGCTCCACATGTGGCACCCGTCGTGTTGCTTATGTGATTACAAATCCGGTAAATAGTCTTATTCGGTAGGTCACATTCATGAAAGGGAAGGGGATTGTAGTTACGACGTAAGGAACATATCCGATATCATTTGTGAAATGGTTATTCCATAACGGTCAACCAACTCGTGATGGCGTCCGTAAAATTTACGAAGGGATGATTTCAACTTCACCATTTGGAACTCTTGGTTTAATAGCTTCCTTGTGAGCAGTAACCCTCTATCAAGAAAATCATGATAGGAAATGCAAGCACGGGAATATCGTATCAATTGGGAGATATATACCCCGTATGCAGGTGCTGCTGGAATGTTGCTACTTAGAAATGGAAAAATTGGAAAGCTGAAATCATCTCTTTTGTCGTAAAGTTTTGTTTTCAACCGACCCTCATTGTCAATTTCTAGATGTAAGTCAAGATATGAAGCCGACTTAACTGTATCTGTAGTATCCTTTATCTCCAATTCGATGGGATAGATGCGTTCCACATAGTCACCAAATTTTGAATTGTTTAGTGAAAGAACGTCATCTATATAGCGGAAAGTAGAGTTAAAGGATATTGGTAACTTCTTATCTTTCTTCCTAAGAAGTTCCTGCATGAAGTCAGCCTCATAATAATAAAGAAACAAGTCGGCAAGTAGAGGGGCACAGTTTGTTCCCATTGGGATGCCGACAGTCTGTTGAAAAACACGTCCTCCGAACGTTACAAATATGTTGTCAATCAAGAAATCAAGCATCTTGATAATATCGGAGAATTTTTTGTTTGAATCAGAGTGATTCTTTACAAAGTATGATTTATCCCTCCCTAAGACAAGATACTTGTATCTACGTTGGCCATTCTTTTTTATGAAGCAAAGTAATACCAACTCTTTCAATTTGTCTTTTAGTTTGGAATGTGGAATACTTGTGTAAAGAGTAGAAAAGTCAAATGTTTTAATACTGTTACAAGATGAAAGAGAGTTAGATTGTATGTACTCTAAAAGATCTTTGGAATTTTTAAGTATCCACATCTGATTCACGCCACCTCTAGAATAGGCAGTTTCACAATAATTTTGAAGCCCGTCTTTGATTGCTGATAAAATAGATGTTAATAATTTAGAAAGATGTTTCGTGGAGCACTTGGAAGACCCAGCAATATACCGTTGTTTGTAAGGACACTTATGTAGTTTAGGTATCCAATACAGTGATGGAAGATCCAGTTCTTCATCTTTGGTTGAAATACCAAAGGAACAAAGAACAGACCTATGATTATATCTTGTGTAAACTGTCCGTTTCTATGTAGCAACATTCCAGCAGCGCCTGCATACGGAGTATCTCCCAATTGATACGATATTCCCGCGCTTGTATTTCCTATCATGATTTCTTTGATTGAGGGTTGCTGCTCACTCGCAAGCTATTAAACCAATAGTTCCAAATGGTGTAATTTGAAACTCATTCCTTCGTAAATTTTACGGACGCCATCACGAGTTGGTTAACCGTTTCACAGATGATATCGGATATCTTTCTTACGTTGTAACTACAATTCCCATCACTTTTTATGAATGTGACCTACCGAATTAGACTATTTACCGGATTTTTAATAACATGAGCAACACGACGGATGCCACATGTGGAGCAGGATCTGCTTACCCTTCCGGATCACCTGAGATCACCCCAAGTTTTTGGTGGGGTTCGTGTTGCTCAGTCTTTATTTTTCTATGTTGTTTCTTGTGTACTATTATTTATCTGTTTGTCTTTTTCATTTTTAGCCATGACGTTGTCAGTTTATTTTTCGATTTATGAGTTTGACTGTTACTCTGGTATCTTTCGCCACTCTTTTAGTAATGAATAAATTTTTCAAATGAGACGCATCCTAATTTGCTATTCCATCGTCCATAAAACAAGGAAATATAGAACAAGAAGATGTGGTATGATTGCCAATGAGACAAGTTTCCACCAAAGACCAAATGAGTTTGATGTTAACAACTATACCATATGGCCTTCAACAATTATAGCAAGACCCATGCCCCAAGGTAACCTTAAACTAGAGGCTCTCAAGAGCCTGTATCGCTCACCTGATTCTACTTGGGTTTTTGAAATCATATAAAAAAATATAAAATTTGGCTAAAAGTGACAACACACCCTCATTTATAAGGAAAGGAACATGTTTAATTTCATTCAAAAGTCCCCCACTGGCGGCCATCTTGGATGACGGATCAGCTACAAAGTAACAACACTTGGTCAGTACCTCATAAGGAACATTCATGTCATGTTTGGTTTTATTCCATTCAGTGGTTCTCTAAAAGAAGTCATTTGTATGCATTTCCCATAGGGTCCTATGTTAAACTAAGTCCCCTGCTGGCGGCCATCTTGGATGATGGATCGGCTACAAAGTAACAACACTTGGTCAGCACCTCATAAGGAACATTCATGCAATGTTTGGTTTTATTCCATTCAGTGGTTCTCTAAAAGAAGTCATTTGTATGCATTTCCCATAGGGTCCTATGTTAAACTAAGTCCCCCGCTGGCGGCAATCATGGATAATGGATCGGCTACAAAGTAACAACACTTGGTCAGCACCACATTAGGAACATTCATGCCATGTTTGATTTCATTCCATTCAGTGGTTCTCTAAAAGAAGTCTTTTGTATGCATTTCCCATAGGGTCCTATGTTAAACTAAGTCCCACGCTGGCGGCCATCTTGGATGATGGATCGGCTACAAAGTAACAACACTTGATCAGCACCACATAAGGAACATTCATGCCATGTTTGGTTTCATTCCATTCAGTGGTTCACTAAAAGAAGTCATTTGTATGCATTTCCAATAGGGTCCTATGTTAAACTAAGTCCCCCGCTGGCGGCCATCTTGGATAACGGATCAGCTACAAAGTAACAACACTTGGTCAGCACTCCATAAGGAACATTCATGCTATGTTTGGTTTCATTCCAATTAGTGGTTCTCTAGAAGAAGTCATTTGTATGCATTTCCCATAGGGTCCTATGTTAAACTAAGTCCCCAACTGGCGGCCATCTTGGATGATGGATCGGCTACAAAGTAACAACACTTGGTCAGCACCCCATAAGGAACATTCATGCTATGTTTGGTTTTATTCCATTCAGTGGTTCTTTAAAAGAAGTCATTTGTATGCATTTCCCATAGGGTCCTATGTTAAACTAAGTCCCTCGCTGGTGGCCATCTTGGAAGATGGATCAGCAACAAAGTAACAACACTTGGTCAGAACCTCATAAGGAACATTCATGCCATGTTTGGTTTCATTCCATTTAGTGGTTCTCTAAAAGAAGTCATTTGTATGCATTTCCCATAGGGTCCTATGTTAAACTAAGTCCCCCGCTGGCGGCCATCTTGGATGATGGATCGGCTGCAAAGTAATAACACTTGGTCAGCACCCCATAAGGAACATTCATGCTATGTTTGGTTTTATTCCATTCAGTGGTTCTCTAAAAGAAGTCATTTGTATGCATTTCCCATAGGGTCCTATATGTTAAACTAAGTCCCCTGCTGGCGGCCATCTTTGATGATGGATCGGCTACAAAGTAACAACACTTGGTCAGCACCACATAAGGAACATTCATGCCATGTTTGGTTTCATTCCATTCAGTGGTTCACTAGAAGAAGTCATTTGTATGCATTTCCAATAGGGTCCTATGTTAAACTAAGTCCCCGCTGGCGGCCATCTTGGATAATGGATCGGCTACAAAGTAACAACACTTGGTCAGCACTCCATAAGGAACATTCATGCTATGTTTGGTTTCATTCCATTAAGTGGTTCTCTAGAAGAAGTCATTTGTATGCATTTCCCATAGGGTCCTATGTTAAACTAAGTTCCCCGCTGGCGGCCATCTTGGATGATGGATCGGCTACAAAGTAACAACACTTGTTCAGCACCCCATAAGGATAATTCATGCTATGTTTGGTTTTATTCCATTCAGCGGTTCTCTAAAAGAAGTCATTTGTATGCATTTCCCATAGGGTCCTATGTTAAACTAAGTCCCCGGCTGGCGGCCATCTTGGATGATGGATCGGCAACAAAGTAACAACACTTGGTCAGCACCTCATAAGGAACATTCATGCCATGTTTGGTTTCATTCCATTCAGTGGTTCTCTAAAAGAAGTCATTTGTATGCATTTCCCATAGGGTCCTATATGTTAAACTAAGTCCCCGGCTGGCGGCCATCTTGGATGATGGATCGGCAACAAAGTAACAACACTTGGTCAGCACCTCATAAGGAACATTCATGCCATGTTTGGTTTCATTCCATTCAGTGGTTCTCTAAAAGAAGTCATTTGTATGCATTTCCCATAGCGTCCTATGTTAAACTAAGTCCCCGGCTGGCGGCCATCTTGGATGATGGATCGGCTACAAAGTAACAACACTTGGTCAGCACCTCATAAGGAACATTCATGCCATGTTTGGTTCCATTCCATTCAGTGGTTCTCTAGAAGAAGTTCAAAATGTAAATTGTTAACGACGACGACGACGGACGACGACGACGGACGACGGACGCCAAGTGGTGAGAAAAGCTCACTTGGCCCTTCGGGCCAGGTGAGCTAAAAAAGGATAGAAATGACCTAAAAAATCATACTAGGAAACTAACGGCCTACAGATGATGAACAAACTAAAAAAAATCATTTGACTGCAAAATTACAGCAAATTATTATTATCGAAACGATTTCTTGTGTAGATAACTCTTGAAATCTCATTATACACCACCAGTATTCTGAATGTTTGAGGAAATTTGCAAACAACTAGGTTGCTATTGATGTATGGTTTTCCGTGTAAATATTTGTTTTGACATTTTAGTGTAATATGTTTAACTCATACCCATGTATGATCTTTTTTAGTTAGGTTTCAAGTACTGACACAAGAAGGACTTTCAACACTTTGACCAATAAGCAACTTCACGGTTAGGGAGCTACCATTTGATTTTTATGGGGGGCTAGGATGAAAAATTTTGTCCTGCTTTTTTTTTTAGTTGTAACGAGGGCCCTCGTGGGGTTTTTGATTATGTGATTACTTGGCCGTTTTTTTAATGATTATTTGATTATTAAGCCAAATATTTCATGATTATTTGATTACCTAGGACTGTATTTTTAGTTTATGATTATTTGATTACTAAAGATAAGCAAATATTTAATGATTATGTGATTATATTGGCAAAAAAATGGTGATTATGTGATTACTAGGACCCCCCCCATGAGGGGCCTCTGTAATCTCTGTCCTGCCTTTTTATTTTCTACTCTATTCGGTCCTGCCTTTTTTTTACTAGTTTATCCTGACTTTTTTTACACAAATTGTCATCCTGCCTTTTTTTTTTGCCAAGATGCTCATCCTGCCTTTTTTTTTACTCAAAACTCCTGTCCTGCCTATTTTTTTCAAATTTCATCCTAGCCCCCCCATAAAAATCAAATGGTAGCTCCCTTAATGCATCCATATTTAATATGTACTACTAGCATGACTAGTATAGTTAGCAAAAACAGATGCAAATGACCAAAGAAAACATTACTCAAACCTGACAAAAAAGACAGGAAAAATTTCCAGAATTAAACTGGTTTTGAGCTATACAAAAAACAGTTCCAAATCTTTTTCGAGACTTCTTGGTCAAAGACACCACTTTTTGCCTATAGGAGATACAGATATGGTTAAGACATTCTTGTGAGAGCATTTCAATATCCGCCAACAAAATGGGGACCTCAGGAAGTAGTACACGGAGGAATTTGATGCGACTGTCATACAAGTGAGAGGTTGAGCTAGCTTAAATACCAGGTTTAATCCACCTTTTTCTACATAAGAAAAGGCCTGTACCAAGTCAGGAAAATGACAATGGTTATCCATTCCTTTGATGTGTTTGAACTTTTGATTTTGCAGTTTGATTTGACACTTTCCTCAGAGTACAGTATTTTATGAAGGTCTTCATTCAGTACATTCATAGAACGCAAATATAGAAAACAAAACTATATTGTGACTGTGACCCATATCTTACCTTCTACATGATTAAAATTTTATACATAGTCATCCAAAAAACACAAAAAGAGGCTTTTTATATTTGTCCCAAGCATAGGGACAATCTGGGGGTTTATTGGAGAAGACAACAAAGAAGATGCCAGTCAACATTCCATCCAACAAATAGCCATGCTAAAGTTGAAAGAGGTATCCAGGTACAAGTTGCAAAAGAAATATGGATGGAAAGTGGAGTCTATATTCCTGTTGGTGCAGGTAAGGATAAATATTTTCATGTGTATATGAACATCACTCATGAGTGATGACATCAGTGTACATATATGATACATGTACATGCATGTCTCTATTATATATAAATAGTATGCAAAAGATGTATACATAGACTAAACACAAAAAGTATAGAATGTCATGTGTGAAGACGTCCTCCCAGAATGATTGTCTTTCTTCTTTTGCTGTTTTATTATGAGGAGTGTAACAAGTGAATTGACAGCTCTGCACTCTTGTCAGGCTAAAAATGCTAAATTGCTATATACAAATGTATATAATAAAAGGTGCAATTAGAATAAAAGAACAACTAGGCCTATGAGGCATATATAACATAATAGATTTGAAATGTAAAAGTTAATGTGATTTGGGAACAGTATACTGTCAACATTGCAAATTTTATAGGCTAGCTCTGTATCTATTATAATTATTATTTAGAAGTGGGGTTTACATGTATATTTTGTAGTTGTGACTTAGATACATTGTACAATGTAGTTGTGTATTTTTATATTTCCAAGTACTGGCCAGAACACAACAAACAATAATATTAGTATTTCCCAAATGACACAGCCCTGCATGGTAAAGGGATTTATAAAAATAAGTTACAGACTGACAGCTGATAATGACAACAATAAACATGTACATGTATATTTAGTATACATGTATTATCATTGGTCAGAATCAGAGCCTGGTAAACAACCATATAAATAATGGATTCACCATTAAATAATAGAATTACATTACAGATGTATATACATGTATATATGCATTTGTTATTACAGCTAGTTTCCTAATGCATGTAAAGCAAAACTTTGCTTGCTTTGTTTGTAAAATTGTTTGTACAAGATTTTTAAATAAGATTGACATCTTTAAACAATATATATAGGCATAGACTAGTTTAACCTGTATATATAATATTGAATTTAATTGGGTGTTATCCTAATGATTGTACATTATAAAAACAAAGCAAGCAAGCTAACTAAAGTCTTGCTCTACATGCTTTAGGAAGTTAGCTGTAAATTATTTACTTTTATTTACTTGTAAAGGTGATATAAAACAGTTTAAAACTGTTATTTTGATATTTGATGAAGAATACATACTTTGATCTATGTTTATCAGAGGCTCCTGACTTGGGACAGGCGCAAAAATGCGGCGGGGTTAAACATGTTTATGAGATCTCAGGCAACCCTCCCCCTATACCTCTAGCCAATTTAAACGCATAACAATACACACATTATAATTCAGTGCAAGAGAAGTGTGAGTCTGATGTCAGAATTATTAATGGAAGTCATACTAAACTCCAAATTATACACAAGAAACTAAAATTAAAAAATAATACTTGTATATAATCCATGTTTGTTTTCAATTATTTTTGTATTTTCAATATACATGTATATGTTACTATGTATGATAACAATAAGGAGAAGACCACTGACTTAAGGATCTTGATCCTCCTCCATGGATTGGGGTTCGGGATGGATTTGCATTGAGTGAAGGGGTATATGTTGAAAATTAATATTCCTTTTCAACAATGTTTAATAGTCCAGTTTATATGTATTTCAAGTGGCAATGGCAACAACAAATTATTTCCATTCTTGTTAACCACTTGCTTCCCTAATTTCTATTTTACATAATCATATTCATATAAAACAGCAACAAAAATGTTTTGTAACCTTTTTCAGGAATTTGTAATGCATGCAGGCGGAAGCATTAGCCAAGATCTGAAGAAGGCAAAAAAATAATACAGAGAGATATAGGTAAGATTTTTTTATTGATTATTGTAACAAAATTTTAAATTTATATTCCAACCTATACTTGTAGGTTGGAATATGTCTATAGCTAATGTTGAATTTAACAATGGGAGGATGTGGAATGATTGCCAATAAGACCACTCCCCCAAATACCAAATGATGTAACGGTTACAATTAACAACTATAGGTCAATGTATGGCCTTCAACAATGGGAAAAACCCATACCTCATAGTATCTAATTTAAAGATGTAAAAGGTCCAGGAAAGGACAAATGTAAAATAATTCAACAGAGAGTTCACTAATGACCTGATTTACGTCATGTAGATAAAAACTAAAACCATGAAAACTGCATGTCTTCTGTTTGTGTCATTAGGTTGCTGTCTTATTGTAATTATAATACTTATATCACTTTTGGTGATTTATGAATAAAAAGGCAACTTGAGTTGGTATGCCTCATATACATTTTGTAAAGTTCCTAGTTTCATTGATAAAAAAAAAGAATGAAATAAATGTAATTATAATAGTGAGAAATAATTTATATGTACATGTAACTTGAAGAATGAATCACCCTCTATTTCATCTTTTAAATTATTTTTTGTTCAGTATCAATATAATCATTAATTTATTTCTGCTAATTATATAAGTTGACACAAATATGAGTTTTTCCCAAATATCTTTGAAGATAAGTTTGCTAATTTTCATTCATGATTTGAAAAAAAAACTCTTTTACGTACTGGTCCTTCAACACTTTAATGTTTTGAAAATTCTCATTTTTAAACTTACTAATCAGGCTAATCCAGTCATCACTTTGTCTTATGCAAATTGTGTTTCCTTCCCAATCTTTTTATTATGTCTCAAAACGCCTATCCTGATTTTTGTTAAACAGACAGATTTGATAGTAAATTTATGACAAAACTCTCAAAATTGCACTTTCTGAATGAAATCAAGATTAAAAAGCACCTTAATACAGAACAGTTTGAATTATATATATATATTACGTTCACCAAATATATTGTAATTGTTAAAAAGCTTCTGAGATATAGACCTAACTAAATAAATACAGTGAATGAAAATGCTCAATATTTTGTTCTTTGTCTTTCTTAGATCAGTTCATGAGATTATCAGCATGCAGCAAGACCTATTCATTGCAGGAAGATTCATTTTCGCAGACTTCAAATGGTAATTAACATATAATAATAAATAACACTAGGGACAGTTTATTCATTCTAATTCAAACCAGATGCTCCGCAGTTTTATAGGACCGCAGAGGTCGAACCCTGAAGAGTTGGGCAAGTATGGCCACAACATTTAAGCTTGATACAGCAATAGCAATACATGTATATTATTATGTAAATTAAAAACCGACCGATCAGTTTTCAGTAAATTTAAACTAAGTGCGCATTCCCTAGCAATTGAAAGAGGGCGTTATACCAACATTGAAAGAAGTAAACGCATTTGCTTATCCTGTAACAGACAAGAAATTGAGGATGAATACCATTTCTTCTCAATCTGTCCATGCTATAAATCATTAAGGGATACCTATATATAAAATATTAATAAAAATCTTAATTTCAATTTTATTAAATTGCAGTCCACTATAACACTAAACCATTTGACTGTACTTTTAAATAGCAGTCTACCAGTCATTTTAAAAATCACCATAAAGTATATTAATGATTGTCTTTTATTAAGAACATCTGTATAACTTTTTTTAATATGCATCTGTATAATTTTTTTTTTAAATATGCAACCGAATTTTTTGCTTGTGTTCTTTTTTTAATTATTCATGAACATTAACAATGTGTTAACTGTTGATATTTATAGCCTTTTTCTTCTTCGCTGTGAATACCACTGTCACTTTAATATAATTATAATCAATTTAACTATTGTCAGTTTATTGTCTTAATTTTGTATGCCATAACCATTTAATGTAAATGTGTTTGTGCGAATAAAATATTGTCTATTGTCTATTGTATATGTATTGTGATTAAATAGTTGACAAAGAATAGGTTTCTGAACTAAAATGAATGTGGTCTAAGAACCTAAAAAAAAATAATTGGATTTTTACATAATATGGTCCAATATCAAAAATCTAAATTACATGATAACCATGATAAATAGTATATTTCTTTAAAAATGAGTGATTGTCAATAAGGCTATGCCATGATTGTCTTTTGGCTTTTACAATAACATTTATATTTTAATGCTCACAGATGTTAATTAATATCAATGAGAAATAATTATGAAAAATTTAGTAATGAACAACAATTTATATAAAAATATATATTCAAAAAGGTTTCTAGACAATTTGAATCATTTTTTTTCTGATGGCAAAAATTGCCTGACAGTTGGGAAAATTTGTTGTCATTTGATCAAGTATTGTTAAAATTTAACGAAAAAAACCCAGCCTTAACATGCTTAATGATTTGAACCTTAATAAGGTTGGTGATATGATATTCTTTATTATTTCAGGCCAAGAAATAAATTCCCAAAACATATGCAGTATGGATAAAGAGGAGAGTCAAAATAAAAGTGACAAGTTTTCTAGTATTGCAGGTACAGCACTCAACAATTACACATATATAAGATTAAAATTGATGTATAAAATAAGAAGATGTGGTATGAAATAGCCAATTACACATCTATCCACCATTAATTAAATCAACTATTTCACTAAGCACACAACATCAAGAAGTAAAAGTAAAGACTGGTTGGCTTGGAGTTAGAATATTATGTATAGTAATGTGACACATTTATCTTCTTGTGGACTGTTACCTTTTGAATTAGAACGTTAAAAATTAGACTCAGATTGTAAGTCTAGTACAAAACAGAGTAATATGTGTATCAATTTGCCACTGAACATTTGAGTTATGAGTTATGCAACTTTATAAACAAAAAAATTGCTGAAATTTTCGTTTCCATTCTTTAACTTTAGTTTGCCTCAACCAAATGTTATGAAACTTATACTCAATTTTGGCAAGCCGTTTTACTATTTATTCGAATTTCAAGATATCTCCTATAGTATATAAGGTATCTCTCCTTTAATATATAAGATATCTAATATAATTTCATTTTTGTAAGATATCTCATATATTATATAAGATATCTTTAATGTTATATGAGATATCTTTAATGTTATATAAGATATCTTTAATGTTATATAAGATATCTCATAAATTTTATATGATATCTTATAAACTATATAAATTGTCTTTTTAACTTTATGAGATATCTTATAAACTAAATAATATATCTCCTATAATATATAAGATATCTCCTATAATATATAAGATATCTTATATTATTTCATTTTTATGAGATATCTTATATATTATATCTCCTAAAATTTATAAGATATTTTATATACTTTATAATATATGTTCTAAAGTTTATAAGATATCTTATAAAGTATATGAGATATCTTATAAACAATTTTTATATAAGATATCTTATAAACAATTTTTATATAAGATCCCAAGAGAAAATGAAAACGGGATCCATCGGGATCCCAATGCAATCCCGGTGAAATTGTCGGGATAAGCCGGGATAAGCATCTGGAGGCGGGATCCCATTCGGGATAAATATCTGAAACTGGGATCCCATTCGGGATAACTGTCTGAAGCCGGGATTCCAGTCAAGATGAAACGGGATAAATATCGGACACTGGGATCCCAATCGGGGTAACTGTCTGAAGCTGGGATCCCAATCGGAACTGTTTAAAGCCGGGATCCCAATCGGGATGACTGTCGGAAGCTGGGATCCCAGTCTAGTTAAAACGGGAAATTGTATGAACCATAATTATGTTGTTGAAAATATGTAAGTGTTTGGTTTCTGTGGTCGGGTTGTTGTCTTTTTGACACATTCCCCATTCCCCATTTCCATTTTCCATTTTATTTTTATATGTCTCTGATAACATCAAGTACAGGTTATTGGTGTTAATTAACAATGTGTATGACACCAAAGCTGTCAGGTGAAGCCAATCACATTTAAGTGTCACTTAATATTCAGTTTGACAGATATTTATAAGTCAGAAAATGCCGAGATTTTCGCGATAAAAATGGCAGGGCGTCCGAGAAATGTTAACGAGTGTTTTGCCAGAAAAGCTTGGGGGCGTTTCTGATGTTCCCAAAGTTCCCATAAGTGCGTTTCTATTAGTTGTTGTCCGGCATCAATGATAAGATAATGATCGACATCGTAAAACTTTGATTTCTCAACTTATGTAAACTGTAAAAAAATCATAACCACGTGCTTTGTTTTCAACTGTACTGCCGCGGAACAGTTCGACCCTAGAAAATACTGTCCTAAATAATGCGGCCACTATCTTATTCGCATGCACCATGCATGCCATGTGCCGATTACTAAAGTATTCTTTTCTTATATTTAGTAAAAACTGGCCAGTAATTAATACTTTTATGCGATACCCTTAATTTATTTATAATACCGTTTCGGAGACAGATCAACTTGGTCGATATAATTTGGGGCGAGATTGTGACGTCGACGTTTGTGTACTGGTAAAAACGTCATCAAAATTTGTTTACGCTGAATTATGGACAGGGCGAAGATGAAGATGTTTTCAGATAAGTGCATTAATAATTTAATTTAACATGTGTATATGTGCATATAATGATTATAAAAATAATTTATTGAGGAACTATGATTTGTATGGTTTTTATCTGAGCAAATCAACTTCAGAAAGTCTGAAAGCATAAACTGAAAATATATATATACATGCATGATTGCCATGAATAAACTTATTTTAAACTTGTCACATAACAGGCATAAATAGTACGTATGTCAAACTTTAATTCAGTTGTGTGTATGTTTATTTGGTGAAAATAATAAGTCCCTAGTTATTTATCGTCAGGGGATAAAAAAGGGGGAAGGTAATTAATTTGCAAAAAAAATAAAATAACCTTCCAAGACTTCATAATTATTTGGACTAGCTTCCAATCTACTGTATTCTATAAACATTAACATGCAATAATATTTCTATTGAATTTGTTGCTTCAAAACATATTGAACAAATGATTCTTTGTGGATTTTTTTGATACTTTTAGGGGATATACTGATCTTTTTAAATGGAGCTGCCAACGAAACAGATTGCATGCAGATATTCCAGTTACCATAATTTACTCAGCAATTCTAGTTGGAAGTACAGAGACAGCAAATTAATTAACAGAAAGGAAAACATGACATATGTATCCTTTTGCATAAATAACCCAGGAATCCCAGTGGCAGTGCAATTTGAATTGGTGCATGTATATGCTGCTGGTATTTATTTTTGGGATCCCGCTTTTTTTCCAGGAATCCCAGTATATTTCCACTGGGATTTACATCGGGATCCCGCTTCTTTTACGGGAATCCCGAAATTTTATCCCATTACATTTACATCGGGATCCCGCTTATTTAGCGGGAATCCCGAAATTTTATCCCAGTGGGATCCCAATTGAATTCCCACAATATCCCAGTGGGATCCCATTATATTTCAACCGGGATTTACATCGGAATTCCCGGACTTTTGGCGGGATTCCCGAAATTTTATCCCGGTGGAATTAGGTGGGATCCCACTTGGAATCCCATCAAAATTCCAGCCGGGATTCCAGTGGAATTCCAGATTAATTTTCTCTTGGGATATCTTATAAACAATTTTTATATAAGATATCTTATAAACAATTTTTATATAAGATATCTTATATAATTTATAAGATATCTTATATAGTTTATAAGATATCTTATATAGTTTATAAGATATCTTATATAGTTTATAAGATATCTCATATAGTTTATAAGATATCTTATATAGTTTATGAGATATCTTATAAAGATAATTATATAAGATATCTGATAAATTATATGAGATATCTTATAAACTATATAAGATATCTTATAAACTATATAAGATATCTTATAAAGTTTATCAGATATCTTGAAGTAAGAATAAATAGCAAAACTGCTTGCCATACACAATGCTTATTACCACATGATACAGATCAAGTTTGAAATTGGGTGGCATCACTTTTACTGATCTTGAGTTATACCCCTTTATAAACATAAAAATTGCTGAATCAATTAATCAATCATATTTCAATGTAAAAACAAGCCTGGTAGTGACTTTACAAATATGAATATCATGATGATCCTATACATATATAAAGAAAAAGAAGTGTAAAGTCACAGAAGTTGTGGCATGATTGCCAATGAGACAACTCTCCACAAGAGACCAAAATGACACAGAAATTAACTACTATTGGTCACTGTATGACCTTCAACAATGAGCAATGACCATTCAGCATAGTCAGCTATAAAAGGCCCTGAATTTAATGAAAATTAAAAAATAAATCATGCATGTATTTTAAAATTTTAATTACAGGTAATACTCAAAACAGTAGCCAGGATTGGTACGAGTTACAGAAAACACCAAGAGAAAAATTAAATGCAGCAATGAAAATACTTTCTGAATCGTTTGAGCCAATCACTAGCCAGTTAACAAAAAAGTGGGAAGAAACAAGTAAGAGTGCAAGATCTTATTATACAAAAAAAGCCCGGGAATGTATCGAACTTGTTCTAAGTATCATGGCACCCTGCCAGGAAGACATTTTATTGGAGAAAATACAAATAAATTCTACACAAGAAATCAAATTAGATAACATGACAGCTAGTGTGATGGAAGCATTTCAAAACACTTCTGATAGTAGAACCCAAACCCAAATTCTTTCCATAATTGTAAACAATCACACAAAGACAGAGCTGCAAATCTTGATTCCAGGACTCACCATCAACAAGATAGTGCTAGAAAACATGAACTTGTTAGTGGACCTGGAACTATTCTAAATCAACCTAAAATTTACCGGATGAAATTATCAAAGCCAAAAGTGAGTCACTTTGTTGAATTTATTCTCAGTCCCATTTACTCTAATATTGTTGGATTTGGAGAAACAATACTAAAAATGTCATCTAAAGAAAAGATAAAGGTTCCTAAAGTCACAAGAAATGTCATAGATGCAAGACTCATTGAGACTTACCTCAGTTATTGCTAAGACAGAGGATTTAATACTTTTAGTAGGGCTTCTTTGTATAGAATTTTAAATGTCTGTCATGCTTCCGAACAGAAATCATTACAAGGCCTGGATAATATTACTGCCTTAGGAATGGGGGCCATTGATACCTTACTGAAACTGCTTACCAAATTAGAGACTTTTGGAGTCACATATCCTGAATCAAAAAAACTGACAAACATTTTACATATGATATGGTAAACACATTTATGAAATTTGAATACAAAACTCACTTACACAAACTGGATGGCTGTGAAGATCATTGTACAGTGTTTGCTCTCAGTGACCCTAGTGATGCAAAATTTGCTACTGCTTGTGAACATTCACATGAAACTTCATGCCAGAAGTGCTCATTGGTTGAGAGCTGTGTGCCTCAGATAAGAATAAAACTTAATGATATAAGTACAAACATTCCAGACCAAATTGTTGAAGAATTGACATATGAATTAGACAATTCAGAGAAGAGCCTTGTTGATTGGAAAAAGCACATTCTTAGAAAAATACATCAAGATCAAGTGTCTTGAAAAATCTTCATGCTGACCAAGGTCTGGTTATTTTAGACTGGGCTATGAAGTTCCTGCCTTATCAATTCCGTGAAACACAATCTGATTTCTTTGGTATGAAAGGTATTAGCTGGCATATATCTTGTCTAGTCACTAAGTCTGAAAATGAAGAATTCGATCTTCAGTGTTATGTTCATATCCTTGAGAATGGGTCACAAGGCTGCTTTTCTGTGGCAAATATCATACTGCACCTCTTAACAAACATAAAATCTACCAGACCAACACTAAAAGAGGTGTTCTTGAAAAGTGATAACGCAGCTTGTTACCATTGTACTAATCTTCTTGCCTTCATTCAACAGAACAATGGGCAGTTTCCCATCAAAGTGGCACAATATAACTTCAGTGAGGCCCAATCAGGCAAGGATTTGTGTGACAGTAAAACTGGATCTTGTCGCATGCACATTTATAAATATGCAAATGAAGGTCATGATGTTTTAAACCCAAGGAGTATGAAATTAGCACTTGACAGTTATGGTGGAGTAAAAGGGCACAATCGTGTATTGTTACAGTAAATGCAGATGATGAACCTAAAACAAAGATCAGAATGCCAGGGATAAGCACTTACAACAACTTTAAATTTTGAAAATGATGGTATTATAGCAAGAAAAGCTTATAAAGTTGGTGAGGGACATGTTATAAAGACCAGTACCCAGTGTAGTGAAACTATTTCAATAGAGAGGGTATATAAACTGGAGGTAAGATACATGTAGGATTTAAACACACAAGTTAAAATTATTAAAAAAATATAGGACTAAAAAAGATTAGATGTGTGGTATATATATGCCAATGAGACATAGTAATTAAAAAAATTAAAATAAAACAGTTGATCTATCATCATTTTCTTTCAAGTGGCATTTTCAAACAGGACAGGTTTTTATACCAAAACTTTAATTTGTCAACAAAGTTTTAATAGAGTTTGAAAATCAGAGCTGATGAACTATTTTTTAAAAATAATTTTCCAGGATATGGCTAAATTGAAAAGTAAGCTGGGGCCAAAAACATGAAAAAGGGGTAAACAAAAATATTTTCTGGTTTCCAGACAATAACTTGAATCTGTAACTGAAAACTGCAATTGCAATTGTACCAAAAGGTTTTATACCAAATGAGGAGGTGGGAGATTTATTTATGGGTTGATTTACATTGTATCCTTACTGTTAATGAAATTTCGAATAAGTGACCACAATTGGACAAAAAACAATACTTTTCTGATAGATTTTAGAATTTTCTTATTACTTTTTTTTTTTAAATTTTAATGTAGTTTAATTCAAAATCTTGATTTCTAATGTTAATCTAACTGTAATTAAAAGACATGTATCTTTCATCTTTAAATGAATTTAACGCTCAATAAAATATTGAGATTAATAACCAATTCTGTACAATAAATTGATCATACTAAAATTATTCACATGATAATATTTTCTTATCATTTCAGGTTTTGGAACCTTTCGCACTAGATCAACCTATCAGTGGCAAACTTCACAAGTTTTCAGATAGCAGAATTGAAGATACCCATGATCAGCAACCTTCCTTAGAGGAGGATCAACCTATGTCAGAAAACATTATGAACAGTTCTACATCTTGTGCACATTTCTCTTGCCCTGACTTTTCATGTGATAAAGTGTTTGCTACATCAAATAACATTGACCGTCATTTACTCTTAGGAAATCATAATTACAGGAAAAATACCATATCTTCTATATGGATACAGCAGTTCAGATATACTCTTCCTCATGTATTGATTTGCAAAAAGTTGGATCACAACCAACAGCAAGCTATAAATGGCTCAATATATGTTCCTTTCATAGTGGTTTTCAAAATAATAGGCAAACATTTTATTCTATTTTAGCCATGTTTGCTTTGATGGTTGGCAGGGTAATCAGACACTTTTTTTATTTAGATACCACAATGATGATTGTTAAGGCAAATTTGGCTTAATAGGCAATATAGGAAAGGTGTACTGACATAAGTAGTCTCTAAACACATTAGCTCCTAAAGGAGCTTTCGTTAGTAGAAGCCATATTAACTATGTGTATCATGTGACCTGATGATATAACCATATTTTGGCTTTAGCATTGGGTAAAGGGTGTTTTAATAATTTAAGAAGTACATGGTAATCATTTAGTCTTGATCTTTGGCTTATGATACACCTAAATATCAAGTCTTGGAATAGTATGTCATGGTAGTCATGTGATCTTGATATTTGGCTTATGATACACCTAAATATCAAGTCTTGAAATAGTACTTTCTAGTAGTCATGCAGTCTTGATCTCAGGCTTATGATACACCTGAATATCAAGTCCTGAAATAGTAATTCATTGTTGTCATACAGTCTTGATCTTTGGCTTATGATACACCTAAATATCAAGTTTAATAATAGTATTTCATGGTAGTCATAAAGTCTTGACGTTTTAGCTTGTGATATGCCAAAACATCAAGTCAAAACTATTACCCCCCATCCCATAACCAAGCAAGATTTGGTTAGGGGGGGGGGGGGGGGGTTCTTATTGAGAATGCTTCATTTGTGCCTTAAGTACTCCTTTTAAGATCAAAGGTAGATGAATAATAATCCTCAGTGTTAAAAAGTTTTCAACACCTTAAGTTTGTAATGTAGGTATTACATATATACATCAATTTCAGGTAATCGCTAGGCTTACGCTTACAGCTCCTATGTCAGTGAAAAATCAATAGGCAATATAGGAAAGGTGTACTGACATAAGTAGTTTCTAAACACATTAGCTCCAAATGGAGCTTTTGTTAGTAGAAGCCATATTAACTATGTGTATCAGTGAGAAAAATGTAAAAGCATAAAAATATAGTATATATACCAATACATATAATTAACAGCGCCTGGTGATGTTTTATAGCCTGACCGGTTTCGGTCTGAAAAGGACCTTCATCAGAGGCAGAATGATGGATTAATGTTTGCACCCTATTTATATAGATATGGTAACCGGCGGTTGAGTTAATCGGCGGCTGATTAACTCAACCGCCGGTTACCACATCTATATAAATGAAGCATTCTCAATAAGAACCCCCCCCCCCCTAACCAAATTTTGTTTGGTTAGGGGGGGGGGGTAATAGTTTTGACTTGATGTTTTGGCATATCACAAGCTAAAACGTCAAGACTGCATGACTACCATGAAATACTATTATTAACCTTGATATTTAGGTGTATCATAAGCCAAAGATCAAGACTGTATGACAACAATGAATTACTATTTCAGGACTTGATATTCAGGTGTATCATAAGCCTGAGATCAAGACAGCATGACTACTAGAAAGTACTATTTCAAGACTTGATATTTAGGTGTATCATAAGCCAAATATCAAGATCACATGACTACCATGACATACTATTCCAAGACTTGATATTTAGGTGTATCATAAGCCAAAGATCAAGACTAAATGATTACCATGTACTTCTTAAATTATTAAAACACCCTTTACCCAATGCTAAAGCCAAAATATGGTTATATCATCAAAGTTTACCGTAACATGTAAAGAAAGTTTACTGTAACATGAACATTAGCTAAATATAGATAACTGTAACCATGGGAAATCCCACTGAAAGGATAATTGAACCTTTTTAGATATCAACAAGATACATATTTATCCACTGGATAACTTTGATCCACCGGTTCACTCTGAACCGCCGGTTAAATCTCAACCACTGGTTAACTCAACCGCCAGTTAAATCTGAAATGCTGGATAACTCATCCGCCGGTTAACTCAGCCGCCGATTAACTCAACCGCCGGTTACCATATCTATATAAATAGGGTGCAAACATTAATCCATCATTCTGCCTCTGATGAAGGTCCTTTTCGGACCGAAACCAGACAGGCTATAAAACATCACCAGGCGCTGTTAATTATGTGTATTGGTATATATACTATAATTTTATGCTTTCAAATTTGGCTTAATAGTTTAAGGAGAAGATTTTTGTAAAAGTTAACAGCCGGGTAGACATAAAAAGAAAATATATTTATAAGTTACGTGTTCTCTAATAAGTAAACTTATTTGTTGCAAAGAATATAACTTTTCATGAGAATCAGTGTTGGTCAGGGTATTAAGATTCTTAGAAGGTGAACTGTCCAATTGCATAGATACAATTTCTAATCAATGAAAAGATTAAATTTCTTCTTGAAAAATGAATCACATGTCTGATCACTGCATTCTGAGAAAATATATATCTTTTATGCATTAAAATTTGAGAAAGCTTTGTTTCTGATTTGATTTAGATTATACTTTGGTTGAGTTAACAGTATTAATAACAGTGGATTTCATTCCAACAATTCACTCAAAACATGTACTAAATAAAGTATACTACTGTTCAAAGGTAATAAATCGATTGAGAGAAAACAAATCCTGGTTACTAAAACTGAGGGAAACACATCAAATATAAGAGGAAAAAATTGTAAGTAAAATTTGATGTATTAAATGACAATAAATCATTTCATAGATACTGTAATTGGGAATAGGAGGTAGGCAGAATCTTATTTTTTTTTAATTTCAAACAAGATTTTTCCTCCTTTTTTTCACCATCATGTTGTTATAGAACTCAGTAAACTCAGATAGAATCCACAAAACTTATGATATCTTGAATAAACTACACATAAAAAAGATGTGCCTACATGTATAACAAAAAAATAATATTTCTATATATTTATTTTCAAATATTTTATTAATCATACATCACACACACAATGCTATTCTAAGTATAATGTTGCATGATGATGTATTTAAGGGCAAAAATTAAACCACATTGATATACAGGTTGCTGTCAAAACATATTTGACATATAAGTTCTACCACACAACCCCAATCGATTATGATATGTTCCCCCAAGATGGTTTTAAAAAAAATTCTTAATGGAAGGTTTTCAGAGCACTTCAAAATCTTTAAATCAAAACAATCTCAAGTGCCAATCAGGCAGTGCTGAAAATATGACAAACACAAACCTGCTCAAGTTCATTGTGCATGTTGCATGAATATATTTTTTTTTCCATGTCTTATTCTGGTATTTTAAGATATGATTTGGTAGAAATGCCCTTAAAATTAACAATTAAGGGGAGCCAACTCTGTAATTTGCTATCCTTGTAACTTAAAGTAATCTGGATATTCTCAAATTACCAGACATACAGAAATAAAAGACCTACTATTTCTAACTCAGGATGAGGGCAACTTCAAAATAGGATTAGTGTTTTTTTTTTGCCATGTTTTGAAATTGTTCTAATATGTCTGATTCTTATAAAGACTGGCACTTATCATGCCTGTGATAATTCAAGTGAAAAGAGTATTTTCCCCAAACTACTGTCAATTAAATATTTATTTCTACAGTACACTGATATCAATGATTACCGATTAATGCAAAATGGTGGTAAAAGACCACAATTTAAGCTTTATATAACATTGTAAATCTATACAAAAGTATTTTCTGCCAAAACAGAATAAGAAATAATGAATTTCCCAACATACATACACAAAAACATCATTTGCATCAAAAGTTCTAACATGAGTATATCAATATAAACTTTGACCAATAATTAACACAACAATAAATTCACCATTCTTGGATCAGAATACCTGAATTTAGTTCTTGCTTTATCTATTATTCATACATGTTTCAAGCAACAGTATATTCTTTAACAAAAGTATCATTATCCAAAATTTGTGACATTTATAGCTTATCTTCAGATTAGACAACTTCAATTGCAGAAAAGTAATTTTATATTTCTATTTAAGAACATTATAAATGTATATGAAAAACTGAGTTAACACTGATAGACAGACATGTGCATCTTACGTATACATTTTACAAGCGTTTTAGCAAAACAACAAGAATGTGTACATAGTACACGAATGCCCCACTCGCACTATCATTTTACATGTTCAGTGGACTCTGAAATTGGGGTCAATACTTTAATTTGGCATCATCAAAATTAGAAAGATCATATCAAAGGGAACATGTGTACTAAGTTTCAAGTTGATTAGACTTCAATTTCATCAAAAACTACCTTGACCAAAAACTTTAACCTGAGCTTCGCATTATCTTTTCCTTTGTCTAGTCAGTAATGGACCGTGGAATTAGGGTCAAAATTTAAATTAGCATTAAAATTAGAAAGATGATATCATGGGGACCATGTGTACTAAGTTTCAAGTTGATTGGACTTCAACTTCGTCAAAAACTACCTTGACCAAAAACGTTTACCTGAAGCGGGACGAACGGACGCACGAACTGACGAATGGACGAATGAACGAACAGAGACACAGACCAGAAAATATAATGCCCCTCTACTATCGTAGGTGGGGCATAGATTTCTTATCCTCTTCCTGTATACTATTTATTCTGATTTTATCGTTTGAATGTTGCAGTATGATAATAAAACAAATATTCTTGAAATGTATAAATTATTTCACATGTTTAAATATATCATAATAAAGAAATTTAGTATTATGTATTAAACAAGATTTGGGGTAAACATCAGAGCATCCCAACAAAAAAATAGAATAAAAAAGACTTCTAACTTTTAATGTTAATTATATATTTTTTAAATTGAAATGTTAAGTATTTGCGAAAATTTTATATTAATTTGAAGTGATTTATATGTGAAAAGAGAATGTATATAAAATGTTAGCACTTAAAAAATGCACCTAAATAACAATGGATCAATAGAAAAAAATATACAATGTATATGTATGAAAGGTTAGGGAAAAAATCTGTATAATATCTGGTAATGATATCTAAGGTATCAAATTTACATTAAAATGACAAAATAATGCAAAAAATATACAAATCATTCAAACACATACATGTAGCAATAATATTCTAAAACATACATGTATACTAAACATTTATTCATGTATATACTGGCCAAAAAAAATCAGAATATACATTTTTTTTATTACATACAATCGCAGTGTACAAATAACAAATGACTGCAATGATAAACATTTTATATCTCAAAATTTATAAAACAGAGGTTCACATAAGTGAATGTCTAACAATAATCTGAAAATCATTTCATGGAAATGAAAACAATAGAGGTAACTTAGTAACTTAGTCAGGTAAGATTAAATTATGCCATTTGATTTATAATCATGGCCTATAAAATAGGTTTATCTTTTAAACAAGTAAATATATCTGTAAGACACAAAAAAATGGTCAAAGTGACCTAAATAGTGCAAACAATATTTTACTTTGCAAGACCACTGTAGTAATGATAGGTTAATAACATTCATTTGTCTATGTACATGGTGTAACTAGACCTCCTGAGAAAAGAACTTAGAAATAAAACTCAATAAAAAATATCGAACTAAAAAAAAAATAGATGACAGTGACCTAGATATTGTTTCACATTATTGCAAAATGAAATAAGACTGACTGTAAAACCTTACAAAAATTACTACTTGTATTATATAAAAAGTAGGTCATTGTAACCAGTGTTGCTGAATAAAGTTGTTCACTTGACTGGGCGGGGTTTAAGCAGTTCGCTTATTTAAGACCAGTCTATCTATAGACAGGAGTTTCGGGATAAACTCATCAATGAAATGTCCAGTTAATCGTCCCATAATATACTCTCAGTTCTTTTGTATATGCATTTGGTGACACTGATTAGTGATTAGAATTCAATAATGATTATAAGGCCAAATAAAAAAGTATGTGTGGTTCCAGTTACATCTGAAAAAAACTTAGGGTAGGTAGGTAGGGATTTTTTTTTTTTTTTTTTATGTTTTTTTTTACATTGAGTTTATGGGAGCAACATTCTGACTTTAACAGTGCTTAATGAAAAATGACAATAAAATCTTTAGAGTAAGCTATTTTTAAGCCGAAAAAGTAGGGACGGTAGGGTTACTGGAACCACACATATATTTTTATCTGGCCTAACGGTAATCATCCTTCTTAACCACATCTTGAAATAGACTGTCTTTATGCAAATTAAACTATAAGATCCGCCCGATCAGTTGAAATAAAATTAGTAATAAGTACTAATGAAATATAGATAACCATTCATCAGTTTCGGAGTCATGAACCAAGAGCCAAATGTAGCCAATCACTCTAAATTAAATGTCTGTCACAGTGACTCAAAAGTAGCTGATTTTTAAATACAATTTGGTATCATAGTTCAGAACTTCAGGTGCCTTATGTAATAAATACATGTAGGTGGAGTACAGAGTACAGAGAAGAAAATATAGTTAATCTCATTCGAGGGGGTATTTTTTATTGTTTATGCTAATGCTTAGGGTAATTCATTTTGAAATACCTCTCAAATGTACATTTAACAGGATCATGATACATGTTTATCACTCAAATCTTAATTCAATAAGCTTCACAGTTATTCAATCAACTCAAGCAAGAGTGATTTAAACTTGTGTGTCATGTCAATTCTATATTTAAATCACATGAGCATTAAGCAAGATATACATTTATGTAAATGTACATCATGTACATATATTCATGTAGAAATGAAATTAACAAAAAATTAATATTAATATAAACAACCAAAATAATCAGATAATGAAAAGGACATATCTACAAACTTATGAACAATTAAGATTATTTAGTCATGGTCATTGGACTAGTTTTTTCTAGCACTATAATTCATAATTGAGGAACTGTTTGAGTTTTGTAGGTAATGGAAGATTAGAAATGTCTTTCTTGGCAATCAGCTGTAAAATTCTATTTCGACATGCATTCTGTAATGATGATACTGAAAAAGAAAAGAAAATTATTATCAGAAAGGCATAATATTAGTTTTTTTTTTTTTGTGTGTACATGTATCTATGCTACATGTATTCTTGATTTCTATAGACATCATTGGACATGATAGAAATAAAGAGATGTGGAATGATAGCCAATTAGAACACTATCAACTAGAGGCAAAACGACAAGGATTTATTTAAACACTTATAAGGCACAATATGGCCTTCAACATTGAGAAAAGTTCAATCAGCAAACTATACCGTTTAGTCAGGTATAAAAGGCCGAAACATGATAAAATGTGAAACAATTCAATGAGAAAATCAATAGCCTGATTTATTCTTGTAGTTTTCAGTGTTGTATTTTCTGTTTATTTATTTTCAATTACATTTTTTATTTGATTGGTTTATTGTTGTTTGCTAAGAATAGAGAGGCGAATATTGCATGCATAAATTTCAGAATAATTTAATTTTGGATGTAACGCTTCTTCTGATTGGCTGACATTATTTTGTTATGAGCCCATAGACATAATTTAGTCTTTTGACCGTCGTGACGTCATCAACGTTTTTTCATGGTTTTCTACGGTTTAAAATGGAATTTAAAATTAAATCATAAGAAATGACTGTAAAATTTTTTCTGTCTATTCGAAATAAAATAAAAAATGTGGTGCACACTGTTAAATAACCCGCTACACACGTTTTTCAGTGTGTACCAAATTTTTTATGTTATTTCTTCATAGACAGAAAAAATATTACACTCTTTCCTTAATGAAAACATCTTAACAATAAATACAAAATTGAAATTAAAGGTATAACAGAGTCAATTTATATAGATTATTTTTACCTCCATATAGTTGAATTATTCGTACTTGCTTGGTTGTACCATAAACATCAACCACTGCATGCAATGCGCCATTATTATAAGGAATATTGCGTACACACGGCCCTTGGTCTTCACCGTTAATGATAAAATGCATTTCGGCAGAATTATTAACAACAGTATACATGATTCCTATTCTACTCCCAACATCAGTGGGAAGAACATTGTCTTTCTGAGAAGCACTGATATTGTCACCATTACGATTCTGCAGATTTAATTTTCCAAGAGGTAAAAGAAGACTACGACTAAATGACCCTCTTGGTGTATGCACAACCTCCGCATCGCTACCCAATACTGACTGATATGGCACACCTTCCTCCTCTGTGTCATGTTCAGAGTATACTTTGTTGTGTGACTTTGTCACTGCAAATATCCATGACTTTCCCATATTGTGCAAGTCAGGCAATGCATACTGTGGAAGCTCAAACTTGTCACATGGATTAAATTGTGTGAGTCCAATTCTCATGTGTCCGCTCCAACCTCTTTCATTTTTTTCTATTTCAACTAAGAAGATCTCTCCTGGTTGCAAATGCTTTTCACTGAAAGTCAATGCATGAGCAAAACTTGTCTCACGTAAAGCAACCATGTTATCATGAAACAGGCGAATATTCTGCCCATGATAAGGATGGAACCTTGTAACTGCCATTGTATCACCACCTGCAAAGAGAAAACAGATTTTTTTTTCAAGAACACAACAGAATACAAAAAATAAAGATGTATCAAATTTTGTTCAGTTTGATTGAGGTCTGGAGCTGGTATGTCAGTAACTGCAAGTAGTCCTTTATCGTGTTTGTTTAATTTAAGTTTATCCTAGTTTCTTCTGTTGTCTATTCTATCATCAGACTCTGATTTCTTTTAAACTGATTTTCACTGAGGATATTACTTTGTGTTTGTTTATTCCACATTGGCTAGAGGTATAGGGTGAGAATTGAGATCTCACAAATCATGTTTAACCCCACAACATTTTTTTAGTCTATCCCAAGTCAAGAACCGTTAGCCTTTGTTGGTGGTACGTAGTGCAAGTTTTTTTTCACATTCTGGTTCAATCATATATATTTCAGTAAAGTGTGACCTCCATTTCACTGAACAAGTATACATTATTTTGAAGGGACCAGCTCAAAACAACCTTCTGATGCGTGATTTTCCCTGCTGTGTTGCAGTCCCTTGGTGGTCTTGGGGTTTTTGTTCACGTTATTGTCTCTTTGGCACATTTTCCATTTCTATTCTCTATTTTATCAACAAGATATGTACTTAAAGCTTTTTCTTATTGTACATGTACGGTAACATGCCATTCTTTTTTTTTAAATATGTCCACCTCACATCTTTTTTTTCTGCTTTTCAATTTTACATCTATGTGCAAATATGATATAGCTTAAGCCTTCTAAAATGTAAATAACTTATATATAATTAAAAAGCATACAAGAATGTCTGAATGTTTTTTTTTTTAAATTTCTGTAATCTTTTTCTTTTTGCCCTTATTCTCTATTTCTCATATTTTATCATCCAATAATTCTCTATTCTCTTTTGACCTTTTTTCTGTAAACCACTTCTAGACCCTCATACATTCAATATATTTTCATTTCAATAAAAGACAGCAATTTTTTTTTTTTTTAATTTAAAAGTAGTGTCATTTACACAATAAAATTGCCTACATTGCATCTTTTCGTAGATATCAATATTGCAACATTCATATTTAAACAACAAGATGCTCCGCAGGGCGCAGCTTTATACAACCGCAGAGGTCGAACCCTGAATGATTGGGGCAAGTATGGACACAATATTCAAGTTGGATACAGCTCTGAATTTGGATTATGATTAAATAGTTGACACAGCATAGGTTTCTGACACAGAATGAATGTGGTCTAATGAACTGAAAATTATTTTTTTTGCTTTAGAGCAATTCACTTTGCTGTTGAATATTAATCCTCTCAAAAAAAAATATTTGAAGAAATTTCTGAAATCTGAAATGAGAAAAAAAAATTGACCCCCCACCCCCAATTTTGTTTTCACCTCCCCTTTCCCTTATTCCAAAAATGATCTCAATTCAAATTTCTGATCGAGTTTGCAACAATAACTACTCATTTAAATACATCATAAAATATTAAAATATAAAATGTCATACAGTCATGGTTAAAATTAATATTAATTAATAGTAACTTCTAAAAATATAAACGGGGAATGTGTCCAAAGGGATACAGACGATGCCCCTGCTAGCATATAACGTTATTAAGGGACATAACTCAAAAACTGTAAAAGTGAAGCTGCCAAAAATTGAAATTAAACTGAGTTTAGAGATAATAAGCATTATATACACATTTCATTAAATTTAGTTGAGACAAACATAAGTTAAGAGAACAGAAACTAAGAAATTCTTCAATTTTTCCACTTGTAAAGGGGCATAACCCTAGAATGGTAATCAAAGTGCTTGTAATCACTGAATTGTAAAGATTGCTTTAATTTATCAGTTGGTAGTAAAGTGAATATTGCATTGATTTAAGTTGATTCAACTACTATTCTGGACAAAGAAAGACAACTCCAATTTAAAAAAAAAATAATCATAAAGCATTGGTTTTAAGTGATTCAACAACCATTCTGGACAAAGAAAGATACCCCAATTTATTGACTTGAAACTACAAAAATGCTTGTTTTTGGTACCTTTTTGGCCCTTTATTCCTAGACTGTTTGCCCCATAACCCTTAAAATATATTCCAACCTTCTACTTATGGTATTAAACATTGTGGTACAATTTCAGAACAATTGAAATACTTATACACAACTTGCCTGACACAAGATAAGTGCTTGTTTTGGACCCCTAATTCCTAAACCTTAGGGACCATAACCCCCAAAATCAATCCCAAGCTTCCTTTTGTGGTTATAAACATTGTGTTAAAATTTTATTGTTTCTGTTTACTTATACTAAAGTTATTATCCGGAAACCATCCGTCTTCGGATGACAACGACGACAACGAAGTGATACCAATATATGACCGTTTTGCGGTCGTATAAAAAAATGCTGACACAGAGATTGTCTTGCCTGTATTTTATATTGAAAGTAAAATGCAAAAAAAAATAAATTATATCAATATGGCAATAATTTAACATGAAAACTGAGCAGAACATCCAAGGTCAATGAACCAAGGCATAATCATGATATCACAGAAATGACAGATACAAATGTACGTCAATGATTATATTACTACATACCAAATATCAAATATCATTGACTTATCATATGTGTACATGTACATTTTTTTTTGTACATGGTCCTCCTTAAACTCACTGAATCACAATCTTCAACAGTTAAAAATAGTCTTCCGAAAATTTATCAATTGATACTGCTGTTTTTAACAACTATACCAACATCAGTGAGACAGTGTCAGTGACAAGGACCACGTTATGGTCATGATGGTGCTGTCAGAGACATATATACTTAACAATTAGCTATATATATAGTATATCTCTGGTGTTGCTGAAGATATTACCCACATGCCAATGGTGGTAAAGGGACATGCCCATCAGAATTGCAGGACAAATAATCCTAACAGTTATAAGCACTCTTCGTCTGGGTAGATTGAAACATATGGCCAAGCACTATTTATCCGGGTAGCAGAATCAAATGGCCAGTGCAGTCTAGATCTGTTTAATTAACCTTTGCAAAACAATATATAAAACAGCAGAAAAAATTTGGAAACAAATTGACTAATATCAATTGCAGAAATAACTTTAAATAGGTGCTTATTGACTATAGTCTATATGCAAAATTGATGAGGTGACGATTTTGACTTTTTCTATAGGCGAGGAATAGACCAGGTGTCGATTTGACTGGTACCCCTAATACTCATAGTGAGATAATATGACATATGCCAAGTCAAGAACCGTTAGCCTTTGTTGGCCGTGGTAGTGCAAGTTTTTTTTCACATTCTGGTTCAATCATATATAATTCTGTAAAGTGTGACCTCCATTTCACAGAATAACAAGTATACATTATTTTGAAGGGGCCAGCTCAAAACAACCTTCTGATGCGTGATTTTCCCTGCTGTGTTGCAGTCCCTATGTGGCCTTGGGCTTTTTGTTCACGTTATTGTCTCTTTGGCACATTTTCCATTTCTATTCTCTATTTTATCAACAAGATATGTACTTAGAGCTTTTTCTTATTGTACATGTAACATGCCATTCTTTTTTTTTAAAATATGTCCACCTCACATCTTTTTTTTCTGCTTTTCAATTTTACATCTATGTGCAAATATGATATAGCTTAAGCCTTCTAAAATGTAAATAACTTAAAAAGCATACAGGAATGTCTGAATGTTTTTTTAAAAAATTTCTGTAATCTTTTTCTTTTTTCCCTTTTATTCTCTATTTCTCATATTTTAACATCCAATAATTCTCTATTCTCCTTTGACCTTTATTCTGTAAACCACTTCTAGACCCTCATACATTCAATATATTTTCATTTCAATAAAAGACAGCAATTTTTTTTTTTTATTTGAAAGCAGTGTCAGATACACAATAAAATTGCCTACATAGCATCTTTTCGTAGATATCAATATTGCAACATTCATATTTAATCAACAAGATGCTCCGCAGGGCGCAGC
This sequence comes from Mytilus edulis, assembly GCA_019925275.1. Taxonomy (NCBI): domain Eukaryota; kingdom Metazoa; phylum Mollusca; class Bivalvia; order Mytilida; family Mytilidae; genus Mytilus; species Mytilus edulis. The sequence continues at coordinate 65,898,923 of CM034352.1, forward strand.
TTTATACAACCGCAGAGGTCGAACCCTGAATGATTGGGGCAAGTATGGACACAACATTCAAGCTGGATACAGCTCTGAATTTGGATTGTGATTAAATAGTTGACACAGCATAGGTTTCTGACACAGAATGAATGTGGTCTAATGAACTGAAAATTATTTTTTTTGCTTTTGAGCAATTCACTATGCTGTTGAATATTAATCCTCTCAAAAAAAAAAATATTTGAAGATATTTCTGAAATCTGAAATGAGAAAAAAAAATTGACCCCCCACCCCCAATTTTGTTTTCACCTCCCCTTTCTCTTATTCCAAAAATGATCTCAAATTCAAATTTCTGATCGAGTTTGCAACAATAACTACTCATTTAAATACATCATAAAATATTAAAATATAAAATGTCATACAGTCATGGTTAAAATTAATATTAATTAATAGTAACTTCTAAAAATATAAATGGGGAATGTGTCCAAAGGGATACAGACGATGCCCCCGTTAGCATATAACGTTAGGGACATAACTCAAAAACTGTAAAAGTGAAGCTGCCAAAAATTGAAATTAAACTGAGTTTAGAGATAATAAGCATACACATTTCATTAAATTTAGTTGAGACAAACATAAGTTAAGAGAACAGAAACTAAGAAATTCTTCAATTTTTCCACTTGTAAAGGGGCATAACCCTAGAATGGTAATCAAAGTGCTTGTAATCACTGAATTGTAAAGATTGCTTTAATTTATCATTTGGTAGTAAAGTGAATATTGCATTGATTTAAGTTGATTCAACTACTATTCTGGACAAAGAAAGACAACTCCAATTTTCAAAAAAAAAATCATAAAGCATTGAACACTCTCTTATTTGAACTTGGAATTATTTTTAACTATGGAATTTGCTTGATTTCTTGTTATTGAAATTTTTAATAAATTCCATGATTATTCTGTACTGAAATGTTCTGTGCTGCGCACAACACTTTCTATTACAAAGAAAATAGTATATTTTCAATAGAATGTACTGTGCCGCGCACAACACTATCTAACCAAAATACATTGTATGGAAAGTGTTATTAACCGCTCAAAAGATCATAATACAAAATAAACATGGAATTTATAAAAAAATTTAAACACAGGAAATTATGCGAATTCCATAATTAAAAATAATTCCAAGTTCAAATAATAGCCTGTTATTGGCTTTAAGTGATTCAACAACCATTCTGGACAAAGAAAGATAACCCCAATTTATTGACTTGAAACTACAAAAATGCTTGTTTTTGGTACCTTTTTGGCCCTTTATTCCTAGACTGTTTGCCCCATCTATACTATTAAACGAGAAGACCTCATTTTTGGTGTCGCTTCTCTTCTTTCCACAATAAATTAATCAACACGACTCTGTGTCCTATATATACAGTACATAGTCGCATTTGTCATCCATTCATATGATTATTCAGATTCAGTTATTTTGGGAGAAAAACGAGAAAAAAAGGCATCCGGATATTGTCCCGTCATTGGACGAAATTTTAAGTCAGATTATACTTCCGGTTTGCGTTTTTTTGTATACTTTGAACAAACAAATAGTACGAATAAAGTGTATTTTAATTCTGTTCAGAGTTTATTAAATGGAGAGGGTCTGTATACTATGTCAATTGACCACCATGGATCGATTACTAAACTAAGAATTGAAAGTAAATACACTTTATTTATATAGTAATATACAGATAAGCGCTAAAATTATTCATGTGAACTTTTGATACCTTTTCTGAAATTCTCCATTCATTAAATATTTTACAAAATTCATTGATTACAAAAAAAAAGATGTAGTATGATTGCCATGTTGAGACAACTCTCCACAAGAGACCAAAATTACACAGAAATTTACGACTATAGGTCACCGTACGGCCTTCAACAACGAGCAAAGCCCATACCGCATACTCAGCTTTAAAAGGCCCCGAAATGACGATGTAAAAAAATTCAAACGAGAAAACTAGCGGCCTTATTTATGTATAAAAAAGGAACGAAAAACAAATATGTAACACACAACTGAACAAAGTTAACGACTACCACTGAACTACAGGCTCCTTACTTAAATGTTTATAACATACTAAATGTATGTTCATATTGAAATTGATAGAAAACCAAAAATTGGGAATTTTGGAAATGAAGGAGGAGGTATAAAACTTCTAACAACACTTTACATACTTTTAACTCTGCTCTGAATGCCCGCGATTTCGCGGGTGTGTTCTAGTAACCCTTAAAATATATTCCAACCTTCTACTTATGGTATTAAACATTGTGGTACAATTTCAGAACAATTGAAATACTTATACACAACTTATTGCCTGACACAAGATAAATGCTTGTTTTGGGCCCCTAATTCCTAAACCTTAGGGACCATAACCCCCAAAATCAATCCCAAGCTTCCTTTTGTGGTTATAAACATTGTGTTAAAATTTTATTGTTTCTGTTTACTTATACTAAAGTTATTATCCGGAAACCATCCGTCTTCGGATGACAACGACGACAACGAAGTGATACCAATATATGACCGTTTTGCGTATAGAAAAATGCTGACACAGAGATTGTCTTGCCTGTATGTTATATTGAAAGTAAAATGCAAAAAACAAAAAATTATATCAATATCATTATGGCAATAATTTAACATGAAAACTGAGCAGAACATCCAAGGTCAATGAACCAAGGCATAATCATGATATCACAGAAATGACAGATACATTTTGTACAAATGTACGTCAATGATTATATTACTACATACCAAATATCAAATATCATTGACTTATCATATGTGTACATTTTTTTTTGTACATGGTCCTCCTTAAATTCACTGAATCACAATCTTCAACAGTTAAAAATAGTCCTCCGAAAATTTATCAATTGATACCGCTGTTTTTAACAACTATACCAACATCAGCGAGACAGTGTCAGTGACAAGGACCACGTTATGGTCATGATGGTGCTGTCAGAGACATATATACTTAACAATTAGCTATATATATAGTATATCTCTGGTGCTGCTGAAGATATTACCCACATGCCAATGGTGGTAAAGGGACATGCCCATCAGAATTGCAGGACAAATAATCCTAACAGTTATAAGCACTCTTCGTCTGGGTAGATTGAAACATATGGCCAAGCACTATTTATCCGGGTAGCAGAATCAAATGGCCAGGGCAGTCTAGATCTGTTTAATTAACCTTTGCAAAACAATATATAAAACAGCAGAAAAAATTTGGAAACAAATTGACTAATATCAATTGCAGAAATAACTTTAAATAGGTGCTTATTGACTATAGTCTATATGCAAAATTGATGAGGTGACGATTTTGACTTTTTCTATAGGCGAGGAATAGACCAGGTGTCGATTTGACTGGTACCCCTAATACTCATAGTGAGATAATATGACATAACCAAAGGTGATGGGCCATCATAAAACAGGTCATGGATATCCTTTTGTTGAAAGCTTGAAATTAGCGCAATCTAACTGTCCATAAATAGAAAGTTTCCTGTCGTCCTTTTTTTTTTAATAAATACATGATCATATTCATAAAGGTTATTTCCAGTATACCATAAAATATATTTTACTTGTAAATTAATTAATTATAGAACTTGTCTTTATTTTTGCATTATTTTCTGCAAAAAGTTTTGAGTTGTATTTGAACAAATGCATATGTGTAGAAAGGACTTTATTACAAGACATATATTGGGTTTCCCTACCAAACATAATCAAGCTGCATGTAAACACTCTCGTAGACAATTTTATTAAGGCATCTCAGCTGAATGTTAGCCGATCTGAGACTATACTGGTTTTCATCATTAGATGAGTGTATGTGAGACAAACGACAAATAGATAAATAACAGGAAACCAGTCTAATTTTGATGTTCCCAAAAGAAAATTGTTACACGCAATACGATTGGACGAATGGTTATTGATAATCCAACCAAAGTTGTTAATATATTTTCAGTTTACATGCCGGGCAAAAGAGGACTAAATGAATTGAAAGCAAATATATCTAATTAGAGTTATGTTTGTCACTCGTCATATACCAACAGACCATCAGGATTTAATTCATGATGTGTCTTACGATTTCCATGGTAGACGAATGGCAACATGTTCAACTGATCAAACAGTCCAGGTACACGGAGTCAACTCACCTCTGACTGTTGTCAAATAATTTGTAGATTACTCCCAATTTCAGTGGTTTGGTCTGGGAACAGTATATCTAAATATATATGTTCCTGGTATGTTTTGATTAGTCTTTTCAATTAAACTTTTATGAATAACATAATTAACATTTTTGTTGTTTTAACTTCTTCTTCTTCCGTTAAGGAGTTGACCTCATATTTGAGTGATTTACTAACTCCGCTCGGTAAAACAGGAGGCTTCTCCATTGATTTAAAGTAAATATTAACAAGATAATTAAAACTATATACACTGTACAACTTGGCAGGCTGATGTCTAGTTAGGCTGCATCTGGGTCCAGGGCACACTGGATAATCTGGCCCTGAACTCCTCGAGTGTTGGTGCAGCTGCTACTGTGTCTGGCAAAAGGTTCCAGTCTCTTATAGAGCGTGGGAAGAAGGAGTTGTTGTATACTTCCTTAGTAGCTCTTATCTGTCTAAGTCTGTGGCCACCCCTTGTTCTGTTGTCCCCAGATGTGTAGTAGATAGCTGGTTGTATCTCCACTAGTTGGTTCTGTATCTTGTAGCATAGGACGATTCGTTGTTTAATTCGTCTATACTGTAGTGGATCCCACTGGAGTTGGTCTAATAGTCCAGTGACGCATCCTGGGGAAGTGTCTGTGTACTGGTTGTAAACAAATCGTGCTGCTTTACGCTGTACCCTGTCGATGTCTTTGATCAAGGTGGTTTGATGGGGGTCCCACACTGTGGCAGCGTACTCAATCGATGGTCTGATGAGTGCACAATAGGCTGTGCTTTTTACAGATGGTTTGCATCGGCCCAGGTTTCTGCGGAGAAAACCGAAGGTCCTGGTTGCTTTTCCTGTGGTGTTATTAATGTGTTTATTCCACTGTTCTTGACTAATAGTAACTCCAAGGTACTTTCCGCTATCAACAACTTCTAGTTGGTGTCCATGCAGGGTGTATGTTGTTTGCAGGGTGTTGCGCTTGTTAGATATCCTCATGACTGTGCACTTTTCTGGGTGGAAACACATCTGCCACTTGTGTTCCCACTCTTCCAGAGCAGTGAGTTAACTATTTACAGGTAGTTATTGCTGTTTTTTCTTCAAAAAACAACGAAGCCCTCACCCAAGCTGTTGTTTAATTGTGAGAAAATTAGAATAAAAGGGAAAACAATGAATCCCTGTTTTCACTGTTCAAGGGTAAAACTTAAATTAATGCCCCTCCGCCACAGCGGGGGCATAAAAAAATGGAGAAAAAGACAGTTACCAATGTAAATGTTAAACGAAAATGACTTTAAAACAATCTCTATTAAAAAGATGAATTTTTTTCAATATATATCATCATATAATTTCAAATGCAAAATAATTAACAGCAATTAAAAAGGTGTTTTTTTCAGGAAACTTCAAACAGTTTTAAACCAACAATCATGCAAAATGCTCAAATGTTAAAACATGCATGCAAAAAAATAAAACCTTGAATACAAATTAAGTTGAATGAACAATTTTTTTTTTACAGAAACCCTCCAAAAATGTAATTAAGTCAAAACAACTTGAATAACCCCTTCTTTCTTTTCATCTTTTTGCTCAAAATACTGGGGAAAAAAACATATATTAAAGATATCTAACATTGGTGCCGAAATGACTATATCGGGTGCCGATTTAACCAGGTGCCGATTTGACTAGAACAGCCAACATGAACAGTTATCGTATCTAGGTCAAATATGTCAATTTCGAATTGCAACACATGAAAGCCATAATAAATGAATTAGAAACAACATGTGCATCATTTAAGAGTTTGGAAGTGTTTTAAGTTAATAAAATATATTAAATGCATGCCAATTTGATAAAATTCATTATTCTGCAGTAGTCAATATACATGATATATGCATGTGCAAATAAATTTTATTGGATTTAGAGCATGGGTTTATTCGCAAAGCGAAAGAAGCACGTCATATTAGAATTCCAAATAGTGATAAGTTGTATAGTTACTGATATTGTTCAACAGTTGATTCTTGCTTGATGACCATTTGTGTATCTTTACTAAAGATGATAAAACTAGTAAACATTTGAATTTTGATTTAAAATCAGCTAAGCCATACAAGACTGAAAATCATGTGCATTGACATGTAGATTAAAATTCATTGATTTTAAAAGAAGACTTTTTTAGAATGATGTTTCATAATGAATATTATTGTCGAGCCTTCGACTTTAGTCGAAAAAGCGAGACTAAGCAATCCTACATTCCGTCGTCGTCGGCGGCAGCGTCCACAAATATTCACTCTGTGGTTAAAGTTTTTGAAATTTTAATAACTTTCTTAAACTACACTGAATTTCTACCAAACTTTGACAGAAGCTTGTTTATGATCATAAGAAAGTATGCAGAAGTAAATTTTGTATAAATAAAATTCAATTTTTTCCGTATTTTACTTGTAAATGGACTTAGTTTTTCTGCGAGGAAACATTACATTCACTCTGTGGTTAAAGTTTTTAAAATTTTAATAACTTTCATAAACTATCCTTGATTTGTACCAAACTTGGACAGAAGCTTGTTTATGATCATAAGATAGTATCAAGAAATAAATTTTGTAAAAATGAATTTCCACTTTTCCGTATTTTACTTATAAATGGACTTAGTTTTTTTGCCAGAAACAAAACATTCACTCTGTGGTTTAAGTTTTTAAAATTTTTATAATGTTCTCAAACTATCCTGGATTTCTACCAAACTTCGACAGAAGCTTGTTTATGATCATAAGATAGTATCAAGAAGAAAATTTTGTAAAAATGAATTTCCACTTTTTCGTATTTTACTTATAAATGGACTTAGTTTTTTTGCCAGAAACAAAACATTCACTCTGTGATTTAAGTTTTTAAAATTTTTATAATGTTCTCAAACTATCCTGGATTTCTACCAAACTTAGACAAAAGCTTGTTTCTGATCATAAGATATTATTCAGAAGTAAATTTTGCAAAAAAAAATCACTTTTTCCGTATTTTACTTATAAATGGACATAGTTTTTCTTCCAGTTAACATTACATACAATCTGCAGTTAAAGTTTATAAAACATTTATTAGATTCATAAACTATCCTGGATTTTTTTACCAAACTTGGAAGCTTCTTTCAATCAAAAGACAGTATCGAGAGGAAAATTTTTATTGATGTTTTTCCTCATTTTTGTTGAGTCTGCGATTAACAGCAAAAGTAGGCGAGACACTGGGTTCTGTGGAACCCTTACGCATTTTTTAATATTATATTATTAATATTGTAGATATGGGATTTACAAGATAATGGTGAATGGAAGTGTACAGCAAGTTGGAAGGTATATAATAAAAATTAAAAAATTGTGTCCTATCTTTAATGACTTAGCTGATTTTTTTCATTATTTGGTTTTAGAATCGGAAAGATATAAAGTACAGAATACTAAGGGAAAATATTCCAAGTGACTTGGTTGGATGATTGTTAAACTATATGACTGCCCCAGAAAAATGACATCTTTGGGTCTTTTATGACATTTGCTGTTGCAAATACATGTGCATGTACATTTTAATGACTTATTTTGTCTAGAAGATATCTTAGCATTACATACATAAATGAAAATAAATAAGGAATGATGGGACCTCAAAGACCTTATTTATTATTTGTGGCACAACTCTAACCACTTTTACTATGTTTGGTAAACAACAAGTAATCATTCAATCTTAACTATTTTTACTGCTACATATGTGTCACGGTGTGGCTTTTACAAATTTAAATTAAAAACACATGTTCATGAAGGGTGTAATATCAGGATGGTAATTGTAGATTGGGCGATTTGGTTTACTCTATTATGATATTTTACTACCAGGTATTTGCAATTTCAGAAGTTGTAGTGTTGAGATTTTAGTTGATTTTCACTGTAACGACCATTCAAAATTTCAGTCAAATGCAAATTTAAAGAATGCTTAAAGATAAGACTGCAGTTCCTGAATCAGTTTTCAACATGTAGAAACAAGAAAGACCGTCACATGTCATTAATGAAAGAATTAAGGAAACATAAAAACCCAAATGCTAATTTTGAAGTGTTTGAAATAGTTCCGTCTTTAATATTTACTTTTCAAACATTTATGTTAATTAATTTTGGAAAGTATACACGTAGCTTTCTCTTTTTTTCAGTCACACAGTGGGTCTGTATGGAGGGTAACATGGGCTCATCCAGAATTTGGACAAGTTATTGCCACCTGCTCCTTTGATAGGACTGTTTCTGTATGGGAAGAATGTGTAGGGGACACTGGCAGAGACGGAGTACAAAGCAACTGGATAAGAAAAACTAGTCATGTTGATAGCCGTACATCAATAATGGATGTCAAATTTGCTCCAAAACATTTAGGATTATTGCTTGTAAGTTTTAAAAAGAGAAAATGAGTAAAGTAAAAGGTATTTAATTTATTTGAAAAAACTAGTATATGTGTTAAATATGGAGTTAAAATTTAAAGATCTGACAGGTTGAATACACTTAAAAGTCCAATATTCAAAATTTTACTATTTACAGAAAAGGAAAGCATGGGCTTCAAACACTTTCAGTTCTGTGGAATTTTAAAGAATTTTATCAATTTGTATAAATCATGGGTGCCATTTTCTAGTGTCTGCTGTCAATCAGTTATTAGTCTATCTCAAGTTTTTTTTATTTTTTCAAAAGTTGTTAAAAATTTAAATATTTTAGAAGCAATACACACTAGAAAAAAGAACTATGAAATTTGAAAGAAAACAGCAACAGGCTGAATTATTTTAAGCAATGAAACAGTCACAATGAAATTTAAAAAAAAAGAAACTTCACCAAGCTTAATTAATTGAAGCAAAGCAACAGTCACAATATTTCTTATCTTTTCTTTCCAGGCTACATGTTCAGCAGATGGCATAGTGAGAATATATGAAGCACCAGATGTAATGAACTTAAGCCAGTGGTCCTTACAACATGAAATTATGTGTAAAATCAGCTGTAGCTGTATATCATGGAATGCTTCTAGGTAACTGACCCTTTCACTATATTATTCTAGTATGCTAAGGGACTGAGCTTGATTGAAAATGGTACAACTTCATGGGAAAGTTCAGGGTAGAATCTGTTCTATTTTTATAATTATAAAAAATAATGTCATGCCAGTAAAAAAATAATTGACATTTTTATGCCCTGTAGTGGATGGGGCATTAAGTTTTTCCCTTGTTGTCTGTCTGTATGTCTGTCTGTTCGTACATACATACGTTCATCCAAAAATTGGTTTCCATACTCTAACTTTAGCTTGCCTCAACCAAATGTCATGAAACTTATATAATATGTTTATTACCACAAAATGAAATATATTTTAATAATGAGCAATACGGATTTTGCAATGTTTCGTTGATAAAAAATCAACATTTTCATGTAGACAATAATTTTTCAGCTCTTTGGTTCAGTTGTTGTCTCTTTGACACATTACCCATTTCCATTCTCAATTTTACTAAGGGCTATTCCAGAAAAAAATGTATGGGGGGTTGGGGGGTTGGGAGGCAGTTTTTGTCAGCACCCGCCACCCAGACAATTGTAACTGAGAATTATAGTGCATTATAGTGTGAAAAGTTGCTCTGATACCCATCACCCATGTATTATTAATATAATGTGCCTTCCAACCCCCCCATACATTTTTTTCTGGAAAAGCCCTAATGAAACAAGTATGAAATGTGTTTTTTCTTCTTCAGAATGCATGCACCAATGATAGCAGTAGGAAGTGATGATCCGAGTCCATCAGCAGGAGGAAAATGTCAGATATATGAATTTAATAGTGCTAATAGGTAAAAAGCATCGATTTGGAAATCACTAAAAATAAAATATTAATAAAATGCTAATTTTAAATTTAAGAGAAAAGTTCTACAACATATTTACAGGAATTTCATTGGTCAATCTTATGATTTAGTGATCTTTTGTGTATTATGGAGAAGACGGAACTAAGTTGGAAAACTTGTGTCTAATCCATTTGTTTTGAACAATAAAATATGTTTAAACTTAATCTTATGAAAATGCATGTTGTTAGAGATGATCAATAATATATATGGGGCCAACATTAAAAATATCTTTGTTTCCCCTCCCCGTCTAAGGTTATCAGGGTATGGGTAGGTAGGTATTAAATTTATTTCTTAAAATAATTTTTTCTATATTGAATTTTTACAAAATTCAACAGGTAAGATAAGTCAAGAAAAGTGGGGTATTCCCTGATTTCAGTGTACATCCCAGTTTTCTGGTGTTAAAAACTGTATACAGGGACCTCCTTTTTTTCCTATTTATTTTATGGTATGAAATCTACAAAAGCACACATTCTTCATGTGATAACAATGTTTAATGAAAGCAAGTGATTAATTAGTTAAAAATCAAGCTTATTTCAAGTCTAATTTGATGCATAACTCACAACAAAACAATTCCTGTGTTCACCAATTCATACCTTGATCATCAATTATGAGATGACAAAAAGATATGTTAATGACTTGAAAATTAAAATTCAATGAATAAAAATTTTCAATAGAAGTGAACATAATTCAGTTATGTTCAGTTACACCTGGATCATGCAGTTTGGTCAATTAATTCCTAAACAAAAGATTTGTATGTTTTTGAGTTCTAGAAAAAAACAAGGCTTCACTTATTCATGTTTTGTTGTTCCTAGAATACTTTGAGTATTTACAAATTCAACTGATGCAGTTATAACGTAAAACGTGCCCTTTTGTAAATTTCATGCCATAAATTGAAAAATAAAAACACGTTTAAACTGGTCTTGTTTACACCAGAAATCAGGGAGGTTCCTTGAAAGCAGGGAATTCACGTATCCAACATTTTCTGACTTGTGCCCAACCTGTTCGAAGTGAAGACAAAGTAGATTGATTTCAAAGCACGATTCAGACCATTTTTACTCAAAGATTTTATCCCTTAAACAGGAACAGAGGTAAAAGACAAAGCCAATCAAGGTGCACTCAGTGGGTTGAAAGATTCTTCAGATTTTTTATTTTCAAATATCACCCTTGCACACAACACAAATCGTGTGGCAATGCATATGTTTGTTTTCCTTGATTCCGTATCATATAGACGCTTCAATGCAAAAATGTCTAATTTAAAACGCTTGTTGACTACAGCATCAGAAAGGTATGACAAAAACCAATGCACGTTTACTACAGCATCGGAAAGATATCACCAGAAACCAACATAGCAAAAAAAAATTTTTGGACAAGAATGGCCAATAAATTTTTTTGAGTCGCTGCGATTTTACCGGGTCGGTCGGGGGGAGGAGAAACAAACAATATTTTATTTTTGGCCTGGTATGCCTCATCTTGATTTTGAACAACAAGGGATAAGGGGTAAATGTCAATTAGACCATAAGTTATCAAATTAACAACCAAACAGAAGACATATAAAGGTTAAGTCATCTTCCATGATTGACAAGTGTCGATACCATATATCCTTTTTTTATCTCAAGTCTAGACAAAAAATATTTCAACAAAGACCACTAAAGTTGTACAATCCGCACTGAATTTGGGTGATAAAAAGACATTGTTAATTATAAAGTGTGCATCAACATTTAGCACATGTAGGAGTGTACTTTGGATATGTTGCTAATTTTTTGGGGCATAGCTGTAATTTTGTTCAAATTTGTAAACGTTAAGACTAAATTAGAATTAATGAAATACCAAGGACCTTGTTTTTTATGTGTGTCTATCACACTATGAAGCCTATGTAGGTAATGTCTCTTACACTCTTACAACAGTCCATTATAAAGATGACAACTGTTTTACATATTGAATAACATGTAATAAACATTTCTTACTGTGAAGTGTCCTCCATAACTTTGACTGAAATGGAATAAATCGTACCAGATTTGATTTCCAAATTTAGGCTGTTGAAAAAACCTCTAAATAGTGTGATATATGTTGGATAACTTTTAAACATAGGTGTTTCTTTATACATTTCAATTATTTCTGTTTAGAATGTATACAGTTATTATTTATGCATTTCAAATGATGATAAAATACCTTATTTTCTAATTGAAAGTAATTTGCCTCATTAATTCAAATTGGTTATCATTTCAGAAAATGGAACAAAGTAGAAAGTCTAAGTGTAGTTACAGATCCAGTTCATGATGTTGCTTTTGCTCCCAACCTTGGAAGATCTCACCATTTATTAGCTATAGCATCAAAAGATTTGAAAATAATAAGTCTCACACCTTATGGGTAAGCAGGATTTCATAATAGGACACTAGTATATTATACCTTAGGTGAACTACACATTACAGTAATTACCAGAATAAATCTTCCATATTGTAATGAAATTAAATTTTAAAGATTGACAAAATAGTTTATATTTCAAATTAAGTTTGATTTTCTGGACAATAATTGATGCACAGATACAAAATAACCATTAATTTTATTTTCATTAAAATCAGTTTTTGGATCATCAAATCTGATCTCGTAATCAGCAGTATCTTATATCGGATTCCACATTTCAAAAGACCTTGTCTAAACACAAGAAATATAGATTCCTACACTGCAACAAGTGTATTACGATATTTCTCCACTCGAGACAGTTAAATTTTATTATTTAAAGCACGAGGCTTGCCTAGCTCTTTAAATAACTTAAATTTAACTGTCGAGAGTGGAGAAATATCGTAATACACGAGTTATAGTGTCGGAATCTGTTTCTCTAATGATTTTTATCCTTCTTTTTCAAAGATTTTCAGAAACTTGTGTTCTTTATATGCGACGTCATCAGGCATTGCCGCCTTTTTTCATGACGTCACAATAGGAAAATTCAGAAGAAAACAAAACATTTAGACGTCATAATCAAATTTCGACTAATCATTTGCCGAGAACAGATTTTCACTAGTGAGGAGAAATATTTTTCTCACACCGGTCAGGAAATGTGAAAATAGCACAAAAATTAGAGAAGAAATAATTCAGCGCCAAGAATTAAAGTTTACATGTACATAAAACAAAGATAAAGGAAAAGCTATAAAAAGCTTATTCACATTGATGTTGCAATTGTTAAAAGACATAACCTTGAATAATGTCGCCTTGAAGTTACAGGAAAAAAATATATTCTGCATGTGAGTTTTTAAGTAGTTTTGAAATATAAAAACTAAGATATTTTAATTGTGAGATACTAAATATCTAGGTTATAAGAATTATTTTCTACATTTTAGGAGAGATGCTGCATCGACAACTCAAGGAAGTAAATTTAAGATGCAACAGGTAGCAGATTTTTCAGAACATGAGTCGCAGGTTAGTGAATCTGGATAGTGTTTGTGTACTCAGGGCATGAAACAGGTGGCACTTAAAGGTGTAAATATCTTGTGGCAACATTTTGTTTTTTCAGTATATTTCTTTAAGAATAAGTAACAGATATAAAACAACATTCTTGGTTTATTACTCATGCTACTTATTTGGTTTCTTTTAATGTGAGTTTATTGAATTTTGGCAGCTTTTTGGAACACATGACATGAGACAGCTGTTACTTATAAGGTGTCAATATCTGTATCAACCCTTAGTGTTCTTCGTTTTTAAAATGGTGTTTACTTTTCTACATTTGCTAGAGGTATAAGGGGAGGGTTTAGATCTCATAAACATGTTTAACCCCGCCACATCTTTGCGCCTGTCCCAAGTCAGGAGCCTCTGGCCTTTGTTAGTCTTGAATTATTTTTAATTTTAGTTTCTTGGGTATAATTTGGAGTTTAGTATGGCGTTCATTATCACTGAACTAGTAAATATATTTGTAAAGGGGCCAGCTGAAGGACGCCTCGGGATGCGGGAATTTCTCGCTGCATTGAAGACCTATTGGTGACCTTCTGCTGTTGTCTGTTCTATGGTCAGGTTGTTGTCTCTTTGACACATTCCCCATTTCCATTCTCAATTTTATATTTATAAATGTATGATCATTAGTGCTAGAAAATCTAATTTTTTTTGTGCTTCTTATCTGGAATTTTCTGATGTAAATTTCCAAAATAATATAGAATTGTTGATAAATAAGTACTAATATTTATTAGCTATTGTAAGTCTAGAAATAAATTAGTTTAAAGTTTTTAAGTCATCCTTTTTTTACCTGTCCATTTATTTGAATGGCTTATAAAAACAGTTTTTGTCCTCTACATGACACATTGCAAGGGATATAGAAATACCAGAAGTTAATGTGTCTGGTTTTGTAATTACTTTGACATGTACAGTTTTGCCAGAACTTTTATGGACTTCATATTAAAAGTTTATATCAGCAATGTCCTGGACAAGTTTGAAAGTCACATTCAAACAAATTAATTAAATTAGTAAACTGCTGTGACAAAATTTATGGTTGCAGTGACTGCAAATTACAGCTATTTATTTTAAATACTTATTTTAAATACTTATTTTAAGGTACAATGTTTTTCTTGAAAGGTCTAATGAAATATGTACCAATATCTAAATCAATGTTCTTTTCTACTTGATCCTCCATTAGAGTTGTTCACTATGAAATTGACACTTATTTTAGTAAAAAACTAGAATTTAGAAATATAGTGCCAATACTTTATCAGAATTTGGTATAGTTAACTAGATTGTGGGATGGTTTTATATTTCCTCATATTCACTGTGGAACTTCAAAAAACCTGAAAGTTACACCTGAAAAATGACAGATATCACAACAACAATATTTCATATGGTTGTATGAAAGCACATACCAAGACTTAGACAGATATTAATTAAATTAAAGTATATTGTAGGATTTCATCTGGTTCAGAATGGAACTTAAAAAAATATGCTATGAAAAATGACTGATGTCACAACAACAAAATTTCAGCATGTTGTATAAAATGCACTTGTAAAATTGTGAGAATATTATTATCATATCTTTACTTATTTGCAGGACATAAAATAAGTAAGTTATAGGAATAATACTTTTTCTTTATATGATATAGGTATGGAGACTTAGTTGGAATGTTACAGGTACCATTTTGTGTTCCTCAGGAGATGATGGCTGTGTAAGGTTGTGGAAAGGTATTACATTATTTGTTACTGGTTATCATATTTCATCACATGTGGATACATCAATAAAAGAGACATATGAAAGATTTACACCAAAAAATCAGTTAATTTTGTTTTTGTTGAGCCTGTAACATTTTTTTGTGCAAGACATACAAGATCTGACAATTTGTTTCTTGGCAGTGTCATCACTTAAAGCTTAGTCTGTGGTTTAAGTATTTTTTAACACATATAACTATGTCAAACCTGGAAAGTGGAATTTTATAGGACAGAAGTTTTTTTTCTTATGTAAACAAAAAACAATATCCAGATCTACTGTTCATTGAAAATATTAAGTTGATGTGAGATGTGTAGTCAAACCTTCATATTACACAATTTTAACATAAATTCTATTATGGCAAGCAAAGTAGGTGAGACATTTCAGCTTCTGCACTCTTGTCATGCTTGTTTTGATATTTATGATTTATAGGACAACTACATTTTGTATAAAGAATCATTGCAAGGTTTACATATCTGTCAGCCAGGGTTCACCTCACCTGAAATCAGTATGATACAACACAGAATTAAACAGTTATCTAAGTTGACTGTAAAATTGAAACTTTATATGAAAATGTAAAACTTAGAAAATTAAGTTTTTTAATTATTGGCATTTACCAAAAAAATATGATGTATGTGTCTTAAAACAAGAAATTATTAAAGATTGAACATATTCGTTATGTCTTTTATTTTAATGTGTAACCAAAGACAACAAACTTATGTTAGAATATCTTTTCAGCAAATTATCTAGGAAGTTGGAAAT
Organism: Mytilus edulis; assembly: GCA_019925275.1. NCBI lineage: Eukaryota > Metazoa > Mollusca > Bivalvia > Mytilida > Mytilidae > Mytilus > Mytilus edulis. The sequence continues at coordinate 65,914,856 of CM034352.1, forward strand.
GCATTGCTGTCTTGAAAGGTGATGGCAGTCAAGTACAACAGATGGACATCAATCAGAGTTCAATGTCCTCTAGTGGAGGCCAGGGACAATCTAACAGTGGCGTCAGGTACTTCCAGGTTTCAAGAGTTTCCCAGGCACCTCAAGTTGTTTGGCATTAATTTAGAGATTGTTTTTTTGAAAATATGTTTAAAAATATTTAAAATATGATTGTCTTTATCTTTGAGGTATAAAAGGATGTGTGTGTGCTCATCAGGGTACTTTTCGAAAAAGATATGTTATGAATTTTTATTATGGAAATCCTAGTTAACATTTCATTTAAATGATGTGCAGGGATCATAGTTGTAAATATCCAATTTAAAAAAAAAATTAATTACAAAAGAAGCTCAGTTAATTTAAAACTAGATGTTTGAATATATGAATTTATGAAATTTTATTTTCATTGTCAGGTTGCTGTCCCATTGATTTACACTCTTCACTTAATTTTATTCATATTGAATTTTGTTGGTTTTGAAAATTTTGAATTTGATAGACACGCTGCATTTAGGTCGCTCAGTATACATATCATTTGGAAATTTCCTTCTTCTGTCATTATTTGTAGAAGGCCAGTCTTGAACTAAAAGGAAAGAATATTTGATAAAAGATATTTAAAAAAACTCTTTAAGCAATATTCAGTTTTACATTTCATCTTTTTAACATTTTCAATTTCACAGGAATACTTGCATACATCAATCCTGTATAACCTAAGCTCATTCTTCACTGATCTCTTGTTTTATGACTCACAGTCAATATTCTTTTGTAATTCAACCTGTTTGAAATAAAATATATACTTAAAACAAAATTTTCAGTCATCAAGGGTTTCAGTTAGACTGGGTTCCACTGTAAAAAATTGTAAACAAATATCACATGCACAAAAGTACATATTCTATAATTCATCCTGCTTACTTCACTAACTTTCTACTATATATGTTTATTTGCTTGACACGTATATGAACAGTTATCATTTTGAGTGGTGCAAATTTTAAATCAGAATATGTCTCTGTGATATGTTTTGCTGTAGATATGAGTATACATTACATGTAAGTGTGTATACTTCACTTGGAATCTCAATTGTAGATTAGGTGAAATATAACTTTCATTTATTTAGAATTATTTTTGGGGCATATTTTGGTGCAACTTGTTTATATAGTCAGTCAAATTGAAGATGCCTCTTTACTTGGGTAACCAAGTGATTTTTTTTGATGTAAGAGATTTATTTACATTTTTGAATGCACTAAATAGTTTTGGTAGTATAGAAGCTGATCAAAAGAAGGAGAAAAGTGAAACATTGAGTTTATTGTTTATTTGCAACAGTATTTCATTTTGATAAAACAATTATTTCGAAATATATATGCAAATCATTTTTAAAAGAACTGATAAATTAGTGATGTTTCAAATGGGTCAAATAAAAAAAGAGATGTTTATTGAGTTCATTTTGATAATAGATTTTCATATATCTTGTGTTCTCTTATACATTTGAAAGTACTTAAAAGTTATTGCTTTTTTACTTCATTCCAATATTCTGATTGATACTTTACTCCCATAGTTTTGTGGATTTTTTGCATATATATTGAAAGTGTATTTTCATGATAATAACAATGTTAAGAACTAACTTGTAATATGTAAAATATACTAGACATTGGAGTATAGTAACTTTTTCAACACCAAAGCCAGATTTTTGTTGTTGATTTAAAGATAATGTGCATGAGAGATAAGTAAACGCTGTATATTTTTGAATGTGCTTAGTTGTGAGAATGATCACACAAAGAAATTGTAAGATTATTTTTACATTTTTGTAATGCTATCACATTTATGAATTAAAGGCATTTGAAAATGTGTGTTTTTCTCTTACATCATTCAATTTCACTTGTATTCAATCTTTTATCATTGGTTTATACAGATTTTAAGTTCTAGGATTTGACTGATGTCCCAATAGTGTTTTTTATGATGTATTTGAAAGTAATAGTTGTCTTTGGAAGTCTTTGAATTGATACAAATTTTATATTAAGGTCAAATATTCTGTTCACCATTGTTTTAAAGGCCTACATTTCTAGGTAACAAAAATATGGAATCAGTTGTAATTGCAAAATGATTTCAAAATCTATCTGCTGTAATGATAGTCATAAACAGCTAGGAGAGTTGCTGGAGTTTCAGGGGAGATTTAATATATATGTAATTCAATGGTTGTCTTTTGTTGCTGTATTTCATATTTGTATTTTGTTCATTGTTTTTTTTTACATAGATCAGGCCTCAAGTTTTCTCTTTAATTATTTTAAGTTTGTCATTTTGGAGTCTTTTACTATGCAGTATGGGTTTCCCTCATTGTTAAAGGCAATACAGTGACCTTGTTGTTCATTTCTATGTCATTTGGTCTCTGCTTTTATACCACATGTTCTTATTTTTATAATGAATGTTAAGAATTCTGGTTTTTTTCTGGTTTAATATGAGGACTTCATTATAAGGCAATCTTACCGAAGTTCTGAAAATTATAATGCATAATCGTCCCTTGAATCAGATACAAATGACATCTGTTGTAGTTAAATATAAACAAATGACAAAATATGAACTTGGTGACCCTTTGCTGTTGTTTTTTATTTGGTCGGGTTGTTGTCTCTTTGACACATTCCCCATTTCCATTCTCAATTTTATTATTTGATATAATTTTGAGTTTTCTAAGGTTGAAAATTAATTTTCGCTTGAATTTTGCGGAAACACTTTCCGGAAACAGAACACTTTCATGCACACTATTTAAAGTTTTCTTTAAAATAAGCACTTTAACACACTATATAATATGTATTTCTTAAAAAAATTCACAACAAAAGCAGATTTTATAATTCCTGAAGTAGCTCTTTTATTTTGCTTAACTAGCTTGGTCGAAAGGGTTAGATTAAGCTTTTCCTATCACTTGGCATTTGTCATCTTTTGTAGTTGTCCTTCATCATTCGTTATCTTTTAAAATATCTCCTCTGAAACTGCAGGGCCAAATTCAACCAACCTTGGTCATTGGAGTATCTAGTTTGAAAAAAAGGGTCTTTTGCCCCTACTTAATAATGAGCATTTTTAAAAACATAGAGGTAAATTGAAAGTTTTGTCTATTTACTTGAAAACTACATTTTGTGTCCTTTAGATTTAGTGAAAATTTGTTGACCAAAAAAGTTCAGAATGTAGGGTATTTTCTACTCATACATCTAAACTGAGATGTGGCATCTTAAAGGAGTTTTAACTAGTCATTTCCCTCATCTTCAAAACTATTATAGATAGACAGAAACTTTTAATAGCAAAAATTACCAGCAAGACGAGATCTACAAATTAGTCAAACATGGCTAAGATTGTCAGTCAACCACTTGTGTCGTTTTGGTCATTGATAGAGTAAAAAAGTGAGATTTCTGTATGCTCTCTGGCAGCAGCTACAACAGTTTGTTAGTCTATAATTAGGTCAGTTTCTAAAGGGAATAAACTGGTTTATAATCAATGATATTTTGAATGCAGTATTTTAAGCGTTAGCACATCTCAGTTCTATGGAGATTTTTTTAGTGTTGGCCCTTCAGTTCTGTTCTATACATGTATGTTCAAGTTTGTAAATTGACTGGGAAAATTATTTTGGTTTGTACCTTCAGTCATGGTTCATTGACTGAATACTTTGCATATTCAAGTATTGGTGTTGAATTTTAACATTAGCATTTTACTATCAAATTTATACATATAGGCCAGACATATTTGTTTCCAATTTTTGTGTGTGCAAGTGGTTAATTTTATTATGCTTCTGCAATAGCAGAGGGTACATTAAGTTTTACCCTTGTCCATCTGTACCTCTGTCCTTCTGTCCATACATCTCAAAATTGGTTTCCGTTCTCAAACTTTAGATTTCCTTAACTAAATGTTATGACACTTATACACAATGCTTTTTACATTGTACCACTTAATACAGATCAAGTTTGAATTTTGTTGGCATCACTTTTAATGTTATAGAGTTATGCCCCTTTACAAATGGAAAATTTATTTCTGTTCTCTAACTTAAGTTTGCCTTAACCAAATGTTATAAAACATACACTCAATGATTACTATCACTAAACACAGATCAATATAAAATAGAAGATATTGTATGATAGCTAATGAGACAACTCTCCACAAGAGACCAAAATGACACAGAAATTAACTACTATAGGTCACTGTACGGCCTTCAACAATGAGCAAAGCCCATAACGCATAGTCAGCTATATAAGGCCTCAAAATGACAAATTTGAATTTTGGTGATGTCACTTTTACTGTTCTAGAGTTATGCCTCTTTACAAAGGGAGAAACTGTTGATTTTTGGTTTTTTTCTCTCTAACATTAGTTTGCCTCAACCAAATGTTATGAAACTTATACTCAATGGTTATTATCACTAAACACAGATCAAGTTTGAATTTTGTTGGTGTCACCTATATCGTTCTAGTGTTATGCCTATTTATAAACGGAAAGATTGCTGTATTTTTCATTTCTGTTCTCTTACTTAAGTTTGTCTCAACTAAATAATATGAAACGTTTAGACAATGCTTCTTACCACAAAACTCGGATCTAGTACAAATTTGGGTAGCATCACTTATACAGTTCTTGAGTTATGTACCTTTACAACTTTATATGCAAGCTGGGCATCATCTGTGTCCCATGGACACATTACCCATGTATTTAAATTATTACAAAAAATTACCTCTTTTTCTTTTTCTGGAATAACATTGATCAGCTACACTTGGAATAATAATTTTTTTTGATAGTGTTCAATTTGACTTACCAATTTTTAAGCTGATGTTAGGTAGTTCTCTACAGCTTCCTCCGACAAAAAAATAAATATTTGTAGCTGTGCCACTTTGAAATTTTAGTGATATGGGACATTGCATTGTTACTGCTCCCATGTGTACAACCTTTGTCAGATTTTTATCAAATTTGTATCAAATATTATTTTCAGCATTGTCTCAGACATTTTTGGACACAATTTGGTGCAGATCAACTATTTTGAAACACTTTGTATGGGCTTTGCTCATTGCTGAAGACCTTACAGTGACCTATAGTTGTTAATTTCTGTGTCATTTTGGTATCTTATGGAGAGTTGTCTCATTGGAAATCATACCACATCTTCTTTTTTTATATGTAGTAGGGTTGCCTAAAGCAAAATTCTTTGATCTTCTAAAATAAATGAGATTAAAGAGGAATGGTGTACTGAACTAGAAAAGAAAGATAAAGGTGGATGTATAAAAGTAATTAAAAAAATGTATTGCTTTGCTTTGTTGTTACCCGAGATCTTCTGCAACAAACTGAAGAGGTCACACTTTTACAAGACCATGCTTTATGTTCTCTCGAGTTGAACACTTACATACATTAGCTAGGCTATTAGAATAATGACTATTTATAGTAAATTGGTTAGAAAGGTTGGACCCAAAGTACTGTGTCTTTCTTTTTAAGTCAAGGTATAGCATAACAGTTATAGAGTTAATCTTGAATAACAACTGGTTTTGTTTTACTTGATGACCAAAGTTTAACATTTTAGCTTCAGTGGAACATTTTGTGGTCTTTGGGCGAAAACGAATTTACTGTTTTCCATAAATCCAGTCATAATAGTGAAATGTTTGCTATCTCTATCCAGCATAAGAGAATTAAAATCTGCTAAACGATATTGTCATTTAAGCATGAGTAAAAGAACAACCACAAATAAAAAACCAAAGAATCAAAATTATATCATACTCATGCATAGAAGGGAACTGTGGAAAAAAAGAGTAGATAATTTTATTATAATTGATATAGAATGTTGACCAAAAAAATTCTATAATTTGAGGTTTTATTTTTCAGGGGCCCTCCAGCAGGAGTTATGAACATGAATATCAAGAGAAATTCTGGATGGCCTTTATTCAATACACAAAAAGACCAAGGAAAGGCCTACTACTAATAATCAATTACAGACAAAAAAATGCAATAATCATAAATGTTGTGAATCCATTTTGTCAAATTAATATGTTGATCCAATATTTTGGATCAATATTGTTAAATTGTTAAGTTTGTTTTAAAAGTGTCTTTGACACAAACAGCTCAAATTAGTGTGCCTTAGATAATTATGCTGTAAAATGGTATATTTTCATGTTAGAAGTTCTTTATTTGAAAGACCAAACAAGTTCATGAGATATTTTGTTTGTGTTTTCCTCAACTTTGAATCTAGTCTGTTTTCAAGCTCAAATTTATCCAGGGGATATGTTCAAGGTTTAATATATAAATCTGCAATGAAGAATAAACCCTGATAAAAATCTCCCATTTTACAGTATTCAAAATGCATGACACAATCAATTTTATTTTTTTCATTTGAATAGTTATTTAGTAGAGATAAGTCAGAACTCTGTTAGTGAGAACATGATGGTAATTAGTTCTTCTCCATCTCCTTATTTGTGTACAGTGCAACTTGTCTAATCCAACACACTGGATGATCAGAGAAAAATGTCAGATTAAGCAGGGTGTCGGAATACTCAGGTTTTTTCTTCAAGGATAGGCATATTTTGGGACCATGAAAATGTGTCGGTTAAAGCAGGATGTTGGAATACTCAGTTGTCTGATTAGACAGGTTACACTGTATATTCATATATTTTTCATGAAATAAGTCATTTTCCATCTACTTTTTCATGTATACTTCTATACCTCCTATTTATATTTGTAAGGGAAAAGATTTTATATAAAGTTTAGGAAGTTCCCAGTGATTTTTTAAATTATGTGCCTTTTTATAATTAAATAATTTCATGTTTCTAAATGCATGGACTTCATATGTAACAAATATGTTTTATTTGTTAAATTTGGAAATATGTTTTACTTGTATTTTTCTGTTTGTTTATAGTTAATTTTGAATAATATGTGTGGTTAAAATATTTCTATTTACCTGAAATACCAATGAAATTCACATTTGACATAGTTCAACACTGAGCAATAAGATTTGTATCAGTATTGATTTATATATTTTTTTTTGCTTGAAAATATATTGAAATTGAATGAAAACTTAATTAATATACATACTATCCACCAACTTATTTACACCAGAGATTAGTTTTCATGTTTAGCTCTTTCTAGTCCACATGACAGCAATTTTCTGACTTTTTCAATAGACAACTTTCGAGTTCGATGCATTTCTGTCAAAAACTCTGGTTTTAGTGAACGTCATTTGTGCGTTTAGGGGTGTCGTCACTTCCGTTCCAACGTTGAGCGAGTGGTTGGAAAACTATAATTCTATATTATATGAATTATTTGGCAAATTGAATTCTCAAAATTGACAATCAGCATTGCTGTCATAAGGGAATTATCATTAAGTACCTACAGAACAACCATTATTTCTTGTTTATCCTGCACAATGACGATCACTAAGACGTAAATAGTGCAGGGATACAGGCGACCCCCTTTATCTGGTAAATGACGTCATAAAGGTGCATATAATTGACGAGTTTTTTCCAGTGACGGATGAACTCGAAAGTGGTCTATTCATTTATATTAGAGAAAATCCAACTTTTACAAGTTATTCAGGCAATTTATACATTCATGTTATCTTTTATTCTGCTACAACCACAAAAATAAATAGCTTGCCAAAGGCTTATTTCTTATTTATGTGTGTCCACATCTCAAGAACATACCCGGTAATTTGTCAATAAGCTATATCAATATGACATTTTGCTAATCATAAATGAACTCTCCTTAAACACATCAATATGGCCTACATTTCACACAAGCTTATTTGTCCAATTTTGTGTTCAAAAACTGTTCATGATATATGAGTGCTTTTGCTATAAAATGACAATTCCGAGGCTCTATTGATTCAACCTTTTACAATCTTGATGCATCTTTGGACTCAATAGTTTTTGAATTGATTAGTTCAGACAAATTTTCATAATTCCAAGGCTCATGTACTCGCCTAAATTAGATCCCTGTGCTCCTATACATAATATAGATATAGGAAGATGTGGTGTGAGTGCCAATGAGACAACTCTCCATACAAATAACAATTTAAAAAGTAAACCATTATAGGTTAAAGTACGGCCTTCAACACGGAGCCTTAGCTCACACCGAACAACAAGCTATAAAGGGCCCCAAAATTACTAGTGTAAAACCATTCAAACGGGAAAACCAACGGTATAATCTATATAAACAAAACGAGAAACGAGAAACACGTATATATTACATAAACAAACGACAACTACTGTACATCAGATTCCTGACTTAGGACAGGTGCAAACATTTGCAGCGGGATTAAACGTTTTAATGGATCCAAACCTTCTCCCTTTTTCTGAAACAATAGCATAACATCACAACAAAGAAAAACATATGATACCTGCTTACAGTTACATTTTTTGCTCTTTTCATACAATGTCTTTTTACTGGGTGATCTCATTTTTGCAATAAACAAGCAAGAAAAGTTTAATACTATTTTATAACATCACCTTATACTTGTTAATATATTAAACTGAATACTTACACTGCGTAAATGTTACATAAAATTTTCATAGATGTTTCATAATATTTCATTGTTTTGATTGTCAGACGACCTTTATGAGGCATTCATTCTCATAAGAAACATTTATGACTGCATGTCATCTCCATGATGATTTTACAATACATAGGAAAACAAAAGAAAGGCTTGATTTAACTCTTTATATTATTTAGTTTATATCATGATTTCATGACTCATGTAGTCGCCTAAATTAGGTCACTGTGCTTCAATACATCTGTTTTCAGTTTCATTTTTTGCTCTTTCATACATTGTCTTTTTACTGAGTGATCTCACTTTTGCAATAAAAAAAGCAAGAAAAGTTTAATACTATTTTATAACATCACCTTATACTTGTTAATATATTAAACTGAATACTTACACTGCGTAAATGTTACATAAAATTTTGCATAGATGTTACATGATATTTCATTGTTTTGATGGTCAGACAACCTTTTGTGAGGCATTCTCGTATTACATTTCTTCCACAATAAAATGCAACATTTATGACTGCATGTCATCTCCATGACAATTTTACAATAAATAGGAAAACAAATGCAAAGCTTGATTTAAATCTTAATTTCATAACAATAGCATGAAAATGTAATTATAACAATTGAATGATTCTTTTTGTAATTCTTTAGGGTTTTATAAGTGTTGATCATGTAGACCTGTTTTTTTTTAGTACAAATGGCTTCTATATATATATACACTTCATACAAAAGGGCCTCATTCTATGCTTTTACACCTGTACAGAATTATCAAACCATGAAGGCAATGTACTGTGGATTTATTTATTTTCGTGGGTACCAATTTTTGTGCATTGAGGAAAACTTGTATTTTCCAATATTTAAGGTGGTACCTAACACTACAGGGAGATAACTCTGTAACATCACCTAAACGTTTTAATTATGTTGTGTTGTAAAAGGAATATTAAGCTTCTCAATGATCAAAATTGGTGTTTGTCAAAATGCTATATAACCAGTGTAATTTTTCTGGCAAAACGGTTGGTTCAAAATTTTTAAAATTTTTATATTTTTGTTTAAGTGTTAAAGTAAATACTTTGACAAAATTTTATGAAAATTAAACGAGCCAAACTAATTTAAGTGAAAGTGTTGGGTACCACCTTAATTTCAAGATTTAGGCAATGTCTGCATACATTTCTTTGGGAAATTTGTAATACGTTGAATATTTTTTAATGTCGCCTTTTTCTGTTACTACAAAATCAACGAAAAAATTAGTATCCAACAAATATTAATGAATCCACATTATTAAATTTTTAATTAAATTTTCAAAATTCTTATTTCGTAGCTCTAAGAACGATACTTTTAATATTTACAAAAGCAAGTATAGAATATCCAATAAAGTTGTTGTTTTTGGTGATTTTTCACTGTGAAATGCATGAAAGAAAATTTCAACCCTGAGATATATTTGCAGCATGTAAACTATTATCAATGTCTTTAGTGAATAAAATCCTTAGTTATAAGATTGATGCATACTATGAAACAATTGAATTTCTTTTTGTAGAACCTATATTACACTCAGCAATAATTCATACCAATTCAAAGCATGTTTGCTGTTTAAATTGAAATAGTCTAGTAGATTGTTTAAATGAATAAGTATGTTTTTTTTAATCTAGATATTAGAAAAATATGCAAACTATTGTTCATATTTTATCTTAGATATTATGTCAAGACTGTTCCAATTTTAGTGTATTAATTACTTTTATATTATTAGAAAATACTACATTCATGTTTATTATAGTCTCAGGTATTCAACATAGTAATTCAGTTATTGATTAATAATTTTATGTAATGGTTTTTGAAATATTTTTTGATTATTTTTACATTGTTTATTGTTATTAATTATCACACTAGTTTAAGTTTTTATTTTATAATCCATTTGAAAAAAAATATCATGTAAACTGGTTTGTCTTCAGAAAAGTTATCTGCAGCAGATACCATTAACTCCATAAATCATAGTTGAAAGTTGATAACAATGGAAATAAATATAGTTTAAATCATACAGTTTTATTTTGGTATCTCTGCCTTAGATAAGCACGAAGTCTTCTATTATAAAACACTGTATAAATCTGTTAAAAAAAATCCAATGTTCTTAATGTTCTTATTATTTTAATAAATGCATAAAAAAAGGTAGACATATTTTTTTCTCACAAAATGACATAAAGGGTTAATAATAAGTAGAAACAATTTTTTGTACTTGGAAACCTTTATGTTTTTTTCTGGATTCTGATTTATTCTGGAACAAAAAAGAAACTTAAAGAAGTAACAGTGTGTGGAATGTACATGTCTATGTGGCAGGTATAAACTGACCTTGATCTCGGTTTCATGGTTCATTGGTTAATGATTAGTTTCCATTTTGTCAGTTTATGAGATACTTTAATCAACAGGTCAACTATATTTTGTGTATGAAATGATTTTAAGGTGTACATGTCTTTCTTGCCTGGATTATCTGACCATGACCTCATTATCATAGAAAAATAATAATGTTTAGTTTATGTGACACAAAAGTACCACATGCTGCAGGGTTTCAACATAAATCAATCATAATTAATAGTTATCAAAGGTACCAGGGTTATAATTTAGTACACCAGACGCGCGTTTCGTCTACATAAGACTCATCAGTGACGCTCAAATCAAAAATATTTATAAACCCAAACAAGTACAAAGTTGAAGAGCATTGAGGATTCAAAATTCCAAAAAGTTGTGCCAAATACGGCTAAGGTAATCTATGCCTGGGATAAGAAAATCCTTAGTCTTTCAAAAAGTTCAAAGTTTTGTATACAGGAAATTTATAAAAATGACCACATTATTGATATTCATGTCAACAGTTAAAACAGGCGAGACATGTTTGCACTCTTGTTTAGATAAATTCTTATGCAGTCGATATTGTCCCCTTCGATCAATACAACAAACAACCATGTGTATGAAACAAATGGTTTACTGATAATACCTTGGGTACCCCTCATTAAATCGAAATGAAACTTTTACAGATGAAAAGGATAGGAAATGAAAAAGATAGGTGCAAAGAACCAAAGGGATAATTAAGCTCAGAAGTCGAATTCGAGCTGACAATGCTAAGACAAAAAAAGAACGAAAAACGACATAAAGACCCATAACAGTCTACAAAACACAACATAGAAAACTATGAGCAACACCAACCTCGCCTAATCATAGGGGTGATCTCATTTGCTCTGTAATGGTAAACAGATCATGCTTCATATGTGGCACTTACAATGAGAAACGACATAGAAGAGAAAAAAGTCCTATTGAATATATGGTCAATTAGACAAAGGTCAAATTAACTTTTTGGAAAAATGTGGAAAATTGGTTTCTGGATGGAAGCTTTATTTACTTATCTAATTTTTCGTATCTGTCAAATTATCAATAATTATTAACTGAAACTCGCCATATATTCAAAACAGAAAATAACAATGAAGATGTATTAATATGTTAATTTTTCCATTGTGTATATTGTATTGTATTGTTTGTATATGCCTTCAACCCCCAGGAGTATAAATGTGCATTTCATAAATAAATAAATAAAATAAATAAATAAAAAAAAAAAAAAAAAAAAAATAGAATTAATTTACGAAATAAATATAAATCTTATCACTTAAGCTCTTTGAAAAGACTCATCATTAATGGGAGGGTCTAAAACGCGAAAATGGAAAACGCGGAAATGAAAAATGAGTGTATTATAACTAATATCTTTGGAACTGCTAAAGCTAAATTAATAAACAAAACTGATTTTGAAAGCTAATATAATAGTCTATAAGATAAAATTAAAAGAATATATATTTGATTATGCTTTTTTACCGAAAAGTTGACCGGAAGGCTTTACTATTGCGACTCTGGCAACACATTTTTGAACATTAAAACTTAAATTCACGAAAAAGCATATAACCCGGTCAAAGTCTGTAAATTGACTCTTAATGACATTTAAATAACAAATAATATGATATAAAGAAAAAAATAAATATATTACTATAAAAGGACAAAAAATTGACCGGAAGAACCCCTTGTACACAAATATTGAAATGAAATTTTCAACTTTGAATTAAAATTCACAAAAATATAAAAAGCCCGGTCAAAGTCTGTAAATTGACTCTTGAAGACATTTAAATGACAAATTATATTATATAAAGAAAAAAATAAATGTATTACTATAAAAGGGCAAAAAGTTGACCGGAAGACCCCCTTGTACACAAATATTGAGGTGAAATTTTCAACTTTGAATTAAAATTCACAAGAATATAAAAAGCCCGGTCAAAGTCTGTAAATTGATTCTTCAAGACATTTAAATGACAAATAATATGATATAAAGAAAAAAATAAATATATTACTATAAAAGGTCAGAAAGTTGACCGGAAGTCACCCTTGTATACAAATATTGAAGTGAAATTTTCAACTTTGAATTAAAATTCACAAAAATATAAAATGCCCGGTCAAAATCGAGAACAAGATTCGAAAAGACAATTTAATAAAATATGATATGATATAAATAAAAATAAAAATATATGAAACTAAAATTGCAAAAACTTGACCTGTGGCCTAGCTTGTGTTTTAATCTTGACCCCCTTTTATGGAAAAAAATAATGACTAAAACTAGATATAAAAAAAGAATCTAAATCTTCGTGCAAAGCAAAGAACTTGCTATTTTTATTTCATTTAATTTAATTTCAATAGCATCAACATACTTATCATTTCTGATATTTCATGTATTTAGATATTAACAACCCTCCTCCTTTTTCACCCGGGCTTGGGACCGGCGTTGGCAGAGTTATTGTTGTTTCCTCTCATTATATTTTTTTTAGCACAAGACCGATGTGTCCAGACATCACACATTTTACGACCTGTTTTTCCTTCACAACCTACCATATCATCTATTGTATCCGGTTTTCCACAGTCACAGTTTATTGAGATAATGTGGGTTTAAATTTTCAGATATTTTGGAGATTTACCGAAATAATTTTTTGGAAAATGTGTGAATTTACCATTTTCAAGACAATGAATTAAATGTTCTCTCATATATTTTTGCTCGTATGTGATATGAGTACCTCCTTTAAACCCAGATTGACAAAATTTAAGAGCATTTGCAATTGCAAAAAGTCCACAATCTATGCTGTTTTGTTGTTTTTGGACATCGGGTATTCTTATTATTAATTTTTGTCTTTGTTTTTCTTGTCTTTACCGAAGATTTGCGTTAACTGATATTCTAATGAAGTTGTTAAATTTAATGATAATCTGTCTAGAAGATAGATGTTTCCATCTCTAGTTTGAAGAGACAAAACCCAATGAGCATTGTCATTATGGTGTATTTGTACACTTGGTGACTCTTGTGATTGAAAACCGGTTTCACTTACCCATTTACCATTTACCTTAACAGGCGCTAAAGTTGTTTCCTGGAACCAATTTATTTCTGGAAACTCAAATTTCAGAAGATTTTGCGTTGAAATAATGATATTAGAACATAGATACTGATTATTTAAAATATTTTGTTTGTGCTGTTGACTGCAATACCCTATCCACGGGAGATCTGATAGCGTTTTTGTTTTTTTAGTGGGGGTTTCCATTTCATCTAAGTTGATATCGTCTATCTTTCTTTTTTCACAGGGAGTGATTTATTAATAATTTCGGTCGATTTTTTTTCTCATCTATAATATTTGTTTCCTCCGCATCTTTTTCGATTACACTTAGTTCAAGTTTTTTTTTCGATTTAGGAGTTGAAAATTCGGTTGATATTTTAGGTGTTTTATTAGGTTTTGTGCTACCATTCGTTGAAGTTGTTGTCATCAATTTTTGCTTTAAAGGAGTATTTATAGAAAATTGTGAATCTGGCGCAGGTTCGAATTCAATTCCATAATCATTTGCTCTTGGTTGTTTTCTTCCTGATTTTTTGTCATTTTTTTTTCTTGCTAGTTTTTGAAAGTGCCCTTAAACTAACGACGTTATCTGTTTTTGTTGGCTCTAACCCTATACTCATTTTTGCAGCCAAAATATGTAAACAAGTAGATGAGGATTCACATTGACATGTTTCTTTTGGGAAAAGAGTTACACAGTATTTCCCTTTCCTGCCATTTACAATAAACGCACCTTGTTGTGGGACCAAAGTAATTAAATTATTGTCAACAATAAACCGTGCTAAACTTTGTAGACTGGTATCAGTACTAATTGTCGGGTAATTTATGACAGGTTGTTGATTAACGATTACCTCATTATTTTCTAATTTGACCTGTTTACTACTAGTGTTCTCATCAGAGTTTGTTTGTTTTATGATTTCCTGTGAATTTAAATTGCCTAAAGGATCAGTGTCAGATTGGAAAGAATTAGACTGAAAAAGTGGCTTGTCGTTTTTTAAGTATTCAAATACTTCATCAGGACTTACAATTCTTTTTGGAAATATAACATCTGATGGTGAAATAAATGCTCTACTAAACTCTTTTTTCACATGATAATTTCCTAAACCAGAACGTCCACGTAAAATTTCATAATTCTCAAAATTTTGTATGTAATAAAAACCCAAAGCCAGCAAATCTACTGGTAGCTCTTTCCAATCATTTTCTCTTTTAAAAACGGCATTCATACTTTCGGAAAGATTGTTTGTTATTCCAGAATAAGGATCAAACATGCCGGGATATTTTTCAATTAACCATTTACCAGAGTGATGTTGAATTGCCGGAGATATATGTTTATTGAAATGTTCCAAAACTACGGGAGTCCATTTTGAGGTTAATTTCATTTTTGTTTCCAAAAATTCTTCTTCATTATCAGAATGCAACATTTGATTCAAATGATGTATATAAATTTTAATATTATCACTATCCACTTTGCCTTTTAACCAGAATTTAAAATCTTCTTTTATATGATTCCAACAAAACATAATCGGACAATTTGGAAAAGTATCTCGAATAGCCCTTTTTAAACCTGGTTCTTGGTCAATGACAAAAGGATTTTTTTTTTATCTATTCTAGGAATTTTATCTTTCAAGAATTTAAACAAAACTTCATGCCATTTAGCGTGTTTACGTTCATGGATAAAAAATGCCGAAGGAACAAGTGGTGTTTCATCAAATATGACATGTTTGAAAAACATATTATTTATTATCTACTTTTTTTTTTTTATAAATTCTGGCATTAGGTCAGTCTCCTTTATGTATTTTTACGTAAATTTTAGTTTGAAGTTGAATTTTTTATTTATTATTTTACACACAAGATAGGCTTCCGGGAAACATTTTTTTTTTGCTATATCATTTGTTATTAAATTGTCTTTTCGAATCTTGTTCTCGATTTTGACCGGGCATTTTATATTTTTGTGAATTTTAATTCAAAGTTGAAAATTTCACTTCAATATTTGTATACAAGGGTGACTTCCGGTCAACTTTTTGTCCTTTTATAGTAATATATTAATTTTTTTCTTTATATCATATTATTTGTCATTTAAATGTCTTTAAGAGTCAATTTACAGACTTTGACCGGGTTATATGCTTTTTCGTGAATTTAAGTTTTAATGTTCAAAAATGTGTTGCCAGAGTCGCACTAATAAAGCCTTCCGATCAACTTTTCGGTAAAAAAGCATAATCAAATATATTTTTTTTATAGACTATTATATTAGCTTTCAAAATCAGTTTTATTTATTAATTTAGCTGTAGCGGTTCCAAAGATATTAGTTATAATACACTCATTTTTCATTTCCGCGTTTTCCATTTCCGCGTTTTAGACCTTCCCATCATTAATGCCAGGATTAAAACTTTGTAAAACTCGGATTAACACAAGAATTGCCGTTAAATATTTCATTACCAAAAGTTCACCTACGATGTTATATAAGGCGATGTGGTAAACAAAGGCAAAATTAGTATGGTGCTGTTTAAAAGTAATAAATTCATTGAGAGAAAACAAAGCCGGTTGACAGACTAAAACCGAGGGAAACACAACAAAAAGAGGAAAACAATGGAACAACAGAAACACTGAAGTGCAACAAAAAATAAGCATAGGATGTGCGTATTTGTTTTTTAACATCAGTTCTTGTGATTTCATCTTTTGTAAAAGTCAACTTCCATTAGTATATACTGAGAAAGAAAGGCGAAAGATACCAGAGGGACAATCAAATTAATAATTCGAAAACAAGCAGACTAATAAAGAAAAATACCAACAGACAAACAATATAACACAAAATACAAAGACAGAGCAACACGAACCCCACATTAAATTAGGGGTGATATCAGGTGCTCAGGAAAAGTTGGCAGACCCTCCTATACATGTAGAAAACGTCGATGCCATTTATTATATCAAGACTCATCCAAAGCAAATTATTCAGTTTGTCTTGTATTAGTGAAAAAAATCAATTGGTTTCTTCGCGTCTGTTAGTAGAACCCATTAAATTGTTCCCCCTTTATAACAATGAAAAACATGCCGAAACGACATTAGAAATTATATCAGAACTCAGACCGGTGCCAATATATCCGAAACGACTGTGTCCGATCAATCGGTGTGGTCAAAATTTCTGACATCAATATCGTTGGAAGTGGATGGGTTTAAAGGCGAAACCGGCGTAGCAACTGAGATATTTCACCAGCCAAAGATGCAAAAAAAAAACCAACCCCGATTTTATACATGTTAAATTGATTGATTGATTTAAAAATAAGAAATTTAATCTACGAAATTAATATAATCAAAGTTTTGATGTATTTAAAATTTATTCATCATTGATGTCAGGATTACATGTTTGTCCCCCCCCCCCCCCCTCCACCAAGCAAACTCTCGATCTCTAATTTATAAAAATAAAGCTTAGCTACTAATATAAATTCTTTAAAATAAATATAATTGTACGATAAACATGTTTCGCCCTGACCCCATTTGTTTCTTTTGATCACTCAGTACGAACAATTAAAATACTGTCACTTTATAGCAAAGAAAACCTTGGCCGAAACGATTTGACAAGAATATAAAAATTCAGACCAGTGACAGTGTGGCCAAAATGTAAGACAAGGATACCTTTGGATCATCCGATTACGCAGTACTTATTTTAACACCCACGTGTTGTTACATAATTTGAGGCCGTCCTTTGTACCATATTTATCCAACGCATAACTAGTCCAGTCAATCTAGCAGGAATTGGACCCTAACCTTAAAGTAATTGCAACAGAAGACTTTTAAGTTTTAATCTTTTGCATTATACCCCAAATATACACAGAAAAAAATCCAGCAATATATAACTTGAAGAAGACTTAAATTTCCTAATATTTTAGCAGTCTTTAGAGTATAACAAACAACTCTAATTGTGTTTTCATAACTTTTATCAAGCTTCCCCCTACATTTCGTAATTCATTCGTTGACCGTATATTCAATTTTTCAACATGTCAAGGTAAAGAATCTCAAATTTGATAAAAATAATTAAGCATATATTCTTATTTTTGTGGTTCAAATTTTCTTTAAACAAGGTAGATGCTGAACAAATATCATTTACAGATATAAACAAAACCAAATTTTCTCATTATTTTTTCAAAATGATCACAAAACCACAAATTTGTAATTTGTAAAAAACAAATAAAAAAATACCCATAACACCTCGGTTTTGTACATTTCATGAGCGGAAGATGATACAATATAGTCAAATACGAACTTAAAACCGTATCAAAGTATCATGCTTTACATGAATTTTAAGAAAAATCAACCAAAAACTGACAAAAAAGACAAATTTTTGCAGAGTTATCTTTCCTTTCCAATGTTACTTTCCATGATGAGTCTTTTGTAGACGAAACGCGCGTCTGGCTTATATATAAAATTTAGTCCTGGTATCTATGATGAGTTTATTTCCATAGGAAATTAAAATTGCTGATTTTGAGTTTTCCTTAAGTTATATTTGTGTGTTATCTGTGTATATTTGGGGCTTAATGCTAAAACTAAAAAAAAATTGTTGCAATTTGTTTTGAGGTTAAACCTTAGTTTGACTGGACTAAACTTAGTGGTAAATACTAGAAGAATTTGTCCAATCATGACATATCTGTCAAACGAATTAAATTTCATAATCAAATCCATTGTCTGTAAGTAACATTCCCTAATTACGCCTGTGTTTGATACACTGAATCAAAATTGTTCATTCAAATTCTTCTGAGCTATTCTAAATGATAATCCCATGTACTATATAAAGATAAGATATCCCTATTACTCCGTCAGTTCGCTCACAGACAGTGAGTGGTCAGCAATCCCCGAATCAATTTACATTAATTAAAAAAAGATATTTTCTGGTGGTAAAAGATGCAAGTGGTAAAACGCAAATTCATATAAAACAATGTGAAAATAAAGGGAAGAATGGTAAGTTTTCATGTGGATGTCCGTGTAGACTTTCTGCCGGTTCGGTTGATAGTCGAATTGGTCAAATTCATGCAATTTTTAGGGATAATGGTAGAGGGGGCGATTGGAACGAAATTTTAAAACTTGGCAATCCAGCCGGTGCACCGATGATTAAAAGATATTTGTCCGCTGTTAGATTAGAACAATCGTTAAGTGCGACATCTCCGAAAAGAGCAGTCCCACTGTTTTTTTTTAATAAACTTGTACTTTAGTCACGGTACATTTCATATAAGTTATCAGATAAGAGATTAACAACTTTTCAGCAATACATTTTAATGCGTGACCTAGTTTTCTTAAAAGTTATTGCCTTCACTGGCGATCGCGCAGGAGATCTTGGTTCAGTGCTTACAGATCAAATTAAATGGCTTCCAAATAATGAAGGGATTCTTTTGCGTCTTGTAACCGGGAAAACTATAGATATTCGAGAACCGCGAATAGTTTTTGTATTCCCGTCGAGTAATGTGGAAATATGTTCGTACGATGAGATGGAAAATTATGTAAAATTTTGTAAAAAACATGATATTGCATTATCGGGTGGATATTTTTCCCGTCCTTTAGCATCGTCTCAGAATGAGATTCTAGATGCACCATTTACATCATCAGCCGCCAATGCGAGATTAAAATTGTATTTAAAGGATCTTGATTTTTGGGAAGGGGAAACTCCCCATAGTGCCAGAAGTGGGTGTGCTTTAATATTAGCTTGGTTAGGAATAAGCAATGAAATTATTAAGTCACAGGTAGGCTGGAAATCGGATGACATGTTAAAACATTACATTGCCCCAAATGTCTTATGTGATAAAATAAAGTCTGCAAAGTCATTATCAAAAACGAGTGAGGTTATTCCAGATAAGGTTTTTGCGAATATTGAACAAATTCAAAATCTTAGGAAAATTGTTGACTGATTAAATAATTTTATCAAATTACAGAACCAAGAGCTGTTGTTAGAGATAGAGACCCTGACAAAAAGTTTGAATGTTGATGTTGTCGCCCAAGCCTTAAGGGAGGTTAAAGAGTAGGCGGCCTGTTCTTCAGAGATTAACGTCGATACGATGCAACTTAAGCTCATGAATTTGGACGAAGTAGCTTGAAGAGTAAATGACAGCAATAGAGAATTGTATTCCATGGTATTACAAAGATTCTTGAGCCATAAGAATCATGAGAAAATTGGGTTTCTGATCACCTCTTTGCTGTCTTCTCCCGCTGAAACAAAGATATATGAAAAGGAGCAAAAGTTCTTAAAGGTCCACGGTTGTATCAAAGAAAAAGTTTCGGACGAAAGCCCCAAAAATGTATCAAATCAAAAATCAGAGAATGACCTCCAGCAGTTCGTCAGTGTGATACAAGTAGCACAATCCTTTTTCCAACCTGCACTCCCGACTCAGAGTCCTCCGACAGTCAAAAATGTAAATTACAGGAGGCCAGCTGCTCCTAGAAAGATACCTCAAATCTTCTCTGGTTGTTTTAAGTGTGGAGATGTATCTCATTTTAGAGTAGATTGCCCAAGAAAATAATAGTGTTATAACTTTTGTAGGTTTCAGATGAACAATACCTTGTAGAGCCATGCGTATGGGAATTCTCTTACTCCTTCAAACCGTACGAAGTTATGAAGCGGTGTAGTATGCAGTATGTAAATAGGAATAATGAAACAGTTAAATATGACGATGTGATGTTTGATCCTGAAGGATATGTTTCAGACTTAAGATAAGGCAATTACTTTTCCTTATCCATGTAATTTTATTGCTGGCAGTATTCATAATAATAAACATGTTTGGGTTAAAATAATCGAGGAAAGTAAAAGTGAAGTGTTAAATTGGGTTAATAATTACGTTGATATCCATGACTTAATGCAGCCATTTAAAGGCATGTTTTGGGGTGTACAATATGATGACGTTTACCCACGATCCCTACAGTTCAACAATGCAGCAAATTGTCAAGAACTTATCGATTTTATTGATGATGAAATAACTTCTCGCTTACAATCTGGTGCTGTTACATTATTGGGAAAAGTTGGAGAAGTGCAACCGCTGTATATTGTATCACCAATTACTATAGAACCTACTAAGCCTCGATTGTGTATTAACTTGATGTACCTAAACTCGTTTATGAAAGATATACCTTTCAATCTGGATACTTTGGTTGATGTTCCAAAAACTGTTCGAAAGGGCTCATTTTTGACAAAGTTAGATGATAAATCTGGTTACGACAATGTATTTGTTACTGAATCATCAAGACATTTACTAGGTTTTGATTGGGGAGGGTACTTTTTCTGCTGTAATACCCTCCCATTTGGATGGGAAAATTCAGCTTTTTTATACCATACATTAAATTTACAGGGCATTTCATTCCTTCGACGCAAGTCTATTTCCTGTTTATTATACATTGATGACCGATTACTTGAAGAGTTTCATGGTTATCTTCCTAATGATCTAGATAATCCCATAATGAGGTCACATATTGCATTAAGATATGCTGTAAGCCTTTTTATAAGTTTGGGTATAGATAAATCTAGTTTCCTGCCGAAGCAGTCTTTAACATTTTTAGGTATGAGTATTGATACTGTTTGTATGTCATTTTTCATCACAGAGCAGAGGAAACATAAATTCGCAATGTTGAGGGAAAACATTTTAAGCTGTTATTCATGTCCAATTGCACTGATTCAAAAAATTACTGGTATGTGTATATCAATGTCTTTGGCAATCACAGGGGCAAAACTTTACACTTCGGTATGCAATAGGGCTATTTCTAAAGCTGCAAAGAACTCGACGACAATCAGCATTGATTCAAATCTTAGGGAGAAAGTAAGCCATTGGAAGTTTTTAGATAATTGGATAGCACCGCTCCCTTGAAATGCAGAAAGACATCATGTTTTGTCTATGTTTTCTGGTGCATCTGATTTCAAATGGGGGTATCATTTTTAAGCAATGTCCAGTCCCAAACATTTTCAGATTACTGGAGTGATGAAATAAAGGGTTCGCACATTATGATAAAGGAAGCACTGGCCCTGAAGAACGCTATTATATCTTTAGGTGAAAAGTTAAGAAATTCAAGAATAATGGCAAGAGTAGATAACAAAGCCCTTGTTTTTGCTTGGAATAATCAGTATGGTAAAAACGACGAGTTGAACAAAATTTTGAAAGATATTTTTCAATTGACCTTTAATTCTAACATTAACCTATCTGTTTCTTATGTTCATACATCTGAAAATCCGGCCGATGAACCCTCCAGAAATTAATCAAAATCAGATGCATCAATTTGTAAGCGAACCTGGTGGTTCTTGCAATATCTATTTGGCCCACACAAACTTGATATGTTTTCAATTGACAGTAACACAATGTTAAATGAAGATGGTAAATCATTACCGCATTTTACACCTTTTCCTACACCTTTTTCATCTGGGGTAGATGCCTTTGCTCAGAAATACGAATTAGGAGAACGATATTACGCATTTTCTCCTTTTTGTTTGATTCCCACAGGAGTAAATTTTATTTTACAAGAAAGACTTAGCTGTACTTTGGTTTTTCCAGATTTTAAACCAGTTCAACCTTGGTTTCCTGTAGTTTTAGCACAAGCGAATCAAGTAGTTCCTATTGGTTTTAAAGGGGATACTGGAGTTTTGCTTTATCCCTCCAAAAAGTGGTTTCTTTCTGACAAGAAGGGATTGCAATGGAATATGCTTGCTGCTAGTTTTTCCTTTGATAGAGTTCATGAAAATATTGAACATAATTTAGTACCTCCTAAAACTTTGTTCCGGTTTTAATTATAGGTGATTCGATGATTTAATTTTTGAGCAATACAAATGAAAATGTTAATGTTATTTCGATAAGTGGAGGAAAATTGTTAGATTGTTACTTTTCTTCAGTAGAATTTTTAAAACATTCAATAAGTTTTATAGTGATTTCCCATTGTGGAACGAATAATGTAAACAAATCTGCAAAACGGGAAACAGCCCATTTGCAAATGCTGTAAGAGATTTGGATAACATTTTTCAACTAATACCTGAGTTGCAGAAGTTTAAACAGTTTGCATTTATTTTTTCTAGTTGTGTGTATACAAAAAATGAAGTTATTAATTTGAGAATTAATAAATTGAATAAAATTTTGAAAGAACTCTGTGTATATAGATCAACCAAATTCATCATCCGATTTGAGTGATGTTGTACATTTCAATGAGTCAGTACAATTACTTTTCGTTAGAAATCTAGGTGGATTTTTGAAACTTTACTTATTTTTGTATTGTTGAAGAGCATGTGTAAGTCAATATAATTTTATAAGAAGTTTTTAATTTTGTTTTCGTTTAGATATATTAGTTTAGTAGTTTGTTTTTGTCTGAATATTACATAATTATAAAACTTTGTTTTGATATGTTTTAATTGATAGATTAAATGTATTTGAGAAGTGCCGTTATGTTTTTTTTTCACACGTGTATCAGATGAATAACAGAAAATGGTCTGTTCATTATAATTAATCAATATCTTTCAACAGGTCACATACTGTCATGTGGCTTTAATTGCGTTTGGTATGGTACTTAACTTTAGACATAGGAATAATCAGGAGATCAGTAGTCTTTTATAAAGTAATAAATATTTTAGTTGGACACATTAGTTTTTATTTTGGTTTCTGCTATAGCATTAGGAGTTCATAAACTGCAGATAAGTTTGTTTTCATAATCTTCAAATAACCCTCTAACGACTGCATTTAATTCAATTCTATGTCTTCTGATTACTAATGTATCACAGCTCTTAATTATTTGATCGAAAAGGGTAATGCATGTCCTGTTGTCTATAATAGTTATTGCATCACAGAAATTTTAAGGTATTTACGTATCAGATTGTCGGTGATTTCTTTGTGTTTTACCCATACGTTTTGTTTTGATGTTCATTTAATTCTGTTTTACCGGTATTACAAAACTGAAATGCTTGAGCACGTGAATGAAAAGAAAGTCATTTATTTATGTTTAGGGAAAATGAATTAAGTATTGACAGTGTCAGGAATTCGTGTTTGTTTGTGAATGGAGTTATAGGAGATGTGTGTTTCGTATCACGTCTATAGTTTGAGAGGAGATATTTCTCCTACCCCATATTTTATCTCTATAGGGACATGGGACCATCATTTATAATAGAACACTATTCTAAATGATAATCACATGTACTATATAAAGATAAGATATCCCTATTACTCCGTCAGTTCGCTGACAGATAGGGGAAACATATCTATAGAGGAACTATTTAATGTTTATGTAATAAGGAGAGTAACAGCTTCACGACCGAATGTTTATGTGCGAGAGAAAAAACCAAAAAAAACCAAAAAAAAAAACAAAAAAAACCCAAAAAAAACAAACAACAACAACACACACACAAACAAACAAACAAACTAACAAACAAACAAACAAAATGGTTCGTCTTGGTTGGAGAAAATTGTCATGGATCTGGTTTTCTGGTGTTGTCAATCCACATGAGAGGGATGGTTTAAATTTAAGTTTTCAAGAAACAACCGAAATACATTACATAACCCGACAAAATGCAACACATCCAAATAAGTTAAAACCTCAACGTCAAGTGACGTCATATTAGAAATTGTAAAAAATGACGTCACATTTGAATTTGTAAAACAGATCATCAAAAAATGAAAAATGACGTCACATTTGAATGAATAAGATAGAATTAGGATTGATTTAAGATTATATTTGAACTAAATACTGATATTACATTTAATAACAATGCACATTTCAATACTTATTAATAGCAAACTAAGGTAGCGGTTAACTGTATTATATAGCTATGTCCGGTTTGTTTTGAATCTAACTTCAAACGTAAAACATCGTACAGATTACGTTGAACAAAATCAAATCTAATAAATGAAGGCGGTGATTAATTTTCTTTACCATAACACATGAATATAATAGAAAAGACGTCAAAACATTTGACAAAATCCGATGAGAATTACAAATATAACATTAAACATTTAAACTAAATACATGAAATTGGGATAGATAAGTACCGTAACACGTCTTATGGTAATGCGAATTCACACTCAGCAAAACAGTCACAATCGGGAATAAGTCACGTTTGGTAATTAAAAGATTAGAGGACGTAATGACAAACCACAATCTACCATGTAGTAAAAATGTCCTTAGCTAGTTTGGTAAAAGACACATCGTATGCATCCACCAATTGGTGATGATGTCCATAAAATTTAAGGAGTGTCAATTTTAATCTGTCCTCCTCATAACTTTGTTGGAGCAGTTTCTGCGTAAGGAGCACACTCCTGTATATGAAGTCCGTATAGTGTGAGCAAGCACGAGAATAACGTATCAATTGTGATATGTAAACACCACACGAAGGGGCAGAGGGTATGTTACTGCTGAGAAATGGGAAATTGATAATTGGGAAGTTGAAATCGTCCCGTTTATCATATATTTTCGTGTGAAGTCGTCCATCTACGTCAATATTGAGGAAAAGATCAAGGTATGAAGCAGTCCTTCTAGTATCAGTAGTATCCTTAATTTCAAGTTCACTGGGATATATGAGATGTAGGTATTGGCTGAAATATGGGTTATTCAATGATAGAACATCATCAATATATCGGAAAGTAAAATTAAAAAATTTCGCATGGTGCTTTTTCTTTTTGTCTTTTAGAAGGTTCTGAATGAATTCTGCTTCATACGAGTACAAAAACAAATCGGCAAGCAGGGGTGCACAATTAGTACCCATTGGAATACCGACTGTCTGTTGAAATATAAATCCTCCAAACTCAACAAATATATTTTCGATCAAAAAGTCCAGCATTTTGATAATATCATCTTCAGTATATTTTCTGGAAGATTCAGTGTGATTCTTCACAAAATATGAATTATTGTAACCCAAAACAAGAAATTTGTATCTACGATTCCCATTTTTATAGAAAAGGCTCTGTTTTATGAGATGGTGAAGTCGATCTTTCAACTGAGCATGGGGAATAGTAGTATATAGCGTAGAAAAATCAAAAGTTTTTATGTTGCTGCAAAATTGCAAAGATTGTGATCGAAGGTTAAGCAGTAGATCTTTCGAACTTTTGAGAATCCACATCTGGTTAACACCACTGGTAAAATATATCTCATCACAATATTTTTGAAGCCCATCTTTAACTGTAGAAAGAACAGTAGTCAGTACTTTAGAAAGATGTTTAGTCGAACATTTTGAAGACCCAGCTATGTATCGTTCTTTATATGGAGTTTTGTGTAATTTAGGTATCCAGTATAATGAAGGAAAGTTTTATTCGTTTTCTTTGATGTTGATCCCAAAAGAAAGAAGGACAGATTTATGATTTTGTAAAATTTCGTCCTTGGTAAAGGATGTTAAAGGATATGAAGGATTACCAGTAGTTTTATCAATTCCAAGCTCTGTAGTGAGACATTGCGAATAATGTTTTTTTACATATGAAGACAATATTATTGGAGGCTTTATCTGCTGGAACAATGACATATTTGTCATGCAAAGAGGATAAAGCATCCACAACCTCCGAATTCTTGAAAGGGTTAGAAACTCTAGTACTCATATTACATCGTAGTTTTTGTATGCGCCTCTGAATGCATGATCGAATAGCTTTGATCCATTCAAACAAAGTGTCCAGTTCTTGTTCGTCTGGTTCGCGCTTTACCCATTGTCTTGCATAGTCCTCAACTTCATCCATCAGTAACTTGAAATTCTTTTTCCAGTTGATGGGCTGGGGGATTCTATATTTTGGTCTCTTGGCTAACAACTCTCTTAGTTGTTCATTGGTAACGATGCCAAGGTCACCAGTAA
Organism: Mytilus edulis; assembly: GCA_019925275.1. Taxonomy (NCBI): domain Eukaryota; kingdom Metazoa; phylum Mollusca; class Bivalvia; order Mytilida; family Mytilidae; genus Mytilus; species Mytilus edulis. Next base: position 65,941,529 of record CM034352.1, read on the forward strand.
TAATATGACCAGCTGGACTGTAATTGTATTGTGACGATGCATATGAGCAATCCGGAGGCTTGGATTTTGTATCTTTGAGGTTAAAAGCCTCTAAAACTCTCTTGTGGTTGAAAATCTTGGATGCAATAGACTTTGTGTAAGTATAAGAAATAACAGGTGTAGCTTTATTTTTGAAGTAATCAGGTATATTTTTTTGTACAGATTTTTGATGGAAAATATTGCTAATATTTACAGCATCTAAACCTTTATTGGCGAATTCTACCTTAAAAAAATAACGTTTTTCCTCACTATTGGATATAGTCGATACGGGTTTGAATAGTCTATGGTTAGCAATGTCCATGATAATTGCAACTAATTTATACAAAACAGAACGAGAATCAGTAACGGAAGTATTTTGGGCATCTTGAAATAGTAAAGAAAGTTTTGACAATGAAATGAAGTATAATTTAGTTCTAATATGATGAATTCCTAAAGGTTTTTGAACAGACGTTAATAGACTATCAATTGTCACGGTGTGTACAGCAGGTGGTATATATTTTCTGTGACCATGACTTCTATTTCGTCGAGCAGAAGTATTAAATAATTGTAATGTATTGACGGTACTACACCTGGGACTAGACAAAATACCTACACCATCAATCTTGTCATTGCATCCATAGGGAATGGCTGTTCCCAACTCTCTTATCCAAAAGTCTTCTCTTTGTAAACGATATGGGGTCATTTTCATAAACCGAAAATAAACTGAATAAATTATGCTGATGTAGTTTGTCCCTTCTCGTCTTCAAAAATAATTTAAAAAGTAACCGTGAAAATAAGCCAGTTTTTATTATTGTTGTACCAGATCTGGTAAAATATATCATGCGAGAATAAGAATAAACTGTAATGGACTCAACACTCCTCTATGACAGAATATAGTTATCAAAGGTACCAGGACTATAACTTAATACGCCAGAACCGCGTTTCGTCTACATAAGACTCATCAGTGACGCTTATATCAAAAAGGTTATAAAGCCAAACAAGTACAAAGTTGAAGAGCATTGAGGACCCAAAATTCCATAAAGTTCAAATACGGCTAAGGTAATCTATGCCTGGGATGAGAGAGAAACTTGATACAATCCCCGAAGTGTGTTTGTGGAGACCCCGAAACAACGGGACACTATGTATTTAAATGCAACATATGCAATGTACCTCGCCAAAGACACATTCACAACCTTCAGATTCCAATAAAAATTTCCCCTAGTGTCTTACATTTTGGCTCCGATAAATTCACGGTAGAAAAACATTTACTGATATTCAAAGCTGTGCAAAAAATTATTATAAGTAGCAATAGATTCACATCCACAATCAAATAATTCTAATTAATCACTTCTCCCCTATATAAATAATATTGTTTCATTCTTTAATAACACTCTCATTTTTCTAAAAACACCTTTCACCCCTTTTCTTTGATAGTTATTTTTTCTTATGAGTTTTCCTTTTGTTATTGTAATCATTGAGTGTATTTTTAACATATTTATTCGTTTGCTATTCGGCATGTATTAATAGCTTGTAATTTTATTTTTGAATTTATGGAGACGGATTTATATAAGAGCACTGCTCTTGTTTCCTAATTCAAATTATTGAATCTTTTGTATATTTCGTATTTGTCTTTATCCTTCTAGCTATATATATAACGATTTCTTTAATAAGATATGTTAACAGTAACAACATGATCGTGGTCTTAAATCTTTCGAACTCAAAATAGTGATCTGATCGATCATCTCTCAGATTAAGACTACCCTCGATTGCAACAGTATAACTGAGTGTAAATGACGTCATCAAAAGTAAAAAAAAAAATACCGAACTCCAAGAAAAATTCAAAGCTAAATGTCACTAACCAAATGGCAAAATCAAAAGCTGAAACATACATAAAGGCGCGCATGGTTGACTATTTTTTTTGGTGAAGGACATAACTCGAAAGTGGTCTATTCGTTTGACGCATAACTTTTGGTGGGGTTCGTGTTGCTTAGTCTTAAGTTTTCTATATTTTGTCTTGTGTACGGTTATTTGTCTGTTTGTCTTTTTCTTTTTCAGCCATGGCGTTGTCAGTTTATTTTCGATTACGCGTTTGTCTGTCCCTTTTGTATCTTTCGCCCCTCTTTTATCGAAATTATCCTACATTGTATCTTCACTAATTATTTGTAATGCTTTATCATGTACATTATTACATTTACAAATATAGTATTAATGACACTGAACCTACCGATTCTGTTATAACTCATTGATATTATTGGGCCCAAAAGTTGACACAAATAGATCGCACAAATCAGGTTGACACACCTTCGGTGACCTGAATTTGTTCACAAAGATCTAATTAGATTTTAAAGAAATTCAAAGAATGACTTTCAAGAGCGTTTTGTCAAAGAGATTTTTATTTAATATAAATCGAAACAACATCAAACGAGGTTTTCAACTTGTGACAGTCGTACTGTCAAAGGTTTGATTAATCTTTATTGAGATACCAATCAATGAACTAATATTATACAGATATATTTCTCATCCTACGCTTTAAACGGAAATGTGTTTTTTCTTAAAGGCTTTTATCCTAAATGAGCCATACTGTCGGATGTATTCTTTTTATCAAGACGGATGCCATTAGTTAAGTTGGTTTTCTCATTTAAATTGTTTTTAAAGTTGCAGTGTCGGAGCTTTTTATATATACATAAATATACAATCTTCCCAACTAAAAATCATAATCACGAGTTTCTATGTAGGTCGTAACTAAAACGTCACTTTTTTCCTTTATTCGTTATTTCTATGATAGATTAGGTACGGATTGGGTCTGTTTCTTAATGTTATCTGTACGAAAAAGAGGAGAGGAAAAAAAATATAGACGGATGAAAAAGAGATTAAACGGAATATGACCAGGACAGAAGTTAATAAGTGTAAGAAAATAGGTATAACAATAGCGCTATAGTAAGCAGATTGCTTCTAAGTTGTGCTGCATCACTGGAACCCAAAATAACAACAGTCGTATTGCCTTCTCTATAGTTTTCTTCATCGGAATCTGAAAAATATAAAAATGAAGTATTTTTATTATTTCATATCAATAAAAGGAGTCTTATCTTGTTTAATTGCGATTGACTAAAGGTATATTAGTCTTTTTGAGAATCTGATCTTGTAGTCGAAAGATTGTCCGGTCATTACCACTTTAGTCAATTTACATACTATATGTATATCAGCATTGTAAATATAAAGGAATTTGACGAGACTGTTGTACAAAGTGAGAGGTTTAGCGCTATAAAACCAGGTTTAATCCACCATTTTCTACATTTGAAAATGCCTGTTCCAAGTCAGGAATATGACAGTTCTTGTCCATTTGTTTTTGGTGTGTTTTATCGTTTGCTTTTGCCATGTGACTTTCGGATTTGATTTTCCTCTAAGTTCAGTATTTTTGTGATTTTACTTTTTATTTACCATTTGTCATTTGTTAAACGTCAAAGAAATTTTTTTATTAAGGTGGTACCTAACACTACAGGGAGATAATACTGTAAAATCAGCTAAACGTTTTAATTACGTTGTGTTGTAAATAGAATATTAAGCTTTTCAATGATCAAAATTGGTGTTTGTCAAACTGCTATTTAACCAGTGTAATTTGTCTGACAAAACGGTTGGTTCAAAGTTTTTGAAATTTTTATTTCTGTTAAAGGATTTAACTTTGACAAAATTTTATGAAAATTAAACGATTAATTTTAGTTAAAGTGTTGAGTACCACCTTAACAATCAATCATCAACTATCAGATATTGTTTTGCTCTGTTTGGAAAAAAAGGTAATATCCTCTTCATACTTACAGGGACACACGCGGCATGTGTATGGACAATCAAATGGCATGTTTGACAAAGTGAGACAACTTTTTTCTCCATAACCACTATTTCCACAGAAGAATTTTTCTTTCTTGTCTTCTTTGCATGTGACTGAAATTCATTTAATATTTGTTTGTTTTTATCGTGATTAAGATTATAACACAATGATGACTGCTGTACTGTTTGTTTTGTTCACACATCGTCGTCAATATAATGGAATTTAATGCGACTATCGTACAAGGGAGAAGTTTAGCAAGGTATAAAACCAGGTTTAATCCACCATTTTCTACATAAGAAAATGCCTGTACCAAATCAGGAATATGACAGTTGTTAGCCATACGCTTAATGTGTTTAAGCTTTTGATTTTGTTACTGGATTAAGGACTTTCCGTTTTGAATTTTCCTCGGAGTTCAGTATTTTTGTGATTTTTTTGTAAGCAACCCTTTAAAGGTGTATGGTATTTATTGAAAGTGGAATTCATATATGAAAGAATAAAAAGTTGATTAAAAAATACTGTGGTTTGGCACTTTGTTACTACCATGATTCCAATAATAAATTTAGTCCAAAAATTATGGATTTCTACCATAAATAAAAATGAAAAATTCTGCAGACAGTCTGAAGTTCCCCGTCATTATATCATTGTGCTATTGCATTTTTTTTTTTTTGCAAATGTGCTTTGTCTATTTACCGTTTTACCTTTCTGTACTGTCATATTTGTTTGTTTTTATAGTGATTAAGATAACAACAAATAAATGCATTAAATGGTTCTATCTCACTACCAGAATGTATCTCAAAATCAAGTTGTGAACGGTTGTATCTTACTTTTTACGATACATGTATATTTTTTATTTTATTTAATTTCACCATTTTATTTTCATTATTGGTCTATAATCTTTATTAACGTTATAAATTGAAAATAGAGTAAAAAAGATATCTTCATAATAATTCTTTAAGTCATATGAATCGAGTGACAGGTGAAAAATGATGTTGATCCAATTCTTGAACCAATGCATGCATATATCATAAACTTAGTCTTCTGTGCAAGATTTTATTATTTTTTACGTAAACATATCTTATAATCGTCATTTTTTCTCTCTGTGTCTGTTATGAAGTAAAAATATGGCAGCTACTTAATTGTCGTTATTTGAAGCCGTAGTTTACCGATTGTTACCTTACAGTAAACAACCAACAAAGAAGCATGGACATTGAGCACGTGTATAACATGTACAATCAGATAATTTTTACGAAAAGGGTCACGCTATGGTCACTTGCATATACGGAAAATATTTTGGCGAATTGCTTCCTGGAAGCAAGCAATTGTATGTAGTAAACTTTTTCTAAATGTTGACAAATTAAAGAATTTTCTTTAGAAAAAAGTAAATGTACATGAGTTTTATAATGAGAACTATCCATTTATTTATAAAAAAAACAACATATGCATTATTTTTTTTAATTTGAGGTTTCGTATGACTTTAAAAGCAGAATTACGTTACTCACGTTTACAATTGTTTGCAGAAGATTTATAAAACCCAAGGTCATTGTTATAATAATCCTTTCTACACAGACATTGGCATGATAATGGATCGAGCTTACTTCCTCCTTCGCATATTTTCTTTTTGCAATCTGAAATGAACTAATAACTTTAGTCAACTCTTTTTTTTAGAAACCATCGGTTACATTTAAAGTTAAGTGAAGTTAGTTAAGTGTTCGTTAAAAACTCAATCACTCTATATACCAGAGCTTGTAGAATTATTCAATTAAAAGATTTTTTTTTATTATTTCTTAGAATCTTGTATTTGTACTGGAAAAGAATAACATTTATTTTTTCGATCCCAAATTTAACTTCTAAAAGGGGGAAAGCATAATAATTGACAAAATCAAACAGTAGACTTTATCAAATAACGGAACTAACGAAAACCAACTGTCATATTCCTGACTTTGTACAGCTATGTTACGTAGAAAATGACGGTTTATAGCTAGCCAAACATCCCACTTGTTTCAACCTTGGTTTTGGTTCAAGAACAAAGATATCCATTATGTAAGGATAATTGTGTGTATGTATGTGTGTGTAGAATCACATGCCATAAACAACGTGAACATTACCAAAGCCAACATACCTTGCTAGCGTTCTGGCAATGATAATAACTTATCTAAATAGCTATAACTGACATTCAACGTTTTTCAATACAAACATTATAAACTAGGGCGATATCACGATCGCCGTTTCAAATCTACAGTTATTTCCAAATTAAAGAAAATTATAACCGTGTTTCCTTTTTTTTATTATTGATCCAATATATATTATCACGATTGCTGTTTAAAATCTGCAATTAATTCCAAATTAAAGAAAATTACAGCCGTCTTCATTTTTCATTTATCAACCCTCTTATAAACCTAGATGCAATATAAGTAACATATTCCTTAAATGGTTTCGTTATTGCTTTGGTTTTTTTTTTTGAATGTCTTTCTTACTTAA